>CAUYUJ010021672.1:91446-135645 GCA_963575745.1 Prorocentrum cordatum | reverse complement strand
CCTCCCCCTCCTTCCCCCCTCCTCCTCCAGGACAGTGAGGTGGGTCTTCACCCCCCAGAACAACGAGATCTTCTTCGCCGTGCTGCCGCTCGCCGAGGTGGGCCCGCCGTTCGTGGCCGCGGCGGGCGCCCTGCGGGTCCGCGCGGAGCTGCGGTTCCACCTCGCGGAGGCCCGCGAGGTGTGCGGGGGCCCCTTGGCCGAGGGGCTGTGCTGCGCGCCGCTGCGGGCCATCGTCTGCGGGCTGTGCCTCGCGGGGCCCGGCGTGCTGAGGGAGGCGGGCCGCGCGGGCGGCGCCGCGCGGGACGTGGGGCGCGGCGGCCCGACGGGCGAGAGGAGCCGCAGGGGGGCTCGATATTCTAGGCTTGAGTCGGGCATGTCCCTCGACAGGAGGACTATCCCAAGATAATAAGACATAGCATGGGGACGATCCGTCTGTTATCTTTTGACTCTTCTCCATTTGTCGTCCAAAAGCCGCCTGTAGGAGGGCATGCCCGACCTGACGCTTGGCCTCCCAGATGCGGCTCGATGTGGGGCCCGATGTGTTTCACGTCGACGTCGCCGATGCATCGCCGACGTGTCGACGATGCATCGGCGATGCGGCGCGATCCTCCGACCCCTCCGACCCCATCTGCTCCGACCCCATCTAGGAGGCCTCTAGATACACCGCCACCACCGCCTCGCCCCGCCAGGGCCGCCCTGGGCCCCGGGAAACCGTGCAGGCCTCCCGGGCATCCGATAGCTGTGGGCGCATATGCACCGTACCTGACGAGCGGACAACACACCCATACATACCCATTGGAGGGTCGGAAGGAGGAGGACTGGCTATGGGTACGGGTGCGGGTTGTCGGACCCTGGGGGAGGCTCCCGTTCGAGCGGGGACCCCCATCCGACATCACGCATCCATGGCCCCCTCCATCCCCCCTGTGGGTATGGGTGCGTGCTCTTCGATCGTGCTGTTCGGGTGTGGGCACCAGGGCCCAGGCGTGGCCCCGGCCGGGCGCGGGCGGTGCTGCAGGTGTGCCGCCCGCGCCGAGGAGCGGCCGCGCCCGCGCGCCCCGCGGCGGGGCGGAGCACGCGCTGCCCCCCGCCCCGGGGCTGCTGCCGCCCTGCGAGGACCTGCCCTGCGCGCTGGCCCAGGAGGTCTTCCCCGGCCTCCTCGTCGGCTCGGAGGGCGTGATGGTCGGGGACGTCGGGGGCAACGATGGGGGGCATGGGCACAGGGGGGGACGCATCGACCCCCAGTCGCCCACTGATCGCCGACAGGGGCCCGATAGCCCCAACCTGCCCAGGAAGGTGCGGATTCACGGTCAGGGGCATATCGCCGGTCTATCGGCGATGTGTCGCCGATTCCATGTCGATGCATCCCCCCTTTATGCCAGTCCCCCCTATTGTTGCCCCTCAGGACGGCCGCCAGCGGGAGTCCAAGGTGCTCGTGGAGCTGCACAGCGCGGGCGTGGGCTGGCTGCTGGAGGTCGGCGGGCTGTCCGGGCCCGCCCTGGAGTTCACGGTGCGCCTGCTCAAGCTGCGCGGCTGCAGGGACACCGTGGAGCTGGTCGAGGACTCGGCCTCCGCCGAGGGGGAGGCCCGCTCCGCGGCCGCCGTCGTCGAGCTCGTGGAGGCCGCGCTCGACCAGGCGCTGACGGGCACCGACGCCGCCTGGCAGGCCTGATGGGCCAATTCTCCACCACCTCTATCATGGGAAGGACGGGGGAGAAGGGGGGATGGGGAGGTCCTCCTCCTCCTCCTCCTCCTCTCCTCCTCCTCCTCCTCCTCCTCATCCTCCTCCTCCCCTCCTTCTCCCCCTCCTCCTCCTCCCTCCCTCTCCTCCTCCTCCCCCTCCTCCTCCTCATCCTCCTCCTCCTCCTCCTCCTCCCCCCCCTCCTCCTCCCCCTCCCCCTCTCCGTCCCCCTCCCCCCTCTCCTACCTGTGGTAGTGATGGTGGAACATCGGCCCAACACAGGCCCTCGTGTTCCCCCGGGAGCCCCGCGACGGCGAGGCGTGCGCTGCCCTCGTGGCCGCGGTGGTGGCCCGGCGCTTCGGCCTGCGCTTCGCCGAGGCGCAGCGCTACGTGCGGACGCGCTGGGACGCGGCCATTGGCGAGGGCTGGGGCGGCCGGCTCGCGCAGGAGTCGAAGGGGCCCAGGGACACACAACTAGATACACGCAAATCGCAGGATTCCATGTATTTTTCAACATTCTCTGGAGTGTCGTCTTCCCCCCCACTTCGCATACCTTCCCATATCTTCCTGGGAGTCACCGGTCAATTGTGGCTGTGTGTGCTTTTTTCCCCTCCCGAAGGAGCCGAAGAAGAAAAAACGCCAAAAGCACCGCGCGGATATCTTGGACCCGCGGCCTTGGGCCCCCCCCCCCGGCGGCGCCTCCGGCGCCGCCCCTGGCGCGCCCCGCGCTGGGGAGGGGGGTCCAGGGACGCGGATCCAAGAAATCCGCGCGGAGCGCCAAAAGTTGTTGTTTTTGCCTTCTTTTCTTCTCCCAAGGAGGGCGGGCCGCTCGCGGCGGAGGCGGCCAAGGCCGACGGCGTGGACGCCGCAGGCGCCGCGGGCCTCCCGGGGCTGCTGGGCGCCGTGGGCGAGGCGTTCCAGCGCGACGACGCCGACGGCGTCCTGTCGAGGTTCGCCGCCTGGTTCTCCGCCGCGCACGGCTCGGCCGTGTCTTTCCGCACGATGCTCGAGTGGGAGCATGTCTGGGAGCCGCTGCCCGGGGAGCAGCTGCGGGTGCACGACACCGGCTGGGGCTCCATCTCGGAGGTGTTTCGCGCCGCGGCTGGCTGCGGCGGGCTGACCGGCGCGGTAGTCACGCTGCGCATGATGAGCACGGTGCCGCGGGGCGAGATCTTGGAGGTGCCGCACCTGGTCCAGACGCCAGGTGGTGGTGAGGTCTGGCATCTGCTGGCCCTCGTGTGCGGCAGCTGCGCTGGCCACAGATGCGTGGCCTTCCTCCGTGGCGGGGGCGAGTGGATGCTGGACGGCGACGGCCAAGTGTACACGTTGGTGAGGCGGCCCACCGCTGGCAGCGGCCCTGACCAGTGGCTGTGCACCAGCGACGTCCCGGCGAGGGCGGCGGTCTATGTCAAAGGCCACAGGGCCCAGGGGGTGCTGAGACCAGCCGTTCCTGCCGCCCCTGGCGTGGCGCGGCCGCAGCCGGCGCCTGGCAGCAGGGCTTGCACAGTGCGCGTTGTTACGGAGAAGATGCTACAGCGGGCCTCCGGAGGAGGCTTTGCGGGCGGTGCTTGCATTGCAGCGTCTGCCTGGCTGTCGCTGCCTCAGGGAGCCGGACTTCAGGCGCTGCAGGATCGGGTCCACCAGGCGCTGAAGATTCCGCCGGCGCGGCAGCTGCTGCTCCACCTGCCAGACGAGCTGCCACAGGCGGGGGCGAGATGCTTATCCAGCTGCCTGCGGCAGGTTCCGCCACTGCGTCAGCCCGGCACTCGAGTGGCACTCTGTTTCCGCATGGTCGTCGCCGTCCTCTCTTCCTCTTCTTCTCCACTCCTCTCCCTGGGCGTCTTAGATTTGTTTCGAGGCCGTCTGGGGGCGTCTTGAGGTCTCTTGGGTCGTCTTTGGGCATCACTGGGCTGTCTTGGGGCCATCTTGGAGGCCTCTTGGGCAGTCCTGGGCTGACGGAAGCCAATAAAGGTGTCCACGCGAAAATTAGTCAAAATCCTATAGGGATATCAGTGAATCTGATTTCTTCGGGCTCGGCTCCGCAGGGGGCCCTCTCGGAGCCGTCTCGGGGGCCTCTTAGACCGTCTTGAGGCAATTCTTGATATTTCGCGTATCCCCACCAGTCGCGCTCCCGCTCGGACCTTGACACGCCGTTGGCGCTCTCGCCTGCGGCTGGTAACAAAAAAGTATCCCCACCAGCCCATCCAGAAAGAATGCCCAGGCAAATTGCCTTGATCAGGAACGTGTAGGAGATCGGCGGCGTCGTTTGAGGGATCCGTGGAGGCAAGTTGGAAGCCCTCTTGAGCCACCTTGGTTGTCTCGTGAGGCTCTCTTGGGAGCCTCGGGGGCCCTCTTGGAGCCATCTTGGAGGGTATCGCTCGAACACGGAAGCGGTGCGGATTAGATTATCTTGTTTGGGGAAGTTTTGGGGTATCTTTGGGGACTCTTGGGACCATCGTGGAAACATTCGTTTCCTCTTGGGACCATATTCGCGAAGACCGATCAGAGTGAGTAGGGCCCCCCAGGAGCCCCCGGAATCGCCTCTTGCAGCTCTCTTGGGGCGCTTTTGGCTGTCGTGGCCTTCTTGAAGTTCCCTTGGGCTTCTCTTTGGCCTTCTAGAGCCAGGTTGTAGCCATCTTGAGGCTTCCAATGTCCATCGGGACAAGGCAACGCACATTGATGTCCCTTAGGTTATGGAATGATGATGGCCTCCTGGGGTCTTGGGGGCCTCCTTGGGAGACGCCGAGGCCATGTGGAGTCGTCTTGGATCGGTATTGAGGCCGATCGGATCCCTCTTGGAGCCAGCGTGGACGCCCCAACGCTCCGCGAAACGCCCCGTCCATACCCAGAGGGAGGGAGTAGGGGGAGGGGTAAAGCCCCCCCCCCGAAGGCCCGAAGGACGGTCGTCTCGCTCATTCCCACGCGTGTTTCCACCACATAGGTGGCTCCCGAGTCTCAGCATAGACACGGGCCGCCATCGGCAACCATCGGGAGCCAATGCAGACGCTAGCAAGGTGCGTGCCAGGGCACCATCATCCGTGTCAAAGAGTTATGCCAAATGATTGCGGGACGCCAGCGCAATGTCGAAGATGTTGCAGCCAAGTGCATTTTGCATGTGTTTGTGACAGAGGTGGTGGTCCTGCACACGCGGGGCAGTATGATGACACCGCCGTCGTCCTTGCCAAAAATAAACCCGGCGAAGGAACTAACCGTATGCAGTTGTGAGTACCGCATTCTGGGTACCATCTCTGGTATAGCTCCATATGGGGCCACGATCCTCGTGACGGGTTTGCCGAAATTGGGCGCGTACCGCATGCGGGTGTTGCCAGTGGGGCATTCGGTGGGGTTCCCTATACGGCCACGATTCTCTTGAGGGGTGTGCCGACACGGGGCGCGTACCGCATGCGGGCGCTGCCACTGGGGCCTTCGGTGGACCTCCTTGCTGGGCCACGATCCTCCTAAGGGGTGTGCCGAAATGGGCGTGTACCGCATGCGGGCGCTGTCATTGGGGCATTCAGTGAAGCTCCTTGTGGGGTCACGAAGCGTGTGAGGTAACGCTAATGCTGATGCCGATGCGGATGCTGTTGATGTTGATGTTGTTGTTGTTGTTGTTGTTGTTGTTGTTGTTGTTGTTGTTGTTGTTGTTGTTGTTGTTGTTGTCGATGCTGCTGGTGATGATGATGCTGTTGATGGTAATGTTGATGACGATGATGATGCTGGCGGTGGTGAAGATGATGCTGGTGATGAGAATGGTGATGATGGTGATGGCGATGGTGGTGGTGATAGTGATGATGGTGGCGGTTATGGCGGTGATGATGTTGTTGCTGATGTTGTTGGTGGTGGTGATTATGATGATGTGGATGGTGTTGATTCTCGTGATGATGTTGATGGTGGTGATGGTGATGGTGATTGTGATTGTGATGGTGTTGGTGATGCTGATGCTGATGCCGATGCCGATGCTGATGCTGATGCTGATGACGATGTTGGTGGCGATGGTGATTATGGTGATGATGATGATGTTGATGATGATGCTTGCTTTGGTGATTATGATGATGCTGATGATGGTGATGGTGATGGTGATGGTGATGATGATGATGATGATGATGATGATGATGATGATGATGATGATGATGGTGATGGTGATGGTGATGGTGATGGTGATGATGATGATTATGCTGATGATGCTGATGATGATGATGATGATGATGATGCTGTTGATGGTGGTGGTGGTGGGTTCCTCGTCCTCGGTGCCTCCGATTCTTACGATGCCCGTTCCTCGGAGGCTCCCCAGGTTCCCCGGGTTCCTCTGGTTCCTCGTGTTCCTCGGGTTCCTCGGGTTCCTCCAGGTTCCTCTGGTTCCCCAGGTTCCCCAGGTTCTTCGGATTCCCCGGGATCCCCAAGCAATGCCAAGCAATGGCAAGCAAAGCCAAGCAAAGCCGAGCACTGCGCCCAGTCAATAGGAAGCTTTCCCCTATTGGGGTCGCGCCAGGCTCATGTTTCTCCATCACGTGTTCCTCCCGGCGTTCGCACATTGTTTGTTTCACGGAAAAGTATTCCTCTTCAGATTGGGGTATTGGTTCCTGAACTACAAGAAGAACGGATCCCGCTTCATATTCCCTCGCAACTTATTTCCAATTCGCGTTTTCGCGCGGGACTTCCTCACAATGTATGCAGAAATTGGGACGCTCTCACTCTAGCTTTCTCCAAGATTCATGTCGGAATTGTGTTATCGCTCGAGACGTCCTCGCGATGTATGCAGGATTCACGCTTCAGCAATCCGCTTGCTCGACCTGGCCGCCCGATTAGCCCGTTTGGTTATTTCACGTGTTTTCTACTCTTAGTTTCCATCCTGCTACGTTCTCTCGCTCCATCCTTTTCGTCCCCCTTCACCCGCCCCTCCCTTTTTTACGGGGGTCGCACCAATTACACGTGGCAGGTCAGGAAGATATAGCCCAATGGGATACGGCCGAAAACGGTGAGTGCAGGTTTCGAGGGTTTGGGATATACGTGTTAGATGGCACGCGAGCAGATACAAGCGAACAGTCTGAACATGTTTGATGTTATTACTGTTGCAGTTGGATAACACCCGGACTGGGGCCCCGTCACTTACCCCCGCCCCCAAGCGCAACGCAACGCAACACGGGGTCCCATAGGACACCCATAGGGTTCTCTACGGATCCGATGCGGCCCTTTTAGGTTTCTACAGGGGCTCTATGGATCCCCGATAGGGACCCTACAAGGATCCTATGGGGTTCCATAGGAGCTTTGCAGGTCCCGACTTCTCACGGAATCCTGAGCCCCGGGGTTCTTTCTTTAGTCCGGAGGGATTCTTTAGCCAGGAATTTGTAGTAAGGAAGTGTAGGTAAGGAAGCTTCAGTAGGAAACCCTGATAAGGGACGCTTGATGAATGACTCATTGGTGAGAAGTCCGTTGTGAGGAATCCGTGCTACGGAATCCACGGTACGGAGTCTTTCGTAACGAATTATTATATCCGTGAGGGCTTCGCCCCCTGCCGCCGGCCCCCTCTCTCGGAGAATGGGCCATGGAAGAGCTAAGTCATGAGGCTTTGGCGCTGTCGCGCAGCAGTATCGGAACTTCATGCGAGGCCGATTCGCAATCGGCAAAACCAACTGATCACAAGAGGGGTTACCACACAGGGCGATTGGTAAGACGTGTATGGTTTACGAGCTTGGTTACCACACCTTGGGATTAAAGGGCCGAGGGAGTACTCGCAGTTTGGGTTACCACGCCTTGCGATGGATGTCCGTGAGGGGTGGCACCGAATTTCAGAAATGTGGCAAATCCCCTGTGTTTTTGGACCCTGACCCCGCGGATCTGCGTGAGGGGTGGCACCGAATTTCAGAAATGTGGCAAATCCCCTGTGTTTTTGGACCCTGACCCCGCGGATCTGCGTGAGGGGTGTCGATTTCGAGCCCCCCCAGCAATTCAGACAACGCGCCCAGGGGACGCTAAAAAATCTGTTTGGGCCTCCCCCCCCCTCGCGCGGTCAATCAACTAGTTACAGTAACCAGCAAGAAGCAGAACTGTAACACTGGAAACTACAAGCTACAACTGGTACTGGAAACTGCGAACCCGTGCCTACAGCCTGGTGGCCCCACAAGGGGGCCGGCGGATTTAAAAAGGGTTCCTTCTTAAGGAACCTTTTACCAAGTAACCCGTACAATCATTTGTAAGGAATCCCACATGCTAAATATTTGTTAGGGGATCCTCATGAAGGATTTTGCAAACATGAATCCTTACCAGGGCATCCTGACGAAGGGTTCCTTAGTCAGGAGTTCTTACCCAGAAATCCTTAGCGGTGAATCCCAACACTCCGAATTCAGGAATCGCTAGTATGGAACCACGGAATGAGTATTTGTTGTTGGGGAACCTTAAGAGAAAGGTTATTTGCTAAGGACTCCCTAGTAAAGACCTGTCAGTAAGGGGAAGGGAGCTCTAGTCTTTGGTATGAGATCTTCGGTAAGGGAGCTCTAGTCGGGGAATCGTTCGTCAGGAATTCTTCGTAGGGAGTCCTTATTCAGGAAGCAGCGGCTCACATGTTTGATTCGGGATAATTTCTCAGCCAGGAACCCGCATCAGGGAATCAGTACCGCGGAGTCCTTAGGCAGGGATCCTTGTTAAGGAATCTTTATTGTAAGGAATCCTTCGCCAGGGGTCATGATTGAGGGATCGTCAGTAATGAACCCCAGCAAGGAGCCATGCTTAAGAAACCCTGAATAAGGAATCCTTTTTAAGGAATCACCCGTGGGAGGCCTTGGTCAGGAATCTTTAGTACTGAATGCTTAGTAACGGATCCTTCGTACGATATCCGTTCGAAAGAAGCTTTATTACGGTACTAAGGGGCCCTGTGGTAGGGAATTTGTTAGAGGGAATCTTTATTGGGGAACTCGTATCAAGGATTCGCCGAGAAGGAATCTTTATTGAGGATATTTCCGACGGTTCCCCAGTAGGTTTTCGAATCTCCCATATCGATTTCCTTCAGGAACCTCGTGAGTTCCCGCAAGGATACCTTTCCTTTTTCTTGTTGGTGGATTAGGGCGTTGCGTGGCGTTGCCGTGCGCGTGGTGGGGTAGGCGGGCAGGGGGTCCCAGTCCGGAAGACAACACCTGGATTGCGCCCCATAGCACCAGAGGTGGACGGGACTCCATTCCGGGTGTCATTTTTGTTGTTGTCGTTGATGATGGTGATGTTGATGATGATGTTGATGTTGATAATGATGTTGGAATTGATGATGGTGATCAAAGTGACAGTGATGATGGTGATGATGATGATGTTGATGATGATGATGATGATGATGATGATGATGATGATGATGATGATGATGATGATGACGATGATACCGTGTATCACAGTGGGGATGTTGATGGCGATGGGTAGGAATAGGTGAGGCGAGCACGCGGACCGTTGCTGATTCGAAAAGAGGACCCGACACCAGAGGATGGCAGGGAACAGTGTGAAGTGATCGCGGGGCGCCCAGACATGATCCCGATGTTGCCGCAATGTGTAGCTTGCATTGGCTTTTGTTTCAAGAGAGGAAGAAATCCAAGCAGCCCTCGACAGTTGGCGTTTACTAAACGGCCCTGGCGTTTACTAAACAGCCCTGCCCTGTTCGATTCTTTCCTTGGGGGCTCGGACTCGGAGAGCATCCGCGTGTTCGAAGATGTCCGCAAGAGCCCGCAGAGATGCACGGGAGCTCTAAGAGGGGCGGAGGGAGAGGCCCGAGATGGCCAGTTGAAATCCCATGTTTTCTCCCATGGCGTTCTGCTCGTTGGGATGTGTGGGCGTACGGCGTACGAGACCTGAAAAGAGGTGGAAAGGATTCCGGAACTGCCGAAGGTGGCCCGGAGGACGATGCAGAGCAGCCGAGAAGAGCCCAGCGCCCGGAAGCCTACCACGTCAAACGGGGGGGTCGCTTTGGGGACGGAAACGGTGGCCAGAAAAAGCGCCCCGGGGCGCCGCCCGGGCCCTCGGGCCGGCGGAAGGAGCGGGTTCCAGAGAAGAACTTATAGGAGGGGCTTGGAGGGCTCAGAGGCAGGAGTGGGTATGAAAAGCGCGCTGGTGAGATGACTTGAAGAACACCTGGAAGACCATTCTGTGGATCTCACACGCCGTAACTGCCTGGAGGGGCGGCGGATCGCTTCCCTCATTCCGCCGGCCCGTAGTGTGCCATCGATGGTGTTTGCGTGCGTGTTCGTGGGCCATGCCGCGCTGCTGGCCGGTGCTGTTTCGGTTGTGGGTGCGGGTCCTCATGTATGCTTTGTGGTCTCTTCGGAGGGTTCTCGGGGAGCTTTTGTGTAGCAGTTATGGGAGTTTGGGAAGGCCTCCTGGGGGGCGCCTTGGATGCCTCTTGGGCCTCTCTTGGCGCCTCTTGGGGGCCTCTTGGACCCTCTTCGGGGGTTACTTCGGGCCGCTCACGAGCCTCGTGGGGCCTAATTATTGGGAGCTCATCGGAGGCCTGGGGCGGAGGCTCTGGGGGCGATTTGGAGGCCGAAGGCATATTGAGAGCTCTTCGGAGGCCTGGGGGGTGGGGGCGATTTTGAGGCCGAACGATTGAAATGTCTGTTGGGGCTCCCCCTCGAGGGGTCTTCCTGAAGGTGTCTTGGAACTCTCCAGCGCCGTCTGAGGAGGAACTTTAGCTGTTTGGGAGTCCTCGTGGGCCGTTTGGGGGCTCTCTTGGAGGCTAATGTGCCGTCTTGGAGCGATCTTAGGGGCTTCTTGGGCGGGCCGTCATAGAGCGTCGGCGGCCGAAAAGATGAGAGCGCTGAAAACCTTTTAAAGACCAACGGGAAATCGTTGATGTTTGCCTCTAGGGGGCTTATTGGGAGTGGTCTTGGAGCCATCTTCGGGCGTCTTGGAGGCGGTTGGAGCCGTCTGGAGGCTATCTTGGGCATCTCGGAACGATTCCCGGTGACTCTGGACCCTCTTAGACCGTCTTTGGGGCCTCTTGAGACGCTCACTTGAAGGCCCTGAAGGCAGCTCCAAGGAGCTCTGGCATCCGTGACGGGGACCGCCCAGGAGTTCCGGCGGGCATTCTTCGTCCGGGGACCCCCAGGGGGCAGCCACACGCGTTGCAGAAACCCTACCAGACAGCGCTGGGCATTCTGGTTTATTTCTCGCGCTCGTCCTCCAAGATTTGCTCCTCCTCGTCCTTCAGCTTGTTTTCCTACTCGTTGTGTCCCTGCTCCCCTCGCTGCCCTCCCCGTCATCCACGCTATCATCCTCGTCATCCGCGGCCTTGTGGCCATCTTCCTTTTCATCTCTCCTCCCTACGAGCCCACTGGACAAAATCGGCGCTTCTCGCTCTTGCCCCTATCAGGTTCACGCCCCGACGTGCCAGGTGGCACGGTGGCGGATTCCGGGTCGACGACGCTTTCTGCTCGCAGCTGGCGGCGGGCACTGGCACGGCGACCGTCCTGCTCATGTTCGTGCCAGGCGCGGAGGCCGAGCGGGGGGAGCCTGGCGAGCTTGCCGAGCCGATGCTGTGCCAGTTCTTCGACAAGCTGACTCTCCGCTGCCTCGTCCTCGGCGTGGCCCTGGTCCCCCAAGCTGACTCGCTGCTGCAGCACGCCGAGTGGATCCGCAGGCGCCTGGCCCTGCTAACTCGGAGCCCGCAGCACGATGCCCCGCTCGCCTGCTGCAGCGGCGCGCTGGCAGAGGGCGCCGCGCCGGTGCGCATGGACGCCCCCTTGTGCGAGCAGCAGGTGGTCTCCGGCTGCGCTCTCACGTTCGAGACCGCGCCGTGTGGCCGGAGGGGCGCCTCCCAGGCCCGGGGGCCGGAGCAGTGCGGCGCCGTGCTGGCCCAGCTTGTGCATCAGCCGCCCCCGGTCACGATCCACGGCTGCGTCTCGCTGGATGCCCGCTCGAGGTCTTCGGCGGACCTGGACGCATGGAGCGCCTTCCACCGCCTCTTCTGCGAGGAGGTCAGCAAGGAGGTGAGCCTGGAGCTCTTGCCTGCGGCCGCCAGCGGCCCTGGCCCAGCGCGGGCAGGGAGCGTCATGATCTTCCGCATACTGCCCCACAGGAACATGGCGGCGGCTTCGGCCGTGGCCGTGGAGCTCTGCACGCTGTTCAGCACGCCGAAGGAGGGCGGCAAGCGATGCCTGTGCCGTGGCCGCTTCGCGCGCCACAGGCCGCGAGAGCTGCTGCTCACCGCGGGCACCGCCTGCGGCGGCGCCCGCGCCCTGTGGCGCGCGCACGCCCCAGGGGTCGGCGCGCGGGGCAGCGCTGAGTTTGGGCATCTGGCGAACCGCGAGGCCACCTCGCTCACGGCGATGCTCCACTCGATGGGCGTCCCAGTCGGTGAGGTGGAGGTCTTCGAGGTTGGCCCGCCCCCCGGCTGCGACACGCTGCCCGCCACCACGGTGGAGCTCGAGGAGAGCCCCAGCGAGGGGGTGAAGTCCAGGCGGAGCCGGCGGAAGGCCCAGGCGGCCAGGGAGGCGCAGGCCGCAGACTGCGCTGGCGCGGAGGACTGCGGCGGCAGCCCAGCAGCCGAACGCCCCGCACACGAGTGCCGGAGCGGGCGGCGGCCCAGCAGCACGGAGCTGGAGGAGCCCGCGGAGCTGGCGAGCGCAGTGGAGTCGGCCGAGGACGACGATGACGAGGCCGAGGCCGAGGAGGCACAGTCGCACCAGGGCTCCACCATTGACGGCGCAAGTGGCGCAAGCCACCACCGGCCCTCGTTCAATCTGTCGGCGAGCACGGAGGAGATCGGCGGCGCAGACGCCGTCGCGCCGCAGCCCACGGCCACCCCGTGCCCAGACTTCGCCGCGGCGGGCCTGTGCCTGGAGGGCGCCAGGTGTCCCTTCGCGCACCCACGCGGCGCGCAGCTGGCGCGCCCTGAGCCTTGCCCCCTGCGCAGCGAGAGCCGGGAGCGGTGCGCGCTGCGGCACCTGTGCGCCTTCGCGCACGGCGAGGCGGAGCGGGCGTGCCCGCCGTACATCCGAGCCCGCCCTCCGGGCGGCGAGCGCCAGTCGGCCGCGTCGCCGGGCGAGGGCCAGGCGCACGGGCCCGCCGCGGCCGAGGACACCGCCAGCGGCCTGGTGCGGAGGCTGCTGCACCAGTCCACCGAGCAGCTCTGCGGGCTGCTGGAGCAGGCCAGGGCCCTGAGCATGACCGAGGAGGTGGAGGGCGTCGAGAGGCAGCTGCTCCCGCTCTTCCTCCACCGCGGGCCCGTGCAGTCGCAGAAGGCCACGCCAGTCGCACGCAGCGTGGCGCTCAGCCGATCATCCTCCTGCGATTCCTTCTTCGACGAGCCGGGCGGCCGCGACGCGGCGCAGGCCGCAAGGTTGCTGCTGGCGCAGGCTGCTGCTGGCGAGGCGACGCAGCCGAGCACGCCGAGGTCGTTGACCCACACACCTGGCGGACACGCGGCCCGGCCGCAGCCCGATAGCGGCGGGAAGAGCTGGCCGCCGGAGGGAGATGCGCTGGAGACGGCACGGTCCCAGATCTCGGCGCTGCTGCTTCCCCTGGGCAGCGCCGCGCCCGTGCCGTCCGCGGCGTCCCAGCCCCCACTCGAGCTGCCTGCAGAAGCCCGCCACGCCCCGAGTTCCTCGCCCCTGCACCGGTACGCTGACGAGCCCCACGCGGACCAGCCTTTGCGCTCCCGGGCCCGGGACGAGAGCGAGAGGCTGGTTGTCCGCCCTCCTCGCTTGGACCGGCGGCCCGGGGCCGTGGGCGGAGGCGTCCAGAGCATGGGTTACTTGTGGCACACCTCCCCGTTCTGCATCTCGCGCACGCCCAACATCCACACTCCTGCCATCCACACGCCGGTGAGCCACTGCTCTCCGGCCAGATCCCCCGCCTCGTTCAGCGGCTACTGCTCCCCAATCACCGCCATGCCCTCTGGGGTGGCCTCGCCCAATCAGCGGCGTTCGCAGTCGGGATACTCTTCCCCATCGGCTGACCGCGGCCTCCTCGGCTCCGCCTTCTTCGTCGGCACGGCCACGGCGCACTCGGGGCTCATGCGGCGGCTGATGTCCTTACGGGAGGCGCGGGGCGAGGACAACGAAGAGGAGAGCGAGTGGTCGAGCGGCGACGAGGTCCCCGGCGGCGCGGACGCAGGCATGCCAGACTTGTTGGACAATCTCTTGCAAAATGCGCAGAGGCTGCCCCTCAGCAGGGGCACCAAGGAGCCCTCCTGCCTGTGCCTGGACCTGAGCACCGAGTTCTCCGGCTACATGAAGCGTGGCCTGGTGATGAACCGGGCGGCTCCCTACCTCAACGCATTTCTGCAGGTGTTGTTGCCCTGCTCCCCGCTCATGCACCTCCTGGCCCAGCTGTCGTGGAGCTCGCTGGCGAAGCAGCGGCCGGCCTACGCCTGCTTGGTGCAGATCGCCGGCAAGTTCTTCGGCACAGGGCACCGCGTCGGCGCGGAGGAGCGCAACATTGGGATGGCCGCCAGTGCCGACGGCCCTCCCAGCCCGCAGGGGGGCGGTTGGCGCTTGTCCGCGGCAGATCCATCGGGCCCGCAGGGTGTGCAGCCGCCCGTTGACGCAGCTGCGTTTGCCGAGCCGCTGCTGCGAAGGTTCGAGCGGGGCAAGAACACGTCTGCGCCGACTCCCCCAGCGCCCGGGCTCGTGGAGACCTTCCTGCACTTCGTGCACTTTGTGCTGGGCCAGCTGCACGACGAGTGCAAGTGGCCCACCCTGTCGCCGATCACGGGGCACCACGAGGACTCGCCCGTGAGCCGCATCTTCGAGTGCCTCCTGAGGCGGCCGAAGGCGCCGCAGCGGACCGCCGCGGACGCCAGCGCCGGGGCCGCGGACACCGTACCCTTGCTGGTGCTGCACCTCGACCTGGCTAGCGCGCCGTGCCTCTCCGTGAGCGAGGCGCTGCAGCAGCTGCTACGGCCACCGGGCTCGCACTTCATCCGGCTTCCGCCCTTCCTGCTGCTGCACCTGCAGCGCTTCAAGATGGTCGACGGGGTGCCCACAAAGATCAGCAGGCACTGCACCATGGACACGTGGCTGCAGCTGGAGGAGGCGGCGCACTGCACCTCGCGCACGGTGACCTACGAGCTGCGGAGCGCCGCTTGCCACTACGGCGAGGCGCCCGAGGGCGGCACGTACAAGGCCCTCGCGCGCAGCGGCGCGCCCCCGAGGGGCGCGGCGCTGGGCGGCGCCCTCGGGGCCGCGACCGCCGGAGGCGCGGGCGACTGGTACGCGTTCGACGACGCGGCAGTGCGCCTGCGCCCCGCGGAGGAGCTGGGGGCGCTGCTGCAGTGCGAGGCAGGGCTGGATCTAAACGGTGTTTTGGCGATTTCGTGGGCCGTTTTCGTTTCGACTTCGTTTTGCAGTAGAGTTGGATTGAAGACCAAACGAGGGAAAAACAAAAACAAAACGAAAACGGAAAACACCGTTAGGGTTCAGCCACGGTGCGAGGGGCACCACGTCTGCTTCCTCGTCTACCGGCGGGAGGACACGCGGACCGTCAACATGCGGCCGCACGCCGCGTAGGGTGTAAGCGGAGGCCACTACGGCCGCGGCCGCGCACCGCCGGCACGGCGGTTGGCGCTGCTGCCCCCCCCCCCCCCAAAAAAAAAAAATAGTCTCGGCGAGGCCCCAAGCAAGGCCGGGCTCTGATAGGAGTCGGAGGTTGACAGACCTCCTGCCCTGACGCGTCGATTCGTGAAGTGGCCGTTTTCGGTTCGCGAGAGGGCGTCGTGGCCGTCATTTTCGCGGGTCCAGGCCCGTCGATTTTGGTCCCAGGCCGTTTTCGCTAAAGGGTGGTTCACTAAAGGGAGGTTCGTCCACCACCGAAGAAGACATGGAGATGCAGCGGGCATATGGCATAGCATAGTGCTGCGTTGCGTCGTATGCCATCGCATGGTGCATCCTCGTAGTGCTTCGCAGCGCGTTGCACAGCATTGCATAGCACGGCAAGGCATGGCCTAAGATAGCATTGCGTTCCATGTATTAGCCAGCGTGGACCTCAAACAGTGTGTGTCTAGCCATCTATGTTGTGCAGTCTAATGCGGAGCAATACACGTGGACCACTATACATAGATATATACATGTATATATATATATATTCACGTGTATCTATATATATACATATGTATTGTGCCATCTATGCTCTGCAATATATGCTGTGCAACCTTTGCGCATTGAGAGTGGTGCGACCTGTGAGGTACAATACGTGTTGCGCAATATATGAAAGTGGTGCATTCGATGTGGTGCAAAGTATGTTTTGCACGCTGTGCAACTAATGTTGTGCACTCTATGAGGTGCGATCGCTGTAGTGCAACAGATGTGAAACAACTAATGTGGAACAATGCATAGTATGCAGTCTATGTTGTGCAATATACGTTCTGCAATATATGGTCAATACGTGTAGCGCAAAGTATGTGATACAATCGTTGTGGTGAAATACATTGGTGTAACCTAGGTTGTGCAATCGATGTTGTGCAATACATGCGGTGCGATCGATGAGGTGCAACATCTTGTGTACAAGTTCTGTGTATCAACCTATGTGGTGCAACTTATGTTGTGCAATATATGGTATGCAATTCTGTTGTGCAATATGTGTTGCAATGTGTGTGGTGCAATCGATGTGATGTAGTCGATGTGGTGCAATAGATACTGTGCAATCTATGTGGTGCGCAATATATGTGGTGAAATGTATGTGGTGATACATACCTATGTTGTGCAATCTATGTGGGGCGGCGACGGCGGCAACATAGCCGCTAGACCGAAGACACGGTCCAGACGACGGGCGGCGACTGGGCGGCGATGGCGGCCACATAGCCGCCAGACCGAAGACCCGGCCCAGAGGACCGGCGGCAACGGGGTGACGACGGTGGCCACACAACCGCCAGACCGAAGACACGGCCCAGTTCCGTAGAACAGAAGTAAGAGCCCCCAAGTGCAAACATTGTTTTGGGAATAAGCGTAATGTTGTATTGCGTCGCGAAGCGTTGCAAACCGTAACACAACATTGTATTGCATTTGGTAGTGTTGCGTTGCGTGTCACGGTACACCAGCGCACAGCATTACAACGCGTTGCGCATCATAGCGTAGCGGGGCATGACGTTGTCTTAGCATCGCATGGTATACCATACCATGCAAGTACATTGTATCACATAATGGTGTTCTTTGCGTCAGAATGTTCGAAACAGTTTTCCACAGTGGACCAGCAGCCCACTTCTTGGCCCTTCGGAAAGTTTGAAGGAACCCTTGCGGGCAAGTTGTGAGCGAGTGTGTATGTACGTTTTAGCAGGCAATACAATCCCGATCATCGCTACGACTGTTGCCCCGACTGCGTCTAGCACAAGGAGCATTCTCCGTAGGGGCTCCCCCTCTGCCGCCGGCCTCCTCCCTCTTAGAATGAGAGCTAAGTTGGAATGCGTGGGCGCCGTTGTGAAGCAATGTCGGAACTTCATGCGAGGGCCAATCTCGTACGTTACGGCTTACATTGCAAATTTGAAATGAATTTTGACGGTTCGAATTGCGAATTTGTTCACAATCGCGATCGCAAGCGATGAGTTGGGATGGGCGACAATCGTCGTCTTGAGCGGTCGGAAATCCAAATTACCCCAGTGCGACCCTACCTATAAGTTGGAGCCCCTAGGAAAGCAGCATTAGTTGTTATGCTATGCCATGCCATGCTATGCTGCGCTATGCTATGCTATGCTATGCTATGCTGCGCTATGCTATGCTATGATAAGCTAAGCTAAGTTATGTCATGCTGCATTGTGCTAAGCTGTGCTATGCTATGCTATGCTATGCTGCGCTAAGCTATGCTGTGCTCTGCTCTGCTATGCTATGCTAATGCTCAGCGAAGCTAAGATGAGCTAAGCCACCTCGCGGTGCTGCACAGCCCGCCTCGGCACCACCTGGTGCCGAGGCGGGCTGTGCAGCACCGCTGAACGCCTCACTCCGCCAACCTCGGGACATGAGCGTGGGCGGCTGTGTGGCAGGTCCTCCGGACTTGAGCCGAAATGGTTACGGAAGGCACTGCTTGCGGGGGCTCCGGTCCGGCCATCGAGGCTAGCTCGGCATCTGTCGCACATTGTTTTTGCTTTGCCTTTCCTTTGCTTTTGCTTTTGCTTTGCTTTGCTTTGCTTTGCGTTGCTTGTGCTTTGCTTTGTTGTCGCTGCTGTTGCTTTGCCTTTGCTTTGCTGCTATGCTCTGCTATTCTGCTCTGTGCTATGCTGTGCTGCGCTATGCTATGCTAATGCTAATGCTAATGCTATTATATGATATGCTATGCTGCGCTATGCTATGCTATGATGGGCTATGTTATGATATGATATGTTGCGCTATGCTGTGCTATGCTGTGCTCTGCTATGCTAAAGCTCAGCGAAGCTAAGATGAAGGTAAGCTAAGCTAAGATAAACCTGAGCTAAGATGACGCTAAGCTAAGGTAAGCTAAGATGAAGTAAGCTAAGCTAAGATGAGATAAGCAACGCTAAGCTAAGGGGACGTAAATGGGGGAACCGCGGGGCGGATACCGGGGGAACCGCCCGGGGCGTTTTCCACTGCCCGGCCCCTTTAAGCCCAGAGAGTAAGAACCCTTCTAGGCAGAGCCTAGGCAGGGAACAGGTGTGAATTTAATCGCTTCGCTCATTCCGCCGGCCCATACAGTCTCATGTCTGCCGTTTGCCCGAGGGCCTGGTGTCAATGCGGCGCTTTGGGGGTTCCTGGGGCCGCTTGGGGGACTCCTGGGGCGCTCGGGGGGGCATTTGGGGGGCCTCCTGGGGCCGCTTGGGGGACTCTTGGGGGCCTCCTGAGGGCCCCGTGGGGGCCTCTTGGGGCCTCTTAGGGGCCTCGTAGGGGCTTCTTAGGGCCGAGGGCTCGAAATGTTGTTTCGTGTTCCCTCTCTGGGGCCCCTTTGGGGGCGTTCTTGGGGCCCTCTTGGACCGTTTTGGAGGCTTCTTGGGCCGTCTTCGAGCCCTCTTGGGCCATCTTGGGGCCCTCTTGGGTGCCTCTTGGGCCCTCTTGGGGCGATCTTGGGGGCCTCTTGGGCCGTCTTGGGGCGTCGGGAAGCCGAAAAGGTGGAAGCTCCAAAATCTCTCAAAAACCTATGGAAAAACAATGATTTTTGCCTCCGGGGGCCCTATTGGGAGTGCTCTTGGAGGCCTCTTGGGGCGTCTGGGGGCTATCTTGGGCGTCTTGGAGCGATCTTGTGGCATGTCGGACCCCTCGTGTACCATCTTGGGGGCCTCTTGGGGGCCTCTTGGCCTTTCTTGGGGCTCTCGGGGACGTCTCGGAGCCCTGTTGGTGCGCTCATGGAGCGCTCGGGGGGACCCGGCCGGGACCCGGCCGGGACCCGGCCGGGACCCGGCCCCGGCCGGGGACCGGCCGGGACCTGGTCGGGGTACTTTTCGTCCGGGGACCCCCAGGGGCCGCCCCGCGCGCGCGAACTAGAAAATTGTTAACTAGTTACCGGAGATCTTAGCACGCCTCTGGCCCGTTGGGCCGGCGAATTTCAAAATTTTGCGAAAGCATCAGGGGAATCAACGGTGTTGGCTTCCTCGGGCTCTCTTGGTGGGCCGTCTTGGGGGTCTTTTGGGCGATCTTGAGGCTGACGTGGGCCGTCGTAGACCGAAAATGGTCAAAAATTGGGGCCATTAGATTTACCGCTGGTCCTGCCTACCCCCCCTTGTTATTTCTCCTGGCTAACGGATCGCGACGCTACGCGCGTTTTCCGTCTTCTGAGTCTATTCTTGCTAATTTCCCGCACACCCTTTATTGGCATTTTTCCAGGTTAACGGATCGCGACGCTACGCGCGCTTTCCGTCATCCGCCGCCCTTTTGTTGATTTGTCACAGAGGTGTTCGGCGTGTTAGATTTCTTACGATTTCGTTTTGGTTCGTTTCCATGAGAATTCCCCCTGGGGCTTCGGGGCGTCCCGCTGACCACCCAGAAGGACCCCAAAACGAGCACAGCGTCTGCAAATAAACCTTCAAGGCGGCTCAAGACGGTTTCTAAGATGGTCACATGGGCCCAAGATGGCCCAAGATGGTCCAAGTTGCCTCCAAGTTCGCCGAAGAAGCCACCAAGACGGCCCAAGATAGCTCCAAGATGCCTCCGAGTCCGCCCAAGAAGCCCCCCAGTTGGCCCAAGACGGCCCAAGAGGCCCCCAAGACGCCCCAAGACGTCCTCCATGAGGGCCCGAAGTAGCTAAAATCAGTGGTGTTCAGTCGGTGTTTGAAAGTTGTTGGCAATTGTTTCGTTTTGGCCTTCCGACAGCCCAAGACGGCCCAAGAGGCCCCCGAGATCGCACCAAGATTGTCAGAAAGGCCTCCAAGATGACGTCATGACGGCTCAAGAAGCTTCCAAGACGGTCCCAAGAGGCCCCCAGTTTCGCCCAAGATGGTCCAAGATCGCGTCCAAGACGGCCTAACAGGGTCCCCCAAGACGGCCCAAGAGGGCCCAAGATGTTTCCACGTCTGCCCAAGAAGCGTTCAAGATTACCCAAGAAGCCCCAAAGAAGCCTCCCAGATGGCCCACGAGGCATCGAAGAGGTGCCCAGGAGGGCCCGACGAGGCCAAAACCATTGGTTTTCCCCAGGTGGTTGAAGGAATGTGGCATGCCCCAAAAATTGCGCCCAGATGGCTCGACAGGCTTCCAAGATGACCTCATGACGGCCCAAGAAGCCTGCAAGGCAGTCCCAAGGGGGCTTCCAAATTCGCCCAAGATGGTCTGAGGTGGCCTCCAAGACGGCTAAAGAGGGCCCAAGATGGCTCCAAAAGACGGCCCAAGCGGGCCCAAAAGGCTTCCAAGTCAGCCCAAGAAGCCTCTACGACGGCCCAATATGCCTCCAAAACGGCCCAAGAGACCTCCAAGAGGTTTCCAGGAGGACCCGAATGGGCCCAAATCATTGATGTCCCTTGGGCTTTTGAAGGAGTTGGGCGGTTGCGTCTGTTCGGCCTTCCAACGGCTCAAGACGGCGCAAGAGGACCCCAGGACGGCCCCAAGATCGCCCAAGAGGCTTCCAAGATATCCCCGTGACGGCCCAAGAGGCTCCCAAGACGGCCCGAAAAGGACCCCAAGACGGCTCAAGAGGCTTCCAAGACGCCCAAGATGGTTTCCAAGACGGCTCAGAATCCAGAGGTTCCCAAGTGGTTTCCGACGGCGCCAGACGGGCCAGAAAGGCCCCAAGACGGCCAAAGAGGCCCCCCAGAAGCTCCAGAAAGGCCCCCAAGAGCCCCAAGGGGGCGCCCAAGAGGCTTCCAAACGACGCAAGGAAGCTTCCAGCAGGCTCCAACAATGGCACAAGAGGCTCCCAAAAGATATGTTCCTCCTCTTCTTCTCCTCGTCATCGTTTTCATTTTTCCTCCCCCTCCTCATCATCCTCTTCCTCCTCCACGTGTTCCCCGAAGGCTTTCCAAACCGACTCGGGGAACACATGGTCCAATAGCTTGGCCAAGCTCTAACCCAAATTTCGGCGCATTTCAAAAAAGTCTCCCCAAGAGGTCTGCTCCTCCTCCTCCCTTCGCCTTTTCCCTCCCTGTCCTACAATTCCTCTTCCTCCTCCAAGTGTTCTCCGAAAGGTATCCACAGCGGCTTGGGAAACACCTGGTCTGAAAACTGATCGAAGTTCCGGACCCAAACGTTTGGTTTTTCAAAAATGCAGGTGGCGGCGGTGATTCACCGTAGGCGTCTTCGATAAGCTGCTGAGTGGCTCACAGATACTGCGCCACATAGATTGCACCATTTTTCTTTGAACCACACAGGATGCGCACCAGATGTTGCACCACACAGCTTGCACCGCATTCGCACCATACATATTGCATGTCCAGAGTGCGTTGGCTCACATGTTGGGGCCCATGCATGCAACTAGTTTAGTGTTTAATGGTCGTCTCCTCTCGGGGCCTCGCTGGGGGCTTCTTCGGACATATCATAAAGCGATCATGTTGGCACATAAGGACCTACTGGGGAGATGTTGGAGCCTTTCAGGACTCTTTGGTTGATCTTGTGGCGTTTTGTGACCGGTTTGGCCCACGGCACGGTCGCGGTCGTCTGTGGTATTGCCACCTGTGGCACGGTCACCGTGAAAGCCCTTCATTTTCCAATCACCATCGGTACCTTAGGCGAGGAAGCCGATAACGGATGTCCTGTGCACAGGCGCGCCCGTTCAGCTGTCCTACCCGCCTTCGCGGCTCCCCGAAGAGTTCGGGCTGCAGGCAGCCCAATTGCTGCGCGCGGAGGCCCAAGATGGCGCTGGAGCTCCCC
Organism: Prorocentrum cordatum; assembly: GCA_963575745.1. Classification (NCBI taxonomy): domain Eukaryota; class Dinophyceae; order Prorocentrales; family Prorocentraceae; genus Prorocentrum; species Prorocentrum cordatum. Next base: position 113,769 of record CAUYUJ010021672.1, on the reverse strand, counting down.
GGGCCTCGCGGGGAGCTGGTCAGAGCTTTGCCCAGACCCGCGTTTCGCGCCCTCCCGGCCGGCCCCGTCGCCCCTGCGCCCACGCGAGGGGGGCAGGGGATGGCAGGGGAAGGGGGGAGGGGGAGGAGGAGCAGGAGGAGGAGGAGAAGGAGGAGGAGCAGGAGGAGGAGGAGGAGGAGGAAAGGAAGGAACAGAAGGAGCAGGACGAGCAGAAGGAAAAGGAGGAGGAGGAGAAGGAGGAGGCTCGAGGATCGAAGTTCTTGGGCGTTTTCCGGAGACCTCCAGCGGCGTTTGGGGACATCCAGAAGCCGCCGGAGACCTCGCCTCGGTCCGACGGAGGGGAGGGGAGGGGATGGGGAGGGAAGGGGGGGCACGAGAAGGACTTGGGAAATGGGAAGTCGGTTGTTGAGGAAATTGGGGCGGGGAGGGAAGAGGAAGGGAAAGGCGAGGGAAGGGAGGGAGAGGGGGGGTGAGGGGCGGGCAGGAGGAGAGGCGATGGGGGGGCGAGGACGGGGGCAGATGCCGGGGCGGGGGGCCGGCGGAGGCCGGAGAGAGGGGCTGCAGAGGAAGAGAGGGAATCCGCACGGGATGCAGCGACGAGGAGGCTTGGCCGGGAGCGCCTGGAGCGAGGCGCGCCTCCGCCGCGCCCGGCCCGCGACGCGCCAGCCTCCCCCGCGGGCCGGCCCGCAGGGCAGCGAGCCGCCCCCTCTCCGTGCCGCTCCCCCCGCCTCGGCCCACGACGCAGCCTCGCCTCGGCCCGAGCCCGGCCGCGCCTGAGCGGGCACCCGCGCACCCGCGCGGCCCCCCCGCCGGCCATGCTGAGGCCCGCCGTGCGGCGGCCGCTGCGCCGCGCAGCGCTCCCGGCGCACGGCGCGGCCGGGCCTGCGGCCCGCGGCGCCGCGCCGCGGCGCCGCGGCGCGCCGCGGCGTGCGCGCCGCGCGCCGTGGCCCACGCGCCCGCGGGGGCCGCGGCCGCCCTGGCGCGCTTCGGGGGCGCCGCTCCGGGCGACCGCCGCTGCGCCGCGTCGGGCGCCGGCGCGCCCGCCGCCGAGGCTCGAAGGAGAGAACAACAGTAAACGCCACGAGCATAAACTTTTGGCGCTCCGCGCGGGGTTCTTCGCTCCGCGCTCGGGCCCCCCAGCGGCGCCTTCGGCGCGGCCCCTGGCGCGCTCCGCGAGCCAGGAAGGGGGTCCAACGCAGACGCAAGAAGTCCGCGCGGAGCGCCTACACGTTATGCTCATGTTGTTTTGTCTCTCTTCTCCTAGAGGCCGCGTCCGCGGCGTCGCTGCCGGACTTCCAGGACGCGAGGCTGGCGTTCGAGTCGAAGTCCACGCTGGAGCTGGCGCGGGCCTGGTCGGCGGGCGGGCGGAGCGGGCGTTTTTTGGTCGTCGCCTGGTTTGCGCTATCCTTCCATGTGCGTATGAGCATATAGATCTGTGTGTGTGTCTATCTCATGGCCTCCTGCCCATCCCGCCACCTTGCCTGGATTGTGGGTCACAGGCCTCGTGGATGTTCTTTGGGATGTCGTGGGAGGCCTCTCGAATGCCTCTTGGAGGCAGTTTTGAAGCCTCTTGGGGGCCGTTTTGGGGCGACTTGGGGGGCCTCCCAGGGGTCCTCCTGGGGCGGAAAGCTCGACTTGTCGGTTCGGGCCCCCCCTCTTGGGCCCCATTTGGGGCCGTCTTGGGGCTCTCTTGGGCCGTCCAGGGCGCTCCTGGGCAGCGCTTCCTAGGCTCAAGGGCAGCTTCCGTCCCAAGCTTGCCAGCTTCTGGGGCACGCGTTCGACATTCCTTCCAAGCGCCCCCCACAAGTTGTCCGGCGCCTCGGATTCCTCCTGTACGAGACTAGCTCGTCGCATCGGTCTCCAATCGGCGTCACTCAAATGCCACACCTCGCGGGCGACTGATTCGAATGAGAGAGTGAGGGGTAACGAATCGAAGTGAAAAAGCGCAGTGATCCGCAATCTCACTAACGACCCCGATTTCCATGAGACTTCACATGGCAGTTGAAACAAGATCTAATAGTTAGCCTCTCGGGCCGTCTTGGGCCCTCTTGGGAGCTTGTTGCGCCGTCTTAGGGCGATCTCGGGGGCTTATTGAGCCGTCTTGGACGCCGTGAGGCCGAAAAACGTAGATGCTAGAAATGCACGTTCTCCTGAGGAAATCTGACAATGGTTGCGTCTTGGGAGGCCTCATGTTAGGCCTCTCTTGGCGTAGTGTGCGCCTCTTCAGCTTCCTCCAGGCTATCTTGAGCGTCTTGAACCGACCGCTCGGCGGTTCTGGGCCCTCTGGGCCGTCTTAGCCCGTCTTGGGGCCCACTACAGTCAACCCGCATGGTAAGGATGGGCAACATTCCCAAGGGTACCCTTGCATTCTCGCCTCCTCGGTCCATCCTTCGCCGCGCTCGCTGGCCGCGCCCCGCTCGAAGAGCTTCGAAATGGGCGTCCAAGACCCTTGCATCCTTATCGTGCGTCCTTGTGATACGGGTTGCCTGTAGGGTGCGAAAGAGTCATGCGGGAAGACGCGCCGGGGGCCGGGGGGGGGGGGCACGCGACGAGCCCCGAAAGAATTCAGCAGCGTTGGTTCGGGCCCCCGGAGAGAGTCCGCAGGATCTGAGACGTAGGGGATCAGAACAAGGACCTGGTGTCACTCCAACTCGTGCCTCATGGCACCTTGTCGGATGTATGTATGTGTGTATATATATGTGTGTGTGCACATATGTGTTTTCTCTCTCGCTCTCTCTCTGTATTTGTGTATAGATATATATATATATATATATATACATATATGTCGGCGGTGCCCCGTGGCATGACCCCCCCCCAGTACTACCGGGGGGGTTCGTGCAGGCCGCACCGGGTGCCGCCGACGGCTCAGAACCCAGAACCCCCCCCCCTGTCCTTTAACCGGGGGGGGTCGTGCAGGCCGCACTGGGGGGGCTTCGACCTGGACCCCCTCCCCCCGTGTGGGAGTGGGGGGTGGTGGTGGGGCGGGGGTGCGGGTGGGGTGGGGGGTTCTCTGTGGAGGTGTGGCGTCTTGGAACACCCTTGGGGTCCAGTCGAGCCAGTCGTGCATAGCGGGGGAGGTCTTCGTGCTTACCGGGGGGGGTCGTGCTGGCTACCGGAGGGGTTCGTGCTTAGCGGGGGGGTCCGTGCCAGCTCGCACCAGCGGTGCCGCCAGCTCGAAACCCCCCAGGATGGAGTTTACCGGGGGGGGGTCGCTCCACACCGGGCACCGCCGACATATATATATATATATATACACACACACATACATACATACATACATACATACATACATACATACATACATACATACATACATACATACATACATGCATGCATGCATGCATACATACATACATACATACATACATACATACGTACATACACACACATACACACATACATACATACATACCTACCTACCTACATACATATATACATATATACATACATACATACATACATACATACATACATACATACATACATACATACATACATACATACATACATACACACACACATACATACATACATACATACATACCCACCTACCTACCTACACACATACATACATACATACATACATACATACATACATACATACATACATACATACATACATACATACATACATACATACATACATACATACATACATACATACATACATACATACATACATACATACATACATACATACATACATACATACATACATACATACATACATACATATATATATATATATATATACCGTGGGCACGAGGCGAGGGGGTCCAGGACGCGGCCCTCGACGGCGGATGGGGGGACCAGGCCGACAGAGACGCCCCCAGATGGCCCAAGACAGCGCCAAAACACAAGAAAAGGGCCCCAAGAGGCCTCCAAGATGGCCCAGAGTCGCCAGAGCATTGGTCTAACACGCCCAAGATGGCCTCCTGACGTCCCAACAGGCTTCCAACACGGCCCAAGGGGTTTCCAAGAGTACTCCGAAAAGGGCCGCACGAGGCAAAAATCGTTGATATTCCTCAGGTTTTCATGGATTGTCGCGCTTTTCTTTTCGGCGTCCCGACGCTCCAAGACGGTCCCAGAGGCCCCAAATATCGTTCCAACACACGGCCTCAGAGGCCCCAGAGAGGCCTCCCAGACGGCCCAAGAGACCCCCAGACGGCCCAAGAGGCCTCCTGGGCAGCACAAGAGGGCCCCACACAAGAACGCCTCAAGAGGGACCCCAGAGGGGGAACACGAACCGACATCACGAGCTCTCCGCCCCTTGAGGCCCACAAGAAGCCCCCAGCGGCTGCCAAGAAGCCTCCAAGAGGCCCCACGAAGTCCCCAAGAGGCCCCCAGGCAGCCCCAGGAGGCCCCCAAGAGACCCCCAAAAGGCCCCCCAAAGCTACCCCTCAGACGCCCTGAGAAACTCCTGCCGATCTTCGACGCCGTCCCATCACCGAGTGCCAGTTGCATCCCATGTCCCGCTCGCCCGCCCGACTATGCTTCTTTCGCGCGTCGTCGTTGTCAATGGTAAATGCTCTAGACGCTTGGGGCCTCTTGAGGGCCTCAAGGAGGAGGAGGAGGAGGAGGATCAGGAGGAGGAGGAGGAGGAGGAGGTGGAGGAGGAGGAGGAGGTGGAGGAGCAGTAGGAGGAGGAGGAGGAGGAGGAGGAGGAGGAGGAGGAGCAGGAGGAGGAGGATCAGGAGGAGCAGGAGGAGCAGGAGTGGTATGCAGAAGGGGAGGGGGGGGGGAAGAGGAGGAGGAGGAGAAGGAGGGCGAGCAGAAAGGCCAGAGGCATCTTATATGCCTCTCGGAGTTTCTTCTGGTTTTTGCTCGAGAGCTTCTTGGGGTCCTCTTGGGGCGTCTTAGAGGTCTCATGGCACGTCAGGCGGTGTCTTGAGGCGTCTTGGGTGCCCCTGGGGGCCACTTGGAGCCTCTTGGGGATCTCTTGGGAGCCTCTTGGGGCCATCTTGGAGGAGATCGATCAAGGAGGGGGGCTCCTTACTCAGGGCCCCCCCAGGCGGCCCAAATGTGGCCAATGTAGCGTGCCGCGCTGGCGGCCCACGTGAGCCGTGGCGTGGGGTTGCAATGTCTCCTCTTCTAAGAGCCGTTTGGTTTTGCAGCTCATGTGTGTTGTAACCTGGATCGCCTTTCTAATTTGCGGCCATAGGAAGGCGGCACAGGTCTGCTCCCCTTGCTCAAAGTTCTCCAAGGGAACATCTCAACTAGGCCCCCACGGGAGCTCCACAATGCTCCTGCCTTGATCCAGGACGCCACGTTGGCAATCATGGTTTACATGGTCTGTCTCTCGGACACACAATTCTGCAGCGGGCACGCCTGGGACGCACCTGGGAATGCCTTGGGCGTACCGTCGCCTGGACATGGGACGCATCATCTTCGAGCGGGCACGCTCTGGATCTGGCCAGATCCCAAGACGGGCCCTGTGGACACCTTTTGAAACGCACCATCCTTTGGATTGGGATCTAGGGCTCGAGCTGGATTGACGACAGATCCAAAGATGACAGCTGGTGGCCACCAAGGTTCCAAGCGATAAATTCTGTGGTGCGATTTAATGTTAGGCCAACGTTAGAACCCTCGGGTTACCTCACTCCTCCCACCCTTCCCTGTCTGGTGCATTCTGCTGGCTGGTGCATGGTGCTTGCTGTTGTATGTTGCCGGCTGGTGCATTCTCTCGCCTTTCATCTTAGAGTTGTTTCCATTATGAGGTTACATTGACCTCCGATCGGCGAGTCCTTGCTGGAAACCTCCTTGCAGGACCGCGAAAAGTGTCATTGTAGGATCACCAGGCAGCAGCAGCCCGAGTTGTGCATTGCAACTCGCGCTCGGGCGGTTTTGCACGATACACGCGCTGGCCAGGGACGTCCGTCGAGAGGTCCCGCAGCGCTGCAAATCCCACCAGACCTCCGCTTGGTGAGTCCTTGTTGGAAACCTTCTTGCAGGACCTCGAACAAGGGAAGTATTTCAGCAGGCTCGAAGTTCCGGATTTCCGACGTCCTCGGCTCCAAGATCGCCAGAGAAGGGCTTGGCCCCGAGAGTGCGCCAAAACGGCCTAACAGGTCCCCGTGACGGCCAACAGTGCCCCCAAGACGACCCGAGAAGCCCCCAAGACCGCCCCTAACAGGGGTCCCAAGAAAGGACATCGAGCGGGCTGCGAGAGCCGTGCGCCCAAGGCGGCCCTCACAAGACCCCCGAGCTCGCCCCTACGTAGACAGCCCAGAAGAGGCCTCACAGGGCCCAAGATGGGCCTAAGACGATTCAAGAGGGCCCAGCAGGCGATTCAAGATGGCCCAAAGGAGGCCCCCAAAGCGGCTTAGGGTGTCCCACGAGGGCACTCGAAGAAACACAGCACGGCCCAAGATATCCAAGAGCCCAAAGTGGCCCCAGCGCGGCCCCGAGAGGCTCCCAACACGGCCCCAAGGTCCAAGGTGTCCAAGAGGGCCCAGGTTGTTGCCAAGACGGCTCCAAAAACAGGCGCGAAAGTCGCCCAATACCACAGTTCCAGCCGGCGTCCAAGAGGCTTCAAGACGATCTATGGACGGCTGAGGGGGCGCAGAAGTTTTTCAATAATGCCCCCCGAGAAGCCGCAGTCATCGGATTGGAGGCATCGCCGGAGCGACCCGGCTTGGCCCCAGATGCGTGGCCAGGGAGGGGAGGGGCGGCTTTAGATACTCCGTTGCGTGGCCTTGGTAGCGTGTACTTCGGAGCCAGACTCGGGCACAGTTCTTCGTTGCAAAGCTCCTCCTCCTCCTCCTCCTCCTCCTCCTCCTCCAGCCCCCGGGGCGGATCCAAGGATGCGCAAGACATGTCGAATAAGCCCCAGGACTCCGCGACACGTCGCCAGGATCCAAAAAGTTAAGTGCCGCAGGTCCCTCTACCACCCCCGAAGGATTTCCAGTATCGCCCCTGCATTCCTCATTGGCAACTTGCGATGCGAGTTCCTTGGGCGCAGCTATCACGTAAGCACGCACGAAGCGCGCGCGTGGTTCTAGTGTATAGGTGTGCATACATGCATACATGCATCTTCATTCCTCCTCCTTTTCCTCCTCCCGTTACTATGTGTCCCTCCTCATCATCATGTCTTCCCCTCTCATTCGTGTTCGTCTTTGTTCTTGTCTGTGCATCCTCGTCATGTTCCTCATGTTACCCCCTCCCTCTCCTCATCACTGTCCTCGTGTTCGTTATGTTCTCCTCATCCCTCCCCCTCATCCTGTGCATTCCCCCCTCTCTCCTCGGCCTCCCTTGTCTGCCCTCGTAGTCCTCCGTCCCCCCATTGTCTTGATCCCTTCTCCTGCTCGTCGTCATCCTCCTTGTCTTTGTTTTTCTCGTTCTCCCCGCTCCTTGCTTCAGACTCTTACTGCCCCCGCTCCCTCCCCTCACCCCTTCCTTTTGAGTGGTTTTGTGTGGCAGGGAGGGTTTCGGACGTTGGCGCACGATTTCGCCTCTGCAGGGCAGTCTTCATGACGTGCAAGGTCGGGTTCGTGGTTCGCAATTGCGACTCGTTGTACGGGCTGGCGCGGCGCATCGTTGGCCCGACGTTGACGCACGCTGTGCTCAGGCTCACGTTCTTCAACCACTTCTGCGCCGGCGAGACGACCGAGCAGATCGTGCCAAAGATGGAGGACCTGAGGCGCTACGGCATCGGAGGCATTCTGGACTACGCCGCGGAGGCCAAGGAGGATGCCGCGCCCAAGGCCGCCGCCGCCGACTGCGAGGCGAGCACTGTGGGGGCGCCCCTGTCCTCCCGCACGTACGACTACCAGGGGGAGGCGATCTGCGACGCCAACGCAGAGATCTTCCTCCAGGCGACACGTCGCCTTTTCCCCCCTTCCCTCGCCTCCTCCCTCGCCTCCGCCCCTCCTCCTCGGCCTCTCCTCCTCCTCCTCCTCCTCCTCCTCCTCCTCCTCCTCCTCCTCCTCCTCCTTGGCCTCTCCTCCTCCTCCTCGTCCTCCTCCCCTCGCCTCCTCCCTCGCCTCCGCCCCTACTCCTCGGCCTCCTCGCATCCGCCCCCCCCGGCGTCGAGACCGTGCAAAAGACTGCCTCGGCGGGCCCAAAGAGATGCTGGGCATGTGCTTGGTGCACCACCTTCGATCGGCCTCTCTCCCTCGGCAACGCTCGGACGTGCGATTTTTGTCTCGGCGAGGACCATCGAGCAGCATTCGAGACCGTCTTGCGAACAAAAAAGCATGCAGAAAGCTAAAACATGCACGGGGAATGGACGTCCGTTTCAACGAGCGCGTTCCCACTACTCGCAAAGTGCCTACTCGCAGACGTCCGAAAAATCACATGTCCGTCGCTATGTAGTGGATCGTAAATCCCCCGCGGCGGATCCAGGCCGCCGTGTGCGAGTAGTGGAACGCGTTTGGCTGGATACTTGGGGATGGGAAGTTGCCCGGTGCCCTTCTCGGGCCCCAGGGGGCACCCTCTTGGGCCCCAGAGGGCCCCTTCAGGGGCCCCGGAGGGCCCTTCTCTGCGGCCCTCCGTGCCCCCCCATGCATCGCCCCCCCCCCGCCCGTATGAACTCGCGCCCAGCGTCTTCACAGTGCGATAGCGTCGGTGCAGCGTCGATTCGCGGGAGGCTCGCACGAGTTGCCGCAGAGGGCGAGGGGGAGCGGTGGTCTCGCGCCCCCTCCGCGCTGCCCCGCGGCAGAGCACACGCACAGAACTCCCCCAGGCGATACGCGCTGTGCGGGACGCCTCTCCGGATGGCTTCGCGGCCATCAAGCTCTCGGGACTGGGCGACCCGGCGCTGTTCGAGCGGATGTCGATTTGCCTGGAGGAGATGTGCCGCCTGTTCAAGAGGCTCAGCGATGGCACGGAGGAGGTGGGCCCTCGCGTGCCCTACCACTGCATTGACCGCTCCTTCAAGCTCGACGTGGACACGTTCAGTGAGGGCTGGCGCCGCCTTTTTTCTGCAGGCAGCGACGACGAAGTCCGGGCCGCCTTCGACAAGCTCGATGCCGACGGGTGTGGGTACATTACCTACTTGGATTGGTCTGAGAGCGTCAAGCTCTCAGAGATTACAAGGCTCGTGCAGTCTTGTGTCAGCGAGGGCCCCATGAAGCGGGCGGCACTGACGGAGGAGGAGCTGAAGCTCTACATGAACATGGTCGGTCGGGTGATCAGGATCATGGACCTGGCTCAGGAGCTCGGCGTCCGTGTCATGGTGGATGCGGAGTGGATGGACATCCAGCCCGCCATCGATCACATGGTGCTGTTCCTCCAGAGGGAGGGCGGAACGGCACGCGGAGGCGTCGGTTTTGGACGTCCGCGGACGGCTCCTCCGCCAACGCCTGGACCCCCCCCCGCCGGGCGCGCGCGAAGGGGCGCCGCCCAGGGGTGCTGACGGGCGCGGGGGTCCGACGAGCGGGGGGATGCCGCCCGCGGGCGTCCGGAGTCCGCGCCCGATCGCGTGCTCGTGTCCCGCCCTCCTGCCCAGAGAAAGTACAACGCCGGCGATCGGCCCGTGGTGTTCAACACCTACCAGACGTATCTCAAGGGCATGCGGGACAAGGCCGGCCGAGATCCGTAGGAGCGTGAAGCTTGGCGCCGCCAGACCCCAGCACTCACTTCGAACCCGAGAGAGGGCCCCCCGCCCCTCCTCTCGCCTCCTCCTCCTCCCCCTCCTCCTCCCCCTCCTCCTCCTCCTCCTCCTCCTCCTCCTCCTCCTCCTCCTCGTCCTCCTCCTACCGCCTCCCTCATTCCCCCCTTCTGAAGCCGCTGCTCGATCCCGCTTTCCTTTCTTTTGTTTCTCTCTCTCTCTCTCTCTCTATCCCTCTCGCTCCCTCTCTATGAGTGACTCCTCCTCGTCGCGCCAGTAGGGCGGGCCAGAAGTTTTGTCAGCATGAGCTTAGTATTTCGATCCTGGATATTGTCGGCGGCGAGCCTGGGGGGAAGTGAGAAGGAGATGGCCTTCTCAGCAGGTTTGGATGGCCCTGAGCCTTCTGAGAAGTTCTCCCAGCTTGCAAGACACAGAAAACGCCTCAGGAGGCGCGAGGCCTCCTGAGAAGTCCCGACACCTTCTTAGAAGGCCTTCTCCTTCTCGCGTCCTCCCCTCGCTCGCCGCCGATATTGGAAAAGTCCACCATGTATACGGATGGAATTCATGAACATCGTTTCTGCTGTTATTTTCACGCAGTGCAGTTCTTCAATCCTGCTCTCCCCCTCGTGCTCCCTCCGTCTCTACATCTCCCCACCTTCCTCCGTCCCCACTCCATCCCTCCCTTCCCAAAAATCCTTTCCGGATCGATCGACTGCGAGGTAGGCTACTCTCATTCTCCTCCCCCGTCCCCCTCCACCCCACTCCAGACTACCCTCCCCTCTTTTCCCCTCCCCGCCAGCCCTCCCCCCTTCCCCTTCTCCAATTCCCCTCTCTATCCTTCCCTTACGTCTCCTCTAGTCATCCCGTTCACTCTCCTCATCTCCCCTCTCCCCCCGTCCTCTCTCATCCACTCCTTCACCTCCCCCTTCCAAACTTGACCCAGATCTCATATGCACATCTGGCCCCAGATCGAGCACCTCCATTCCCATCTAGAATCTAGTTCCCCCCCCTCATCCCCTTCCCGTCCCCACTGCCCGCTAGTTGGCAGCAGCGGGCCCCCCGTCCAGAAGACTCAGGTAGGTTGATTGTTCCAGGCAGGCCCCGAAAGTAGCAGTATGCAAGAAGCGTCTGCTTCATTGCAGGCGACAGTGTGGAGCCCCCAAGCCTGGCCCAAGTCCACTCCCCCATCCCGACTCATCCCCTTTACATCCCCTCCTCCCCTCCTCCCTCTTACATCCCTCCGACCTTACCATCCTGCCCCGTCATCCGCTCCTCCCTCTGTCATTCCTCCTCCCCATCGTCATATCATCTCGCGCCCAGAGGCCCGAGCGGTCGGCAGATCTGGAGCGGTCCCGAAGGGAGGGTTGGCGCTTCGGCGCCAAGGTGGTCCGTGGCGCCTACATGGTGTCAGAGCGGGAGAAGGCGAGGAAGAGGGGCGTCGAATCCCCGATCTGTGAGGACTACGCGGCCACCGAGGAGAACTTCCACGCCGTCATCGACGCCATCCTGGAGCACAGCGCGGCCTGCGGGCCCAAAGCTGCCGCCGAGGTCCTCGTCGCCTCGCACAACCGAGGCTCCGTAGAGCACACGCTGCGCCGCTGTGCTGAGCTGGGCATCGACAGAGGCAACGTCTACTTCGGGCAGCTTCTGGGCATGGCCGACAACCTGACCTTCACGCTTGGCAAGAACGGCTACAAGGCCTACAAGTACGTGCCCTACGGCCCGATCGCCGAGGTCATGCCGTACCTGATCCGGCGGACCCAGGAAAACTCCGCCATCCTGGGCTCCGCCAGCGTGCAGGAGGAACGCGCCATGATCGCCAGGGAGCTGCGCCGGCGGGTGCTGCGATTCTGACGGTTGCCCGCCATGCGAGCGAGCGACCGTTCGCCGGGGTGACCTCTGGTGCGGGCCCTTGGGCCACGCGTAATGGGGGGGGTGAGACATAGGGGGGCAGCGAGGGCTGCAGAAAAGTGGCCCTTTCGGGGCCCAGAGGAGGCGCCTGGGGTCCGAAGAGTGCACCTTTCTCCCCCCCAGTTGTCGCCCCCCATTGTCGGAGGCGACGATAGGGGCGAATAGCCGAGGGGGGAGCAATACACGTATCCAGGGGTGCCGATGATCCTATGTCTTCGACCAGGCTCACGGACGAATACGTGCACTGCCCGCCCCCGGGCCGTTCGCCCCCATCGTCGCCGCCGACATTGGTTCGCTGCGACGGCAGCGGCCTGTGCGCTCGGGTCTTGGCCTCCCATGCGGCCCACGCGCTCACCCCGAGGGCTGCGCACCAGAGGTCACCCCTCGCCCAGGGCCGCTCCTGCGTGCACGCAGTCAGCCCGCATAGTTCAGGATGGGCGGCCTTCCCAAGGGGTGCCCTGGCAGCCTTGCCTCCGGGGTCCATCCTTGGCCACCTTCGTTGGCCGCGCCCCGCTCGAAACGCCTCGAGGTGGGCGTCCAAGGCCCTTGCATCCTTGTCGCGCATGTTTACTATCCTGGTTGACTGTACGTACCCGATGCTGAGGGAGCCAGCCGTGGCTGTCACAAGACGGCGGGTCCGTGACGTCCCTCTGTGTGTTCGCACGAGCTGGGGGGCCCATCTGCAAGGTGTCACGCCCGAGATCGGCCGCCAGTGCCAAGGGTCTCGTGCCCCGTGGCGTGCCCCCGTTGCACGTGGCCCTTGCCTTAAGTCGGGCACGTCCCTCCTCAGGAGGAATATTCAAACATAGTGAAGAGCACATCGTATGGGGACGATATTTCGACTGTTGTTGATGTTATACATGTTTTTTTACCATTTTTCTTTTTCCTCCCAATTCCGCCTGTACGGGGACATGCCCGACTTATCCGTTGCCTCGTTTACTACGTGGTCTTACAGGCCGTACCCATAGGTCCACCCGTCGGGTCACAATGAGGTTTGTTGGGGTCGGATCGGGTCCACGATATCTATCGGAGACGCCGAAAGCGAATCACCGCCGCCCCCTGTCTTTGGAATCGCCCATGTGGCCGAGCGTTGTGGCAAGAGCTCTGCCAAGCGATCGGACCATGTGTTCCCCCGACCGTTCTGGAAGCCATTCGGGGAACACTTGGGGGAGGATGGCGGGGAAGATCAGGAGGAGGGGGAGGAGGAGGAAGAGGAGGGAGGAGGAGGAGGAGGAGGAGGAGTGGCATCTTGGGAGCCTCTAGGAGCACTCTTAGGGCCTGCTGGGAGCTTCCTGGGAGCCTTTTGGAGACATCTTGGGGGCCTCCGTGGGCCTCTCGGGGGCTTTTCTCAGGGGCCTCTGTGGCCGTCTTAAGGTATTCATGACCAGTCTGACGCCGTCGGAAGCAGTCTTGGGGGCCTCTCCGGCCGACTTGGGGCCCTCTTGGGGTGCTCCAGCGCCTTCTCGGAGGCCATCTTGGGCGTCTTGGGGGCCCCATTGGGCCCTCTTGGGGCCTCTTGGGGCGTTCTGGGGCCATCCAAATCCTGGAGGCCCCTTGGGCGATCTTTGGGGAGTCGTGGGCCTTCTCGGGCCGTCGGAAGGCCGTCACGAAGCACATTCCAAAATCCTTCAAACATCCAAGGATAATGAATGATTTTGGCCTCTTCAGGCCCTCCTGGAGGTCCCCTTGGAGGCCTCTTGGGCCGTCTTGGAGGCCTCTTGGGGACCTCTTGGGCTGTCTGTGGCCATCTTGAGGCCATATTGGGCCGTCTTGGTGGGCTCCTGGACCGTCTGGCGCCGTCGGAAGCCGTCTTGGGTGCCTCTCTGGGCCGACTTGGGACCCCCGTGGGGTGCTCCAAGGCCGTCTTCGAGGCCATCTTGGGCGTCTTGGAGGCCTGTTGAGCCGTCTTGGGGCCCACTCTGGGGGCCATCCTGGAGGCCTCTTGGGCGATCTTTGGGGGCTCTTGGGCTGCCTGCCTCTCGGCGGCCTGCTGGTTGTCTCGGGCGGCCACGTTAGGGTGGATGGCTCCACATTTCAGTTTGAGTTCAGCCTTTAGGGCCTCCCTTGGGAGCCTCCTCGGAGCTCCCTGGGCCCGTCTTTGGGCCTTTGATTTCTTGGGCGAGTCTTTGGGGCATGTGGAGCAGCCTTCCAGTCTTGGATGGTCCAGGGTCCAGAGATATTTGTCGGCGTGGAACAGACAGTCATTGCACTGTGGATGTGGAATGGGATTAGCTATGTGGTGGAAGCTATTGGGCGACATACGTGATGACGTGTATGTGGTGCCAGATAAGTGGTGCAAGGTGCGTGCTGCAATGTATCCGGTGTAAGATGTTTGGTGCAAGCTACGTGATGTAAGCAATGTGGTGTCAGTTGCGCGGTGCAACATGGGTGTAGGCTATGTGGTGTCAGATATGAGCGTCGTGCAAGCTCTGATCGGGGTGCAAGCTACGTCGTGAGTGCTGTGCGGCAGAACCTCTATGGTGTGAGCCGTGTGGTGCAGGCTGTGGCGCAGGCCGTGTGGCCGCCCGCCCAGCGCACGAGGCGGCCGCGGGGCGCCGACGGGCGGCCACGGGCGGGCACCGGGCGAGACCTCGGCACAGCCCGGCCAGCGCACGCGGCGGCCACCGGGCGCTCACGGGCTGGCGCTGGGCGGAGCCTCGCCACGGCCCACCCAGCGCGGGGCGCCCACGAGGCGCCCAGGGGCGCCGACCAGACGGGCGCCAGCCAACGTTTCGGCGCACGAGCGAGAACCTCTGCGTGCCTGCATCGTCTGGGGGGCAAGTGGTTGCAGCGGTTCAAATCGTATTGGCATGTGGGGCCGGCCCCCGGGGCCGCCAAGACGCTCCGAGAGGCCCCTGAGAGATGGGCTACCGATTGAGCTTGTATGAGCGGGGTTTGTTTGGAAGGTTAGTGGGGGATGTTGGAGTCAGATTGGGCGGATCTGGCTTCCCCGAGGCCCATGCGGGAAACGCCAAAGAGCGACGAAGAGCACGGGAAATACAACAAAGTGGTAGCTTGTGCACTTCTGAATTTCCGACAACTCTTCTAACACTCATTCCTGTATGAGTCTTGGGGCACTCCAAGACGTGCTGAAGGCACGATTGCGGGTCTTAGGGTTCTCTTATCAAAGCCGCCCAGAGTGTCTCTATACGGTGTGATTTGATTGATGTCGTGAACGCCCCGTCTCTGTCTCGATTCGCAAATTGGTTTCATCCCCTCGCTTGCCACAATGTTCTACTCGCGCACGTGTCGAAACACGGAGTGGTGACGTCGAGTGATCGTAGCAGCTGACAGTTTTTCCGCTCAGCCATGGTCTTACAGTAGATAGCGTTTCACATGGTTTTGGGTAGGTGTAGCTGACGTGCTTTTGGTGAATTGGGGACGGCAATCGCTCGAAGAGCTAGCAGTTGGGATGATTTTTCCAAAGTCCCTCTGGTCGTCAAAGCCCCACAGACACCAGAGTACATCTTTCAATCGACCGTCTCTGAGGGGAGACGCGCGCAGATCAAGCCAGCGACTTCGGTAGCAAATCATGGGAGCCTGGTGTACCCTCTGAATTCCATCTTCAGCGTCGACTAGCGTCGATTAGCGTCCGGGAGTCGATGAGATAGCGCCGATTTAGCGTCGATTAGCGTCGACTAGCGTCGATTTCGCAAGAGCCAACAAGATGGTACGGGAGGCTCCCATGAGATACCACCGAACGCGCAGACCAAGCCAGCGACTTCACCGATTGCCAGCGCAGCAGTGCGTCAGCACAAGAATTGCGAATCTTTCTCCTCCTTCCCTGCTCCCCCGCCGGTCTTCCCGCCGCCCGTGCCCTCCCAGCGTTGCGCCCCCCCCGCTCCTCGACCCTTGCTCCTTGATCCTCGATCCTCGACCCTCGATCCTCGATCCTCGATCCTCGACCTTCGCTTCCGGCCAGATTTGTCTCATCGTTATTATCTCGAGGGCTACGCAATGTGCCGTCGGCCCCCAGGGCTGCTGAGCTTTGGCCATCAAGTCGACGTGTGAGCAGAGCATATTAGAGCCCTTGTGGGGCGAGCGGGGGTGATGCTGGCAGTGCGTGCGGAGGGGGAGGGCTGATGCCGCCCCTTCACATGTTGCTTCCTCATGCGGGCTGGAGGCCCCCATCTTGGGAGGGACGGATAGATGAGCCAAGGGGGCGGGACAGAATGGACGAGGATGAGGAGGCTGAGATGGAGCGAAAACGAGCAGGACGAGGAGAGGAGGCCCGGGAGAAACAGTATGCTAAGGAGGAGCACGAGGCAAGGACGAGGAGGATACCGACGAGTAGGACGAGGAGGACGAAGAGGAGGGGCAAGAAGGGGGGAAGAAAAAGGGAAATAGGATAGGAATTCTTGAAGCGTCGCGTACCCACCAATCCGACCGGCCCTCGTTATTCTCGCGCCATTTTGGCTGCATTCGCGTCCCGCTCGTGGTGCTCGCGCACGCATCAAGTTCTACCAGTACGGCAAGGTTGGCTCTTGCTCCTGGGCTACGTGCCACCGCCTTCGTCTCGCTCTCCGCAGGCGGCATCTTCGCGGGCCCGGCAGTACTTCTGTATTACCTCCCCCGCCTGCCGTTTTCTTCGTATACGTGCCGCACTGAGTACTTCGCCCCACGCTGGGTTTTGCTGCTCTCGTCCTGTTTTTGCTTTTGCAGGTTGCAAACGCTGTCTTGCTTGCTCGGCGCCCAAATCGTTTCGTGCGCCCGCGGGGCAAAAATCCCCACCAGACCATCCAGAAACGATGCCCATGAGAGCTGGCGGCGGGAGAGACGAAGAGACACGCAGCGACGGAGGCCGGCCTGGACGGCGTGTCGGGGCCATATCCGGGCCCGCGCGGGGGGGGGGGGGGGGGGGCGAACAGAAGGAGGAGGAGGAGGAGGAGGAGGAGGAGGAGGAGGAGGAGGAGGAGGAGGAGGAGGAGGAGGAGGAGGAGGAGGAGGAGGAGGAGGAGGAGAGGGGGAGGAGAGGAGGAGGAGGAGGAGGAGGAGGAGGAGGAGGAGGAGGAGGAGGAGGAGGAGGAGGAGGAGGAGGAGGAGGAGGAGCGGGGGGGGGAAGGGGAGAACGAGGAGGAGGAGAGGAGGACGAGGAGGAGGAGGATGAAGAGGAGCAGGAGGAGGAGGAGCACGAGCAGGAGGAGGAAGAGGAGGAGGAGGAGGGAGGCAAGAGGAACAGAACGTGGAGAACGAGGACGAGGATGAGGAGGACCAAGAGAGTGAAGAGGAGATGTTTCGCTTCCTGGCGCCTGAGTGGGGGCCCCGAGGCCATATCGAGCCGTCTCGGAACGGGATTGGAGTTTTCTGTGGCATTTTGGGAACCATCTTGAACCAGCTTGGGCTATCTTGAGTCAACTTGGAGGTCACACTGGGTTTTCTGAGGCCGCTCGGGGGCCTCCTGGGCGCCTCTCGGGTGCCTTTTTTGGAGGCCTCTTGGAACCTTTTGGGGCGCCCTTGGAGCCCTCATGGGGGATTTTTGGGAGCCCTGGGGGGGGCCTCTGGGGGCTATCTTGGAAGCGGTCGGTCAAAAGGGGGGGGGTCTTCGATGTAGCTCCCGCCCTCGGGGGCCAGTGTCAAAAAGTGACCGTCCCAGGGACCGAAAAAGAACCCTCTGACACATCGGGCCCCCTCCCAACAAAAACCCACAGGGGGGAGGGGGAGGGCTCCCCTCCCCGAAGGGAAAAAGGGTCGTAGAAGAGGAAAGAGACCCTCGTTAGAATTCCTATCGCCCAGAGGGCTGGCGGGACTTGGAGGGTGATGGGACGCGGATGAGGAGAACGACGAAGAGGAATAAGGAGAAGAATCAGAATAGCCACCCGTATTCTGAAGACGCGTAAGCAGAAGAAGAAGAAGAAAAATAAAAAGAAGAAGAAGAAGAAGAAAAATTAAGGGAGGAAAACCCACCCGGACCGGACAATTGGCGCTTACTCAACGGACCTGGGCGTTTACTAAACAGCCCTGCCCCGTTTGATTTTTTTGGGGTGCGTTTACTAAACTGCTTCGCGTGCCCGGGTGGTTGCTATCGGGGTGGATTTTTCTGCCGTCTGAAAAGGAGAAGCCGAAAACGACGGCGACGACGACGACGACCACCACCACCATCACCGCGGTGACGAGCCGTCGACGACACGAAGACGACGACGACGACGACGACCACGACGACGCACCGGCGGCCTCCGACCGCCCACGGCGGCCCCCAGCCTCCGCCTCTACGGGGCCGCAGCCGGCCACAGCGGAGCGCAGCCCCACGGCGTGCCGCCAGAGGGCCAGCTGCTCCGGGCGCGCGCGCGGGCGCGGCGGGACGCGCGCGGGGCGCCCTGGCGCGCCCGCAGCCGCCCCACCCCGCCGCTGCGCAGCAGCGCCCCTCGGAGGCGCGCCCCGTCGCGGCGCGGGCGGCGTGGCGTTTGTGGGGGGGGGGGGGGGGGAACGGGATCGGGGGAGTGGGGCGGAGGAGGGGGGAGAGGGGAGGGAGGGATGGGGGGGGGGGAGGACTAAGGGAAACGGAGGGGGGGAGACAGGGAGGGAGGCAGGGAGGGAGGGAAGGAGGGAGGGCGAGGACGAGGACGAAGAGGAGGAGGAGGAGGAGGAGGAGGAGGAGGAGGAGGGGAAGGAGGAGGAGGAGGAGGAGGAGGAGACAAAGGAGGGGGCGGAAGGGAGGGTGGTTCAGTTCAACGAAGGACACCAGATTACTGGGCAACCGCCGGCGCTTGGTTCAACAACTATAACCGACGTCAGGCGGCGTGTGCACTTCCAGCGTTGACCGCCTACTGTAAAGCAGCGCCCTGGCTCCGGCAAGATCGTTTTGGCAATGTTGCATGGTCGCGGGGCGACAACCTGACAACGATAGCAGGTATAGCAGCACCTACAGATCGGCACGAACTCATTGAATATAACTTTGCCAGCTTCGGAATAAACTGCTTGATCGCGTACAATCAAGGTGACCACGAATTCGTTAAGCTGGCTTGCAAGCGAATCGTGACGCGAGGACAAAATACCTCCACCACCACCCCAAAAGCAAGGACTCGCGGGCAACCAAGACTTGCCCAAATTCGAGCAGTGGAATGTGCTGGTAGAGACGATTGTGATGTGGACCAAATCGTATGAACTTCTGTACCGTTCACATAGCGGCTCGAAAAGGTTATACTGATACACGTCGGGCCGGGGAGTGGTTCGGCGATTGTTGTTTCAAGTCATCAGGATCAAATCGTATGCAGTTAGTTTTGAGATGCGACGACGGGGTTCGGACAAAAACGATTGGATGCGAACACTAAAACACGCGATGCGATGGACATCGGAGGAATGGGCGAGGAAAAACAGCGCGTTGTGCAAGCAGCCATCTACCAAGGACATGACGAAGAGGGCAAGTAGTGACATTTGGACAAAATGGTAACACAGGCTAAAGTAACGACCAAGGCTGGGGCGAAGACGACATGGACGCAGCCAATACAACTAACGAATTGCAGGAGGAGCACCATACGCATGCTAAAGTGCGTTCAAGTTGGCCACGTGGCCACGGACTGCAGAGCCAAAGGCGAAGGCCAGAACAGAAGTAAATAACGGGAAGGAAGCCCTCGCTTGTCAAAATGCTACGGCAGTTACAAAGATTTTGGCCGGCAATCAGGACAACCTGCGTTCAAATTACGAGGCAGGGGTTACGCGCCCATTAGTCCATGAGTAAAACGTGAATGTTAAAAGTGCAGCCAAGTGCTCCAAGGGAGCCAACGTAGTTGGACTGGCCAGCCATAGCAAGGAAGATCTGTTTGGGTCTATGGCTATTCGCATGTTTGACTATCAACGTCGTGGCGTTGCTGGCGTGTTGGTTTACCCTGTCCCATTTCGTTATCAAGGTCCCTTCGTTTGGGGCCGCGAGTTCCCTGTGCTACGAGGTCAGCCCGAGCTTTGCCCCGAGCTTGCTGCGCGTAGGCGGCTTTTCTCGGATTCGGCAAAACGCCCCAAGGGTTCTCAATTCACAGTTTCTTGCGGGGGGCGGGCGGTCCCACGTGAAACGCCAGCAAGTGGCGCGGCAAATCTCTGGTGGAAGAAAATTAAAGCCTGGAAGAAAGGTTGCCACGAGAACGAAGCGTCAAAAGATGGCGTGTGTTACTGGCTTGCCACATTCTGGAATCACGTTGATGGAGTTGTTTCTGCGACAGTTCGATGGGGAGTTCGGCAAGCTGTCCTTCACCAAAGGCAATCACAATCACGTGGGTGCAGATTTGATACCACGCCAACAGTACCCGCTTCCTGGGTATGGTGGCTCGTTTGAATGCTACGGTCGGATGTGCGACGATGAGGGCGGAAACTATTTAACCAAAAGTTTGCGACAAAGTGAGTCGAGCCCTAGCGTCGTCCGCAAGCAGATACAAGTATTGGCATGACAGCATTGGCGGCCACACTTTGAGCTATCGGTGCAGGGTCTGCTTGAAAGGGATCCGAGACATACGTTGCGAATGCGACTGCGGCAGAACATGGTTCGTGATACCCACGATGTATGTTCGACTTTTACTCTGGTGCACCCTCTCGAGAGTATCTCTTATGTTTCGCGCAACCCAGTCGAGAACACCCGGACTCGAATGGTAAGACAGTTGTTGGGTTGCCATTGTTCTTTGTTCGAAGACCTGAAACATGTTCGGTATGATTTGGTTGTTCTTTTTGAAACATGGTTTCTGCACCCGGATGACACGGCAAGCGCAATCGAAACGCATGTAAGTATCGAAGGTCGTGTAAATGTGACCATGGACACACGCAGGTTGCATGTGCACGGAAATCCGTTTTTCGTTGAAGAAAAAATAGGTTGGACGATGCAGCAATGCCATTCGGAATGTCATTGAGTTTGCAGCTGCGATAGATTAGCCAGGTCGCCTTTACGAAGATGAGCAGGCAACCTATGGGTACGAGTTTTATGATACCATTACTATCCACAAGCTGTCGGTATTCGGACGTTGCCGGTTGGACGGCGGTCTTTGTCCCTGATTTGTGCATATCCCAATCAGTTTCAATGCAACACTATCGCAATCTTGCCATTGGATGCCCTGTCGAATCGTTTATGTTGGTTCACCCGGCGCTTCAACATTTTACAGCAGAGGAAGCGCATGAACAACACATACGTAAAACAGATGTCCTTCACCAAGGCCATCGCCCGTGTTTCGGGCGTCCTCCTCTTCCCGCTCGGTCAGCTGTTTATCGATTACAATCGGGGGAGCGTAAGACCCGGTTTTGCCAGGACTCGGGTTCGCCATCGTTTTTTGACGACCGCGACTCGGATTTTGACGAGTAGGAGTTTCGTGGGATGTCTGCAGCGGGAGGCCTCGTCAAAATGCAGGCTCGGCCTCGTCATTTTTTTGACGACCTCGTCGGGGATTTCCGAGTCCCCCGCACCCAGGTCTTACGTCCCCCTGATATAACTCCGTGGCAACCGCTTGCGTCCACAGCTGTTGGCTGCCTTGCGGACGTCGGCGACTCTTCCATCGCAGCTGCTGCTGGCCCCTTGACGCGCCTGCCGCTCTGGGCGCGCCGCGGGTGGCCCCCCGCGGCCCGCGCTGCCCGCCGCGCGGCCTTCCATTGCCCGTGGCCCGTCGCCCTGTGGCCCCCCAGGCTCGGCGGAGGAGAAAACAAAAGGAAGCAGCCCAAGACGGCCCCAGGAGGCCCCCAAGAGAGACCAGAGCGGGCCCCAAGCCACCCACAAGAGAGAGCGTAAGGACGGCCAGAGCCCCCCAAGACGGCCCAGAACAGTCCCAGGACGGCCTGAGAGGGCTTTACCATCGCTCCAAGATGGCCCAGGTGGCTTCCGACGGAGCCCCACGGGGACCCCGAGGGGCGCAACGACGCCCCAAGACGCCCCCAAGGCGACTTCACAGGCTTCCAAGACTTTGGTTGACCCTAAAATGGGTCCAGTTGAAAGGGGGTGATGCAATAGATTTGGGGCAACCGTATTGCAAATCTATTGCGCCAGAGAATTGTACCGCACTGTATTCCAACTTACGTATTGCACGCGCAAAACCCAACCAACAAACATTCGCACTGGAACGTGTTGCACGGCCCAGGTCTTTTGCAATCCCACAAATCTATTGCACCAGATCCATTGCATCCCCCCCATTGAGGCTGGACCCGATTTTGCGTCAACCTGAAAGACGGTTCCGAGCCTTGTGCCCCAACATTGCCATAAAAGTTTCCCAGGTGCCCCAGAGGCGCCCATCCGAGAACCTAAGACGCCCCCTGGAGGCCCCCAGGAAACTCCAAGAGGCTCGCCAGCCCCCTATCCTACGTGCTCCAGACATGTTTCTTGGGAGCACGCAGAAATTCCTCAGCACCCCGCTCCGCATGCCAGTGCGCAGGACGTCGTCGGGCCGACCCCCTGGATGTGGATTGTCTTGGCGCTTTGTTTGGGCCCTCTTGGACCGTCGTGGCGCTATGTAGTCCCTGGAGAGGTTCTGGAGACGCCGGGATGCGTTTCGGAGCTCGAACCCTCACACCCCATCCGCACCCCCTGGCCCCCCCCCCCAGCCTGATCGGATTTCAGGCCCTAGGGGAGGGGCAAAAGGGGAAGGGGGAAGGCCAACCATCCCACACGCCAGCGGGGCTCGGCAAATGTCATGGCTCTCTCTCTCTCTCTCTCTCTCTTTGTCTCTCCCCCTTTTATGGTGGTATTACGATCCCTAGTACTCATTCCTTTAAGTATTAGTCGTATGCTCATGTTTGTGCTGAGTGTGACTGTTACTGAGATTCGTACTCCTATGCTTACTATTGTTACTATGGATATTTAGTGTTGTGATCAGTATTACTGTTGTGCTTTCACAACGTCCCCTGCCCCCCCTTGTACCGCGCACGTGCTTCAGGCCATGGTTTGCGAGCACCCATCTCTTGGA
>CAUYUJ010021672.1:8946-86446 GCA_963575745.1 Prorocentrum cordatum | reverse complement strand
GCTGACGCCGCGAGAGTGCGGGTCTGCTGCCGGTGCGACCTCAAAGGCGGGCGGTTTTGGAATTTCCTTCAGTGTTGGGGTACTGTTATGCGTTATGTGTAACCCTTCTTTTTTTGTGGGGTGGGGCTTCCTCTCCGCTGTTCCTCGCGTCTCCGCCTCTCTTGCCCTGCGTCCCGTTTCCTCGCCATATTGCCGCCCGTGCTACTTTCATTTTCTCGCGTGTTGGATTCTCGTGTTCTCTCCGCTGCGCCGCGCGGTCCCTCCTAGTCCTTTCGCCCCCCCATATCTCCTTCCGCCATTGCTGCCGCCGCGCCCATTTCGGCGCCTCCTTGCGCGGATCGCGCGCCCATGAGGAGCTCCCAGCGTGGCCCCTGTGGGTCGCTCGACGCCAACGTGTTGTTTTCGGCGCGTCCGCCCCGCGGACAATGCCCCAGCATGGGCGCCCCTTGCCCCTTCGGAAGAACTCGCGCGCTGGATGCGCGCCCGTATCGTCGCGCCCATGAAGCGTATCGCGCCCGACTAGGCGCTCCATCGATGGGCCGCGAGGGGGAATTCGCACGGCGGCGCTGCGCCCATTGCGGCGCGTTAGCGACGTGCACCGCGCCCTTTGGAAAGGTCCATCTACAGCCCCATCGGAGGGGTCCGCAAATCGTCTGTGCGCCCATTTCGGCGCACCGTTCGCACGAATCGCGCCGAGGGAGCCGACTGCTGACGATTTCGCATTTGTCGAGGGTAATACGATGATACCCAACGATCTCGAAACGCACAACAATGGTAGACATTATGGCCGTGACGACACGGGCCTCGCCATGTCAACGGCATTTGCGGTTTGCGGGGTGCCCGGAATTAATGTATATTTCGTTTCCGGTTGACATTAGCATTGGCGCTACGTCAACCGAGATTGTTTCTCTTCGACACTAAGTCGTGCGTTATGTCTACGCGTCTCGGGGTGGTAGACATTACCTGTTCTCTTGTGTTTACGATTGCCGGTGTAGACATTAGATGGGGTGCGTTTGGTTTTCGCTTATGTCTATAGACAGGTGTCTGTGTCGACTTGTGGTTGCGGCCTTGCGCGTAGACGTAAGTGGGGCGCTGTTTCGTCGATCTTGTCTAGAAGCAAGTGTTTGGCTTGAAATGTGGTTTTGGCCCTGCTTCAGACTGACCCGTTGGGCAGGCGGTCGCCAACGGCACCAGGGGGAAGCGGAGCGCGCCGAAGAAATTCGGGATAGGGGAGGGATCACATGGAAGTGCGACAGGGATGTTGGCAAATCACGAAGGACGGAAGGCGGGGGGAATGAGATGTGCGGGGGGAAAGCAAGGGTTCCAGGAGGCAGTGTGGAAAATTGGAAATTGCCACAATGGGCACATGGCGCGGGGAAGGGGGCGAGGTAGGAGAAGGCAGGGGGTGAACGAAACTGGATTGTGGAACGTGGAGGGCGGAATGAAACGTGGCGGCGGCGTAGGGGGGCGGGAGGGGGCGCCGCGAGGGGCGGGGGCAGAGGCGGAGGACACGTTGTTCGGGAGGGGTGGGGTGGGAAGAGGGGGGGTGGGGGGCGGGGTCGAATGGGGGCGGTGAAGGAGGGAGGAACACATTGAACGTGGAAGGCGGAGGGATGGCGAGCGGGGGAGGGCGCGGGGGGGATGGGTCAATGTGAAATTGGGAAACCGAAAGAAGGATGCAGGTTGATGCGGGGGGAGGGCGGGGGTGGCGAGGGGAAAACAGGACAGCGAGCGCGGCGTTTTGGCATCGGTGGCATCAGCGTGGGTCGCCTTCCTCACCCCCTTCGCCCTTCTCCCTGCCAGCATTGCTCCTCTCGCTGTAACCCCCATCCATGCCCCGCCGAGGGCGCATTTCTATCGGTTCCCCCTCCACTCGGCTCCAGCGCCGAAATATATTTAGGCGTTTTAAAGTCCATGCCAGCGTTGTGCGTGTACTTCCCTATAGAAGATACCCCTCAAATGACAGCCAAGTCGTCGTCGTCGTCGTCGTCGTCGCGACGGAGACGATTTTCCCTCTACTGTCGGGCGGGCTGGATCATGTCGGAGGTCATCTGCCCCCCAGGAATAATCCATGGTGGGCTACCCTACACAAGAGAAGATGCGTGAGCATCTTCTCATGATAATTGCAATAGGAAAGAGTCGTCGTGGTTGTAGTCGCGATTGGAGTCGTAATCGTAGTCGTGGTTGTAGTCGTAATCGTAATTGTAATCGTCGATGTATCGCGGTCGTAGTCGCAGTCGTAGTCGTAGTCGTCGTCTTCGTTGTTGTGCACTGGATGCCGCGGATAAATAAGCATTTTCCATTACTGGTGGGACCTTGATCCGTCAATAAGGGCGTCGTGAAGATAACTGGTTTCCACGATTGGGGGGGTATAACGATCTCTACAGGTTACCATATATGCCATGTGCCGGCCTCAGTGTGCGCCCTCAGCGTGTATGGGCACAAGTCGACGATTACCAAACCAAGTCTTCTTTCACCAATTTGCTGCACAGTACGTTCTCCGAGCAATCTTCACGAGAGATACTCTTCAGCCCTAATTAGCTCTGGCACAGTATTATGTCCAGCGCACCATGGGTACGTACCCGATTCTCGCATTTCTAATCACAGCGTACTATTGGTACCCAATTATATGTCTCACCGATAGCCTGGCACAAAGAAGATTAGGGCAGTCGTTATTGTCGCGCCCAGTGCAGTATACAAAGTCTACATACTATGTACGTATCACCTTTCTCTGTGAGGCGCCGGTTTTCGCACACAGTTCGGCACTAGCGTAAAACCAGCAGTCTCCTACCACGCGGCTATTATTTCAGTGTTATTGCAGCGACCCCTGACAAGTCATACGTGAAAGGCTTCGCCCCCTGCCGCCAGCCCTCGGTTGGACTGCATGCATGAATGGGTTGATAGGCTTGGTGCTTGGTTGATTGATCAGTTGAACTCGGCTGATTAGTTGATTGTACGGCTGGCAGGTTGGCCGGTTGGTTGGCTGGCTGGCTGGTCGGCAAGATCGTTGGCTTTCTGGTCGGTTGGTTTGTTGATTGGGTCGTCGTGCGGACCCACGTTTTTTACAGGGGATGGCGACCCCGGGAGCGCGGATCCGTTGCTCGTTCGGAGGATCGGAGCCTGTGAGCGCAGGCACATCGGTTTTCTGCAGGGCATCGTGGCGCCCAGAGCGCGGACCGCAGCGTTCTCTTTCCAGGGCTCGTGGCCTCGGGAACGCGGACTCGATCGGCCCCATAGGGGCTCGTTGTCACGGGGCGTGGATCCGTCCCTTGCGTTGGATCGTCGTTTCAGGAGCGCGGGCCCACAGTGCCTGGTCGGGGAAGCAGGCCCATGGTTTGACAGAGATCGCGGCCCTGACAGCACAGCTGCTTTGTTTACAAGGGATCGTTGCTTCGGTGGCGCGGGTCCATGGTACTGCACGTGAGGTCGTGGGACTACATCATTGTTGCCCACTTTCTGAGTTTCGCCCGGTTGCCGCGATGAGAACTAGAATATGCTCGATTGTTGAGACCCTTGCCTCGCAGCCCGATTGTCCCCGCAAAGGGGGGTGACGGATCAGTTTTGTGTACCGTTGTCACCCCTAATTGAGCAGTTGTTCTCCGCGACGTTGTGAATTACGCCAGGCATTGTGTCACTTTTATCCGAGCAGTTCCTGTAACGCAAGACGTGCCTAGATACGTGGTTGCGTTCTGCCAACCCCAGGCACTGTGCCAGCGCGGCATCAACATTCATGCAACATGGTTCTGCCGAGTTCTCCCGAAAGGCTCCGTGGAGCATTGCTAGTACAGTCTCGAAGACAGCGCTGCGATGTTGTAGCGGGGTGTGGGCATAACATGTTCTGTTTGTTGCGTTGATTCTCGGGTGTTTGGGGCAAGGTTTCTTTGAGGCTATGAGGCATCTAGGGATCTAAGGACTCCATAATAAGGGGTTCGTCGGCGGCCTGATGGGAGCTTGGGGGTTGTTGGAGCCGTCTTGGGCGCGATGATTCTACCGAGCAGTTCGGTCGACACAGCTTAGGGCTGGTTGGGTGTGTCTTGGGGTTTTCCTCGAGCGTTCGTGGTGTGATCTCGGGCCGTCGCAGGGTTATCGGGCCATCTGACGTTGGTCGTTTTCGTTCCGTCTTGGAGTTGTCTTGGGGGCTTGTTCACGCGTTCAGGCATCCTGGGGCCGCCTTGGGGCAGAGAGGCATGGGAACAGAGGCATGGGAAGACACAAGCATGTAAATAGCTCAGCTGCCTCATAGCTTGGCCTTAGGGGCCCTAGCTGGGGAGCTCACTGGGACGCATCCTGGGGGCTTCGCCCCGCTGGGATGCAAAAAAAGCTGGTGCCCAGGATCCTGTTCGGGCCCAACTTCGACAGCGACGGCATGCTACCGATGCAGACGCAGAGTGACTCAGGGGCCACCCAATGATAATGGAGGTCCCCGCCCTGCTCTGTCCTCGCACTCGTCCCTGTATCTGTCTGCGGATGGTCCGATGCATCTACACACTATTTTTAGGGCCATCTTTTCTGGTGATAAAAAAGTTGTTTGGGGGGATGTGTGCAGTTTTCGGTTTGCGATTGGCGTCGGTTCGCCATCCATCGATCCAAAGATGCCGACATTCGTGTGAATATATATATATATATATATATATACACCTGGGGACGTGGCCGGGGGGGGTCCCGCCCACGGACCTCGGCAGGGCATGGGGGGCCCAGGGCCTTACTTTTAAAGGGTATCAGCCACCCGGAACCACCAGAGCCCCGGGGGGCGTGGCCGGGGGGGTCCCGCCCTGCAGGGACCTCGGCGGCGCATGGGGGGCCCGGGGCATTACTTTCCCCATGTTTTTACATGGCTTCGGCCACCGGGGACCACGAGAGCCCCGGGGGGCGTGGCCGGGCGGGTCCCGCCCAGGGACCCGGGCGGCGCATGTGGGGCCCGGGGCTTTACTCTCCCTATGTTTTTACAGGTTTTCGCCTGCCCGGACCCACCAGAGCCCCAAGAGTTTGCAGGGAGCTCCAGGGGCTGCTCCCGCCTGGTGCCCCAGGTCTCCCACAGGGCTCCCAGAGGCCTCCAGGAGAGCTCCCCAAAGCTCACACACTTGGTTTTCCCATTGCTTTTTTCAACGTTTCTCTCCCTGCAGCCTGTTCTGCGTCCCCACGCTGCGCGGCAGCCCCAGAGGACGCCCAAACCATCCCAGCTCGGCCCCAGACGTTTCCAACCTTGTCCCCAGATGGTTCCACATGGGAGGATCGGCGCGCCCCAGTAGGGTGACAGAGCGGCCAAGGACGCTCCAAGATCCCCGCGGCGCCGACGATCACCCCAAGACAGCCCACCGAGCGACTTCGTCGACACGTCATGCTTCCAAGAGGCCTCCCCAGAGGGCTCTCTGAGGCCTTACTCTTTTTCCAATGATTGTTCCACGCTTTCACTCATCCAGCTCGCTCTGCATCCCCACGCTGCACGGCAGCCAAACAGGGCGCCCAGCCCGATGTGTTTCGGGCCCCTGGGGCTCCCAACCGCGATCCAAAACGGCTCCGCATGGGAGGACCAGCGCCCCCAAGTAGGTAGGCCCCACGAGCCGCCAGAGTCGCTCCCAGGCCTGCGCGACGCCGACGAGCGCCCCATGACAGCTCCCCAGGCCACCTCGCCAGCAAAAGAGGCTTCTAGAGGCTTCCCACAAGGGCCCCCAGAGGTTCAAATCCTAGCTTTTCCCACGGTTTCTCCGAGGTTTCTCGCCACCCAGCCTGTTCAGTTTCTCGACGGTGCCAGCCCGCCGTGCCCCACGACGGCACCAGAGGGCACCCTGACGGCTGAAGCGGCGCCAACGAGGCGCCCCGAACACCCCAACACGGCCGATTAGGGCCACGAGAGAGGCCTGGGGGCCCTTGCGGTCGCCAGGGGCGGTCTCGGCACTGCTGATTGCGCCTCGACGCCCCACGACCGAGCCAAAGACTTGTCACAGAGCTCAAAGGACGGGGAGGAGAAGGAGGACGAGGACACGGAAGAGGAACGATGAGGAGGAAGAGGAGGGGGAGGAGAAAGGGGAGGAGGAGGAGGAGGAGGAGGAGGAGGTTGAGGACGAGGACAAGGAGGAGGAGGAGGAGGAGGAAGAAGGCGAGGACGAGGACGAGGACGAGAAAGGGGGGAGGAGAAAGCGGAGGAGGAGGAGGAGGAGGAATAGGCAAGAGGGCGGGGGTGGGGGTGGGGGTGCCTCCTCCTCTGCGTCGTCGTCCTCCTCCTCCTCCTCCTCCTCCTCCTCCTCATCCTCCTCCTCCTCCTCCTCCTCCTCCTCCTCCTCCTCCTCCTCCTCCTCCTCCTCCTCCTCCTCCTCCCCCTCCTCCTTATCCTGCTTTTCCCCCTCCTTCCCCTGATCCTCCTGCACCTCCTGCTACTACTGCTGCTGCTGTTGCTCCTGCTCCTCCTCCTGCTGCTCATCCTCCTGCCCCTCCTCTCCCCCTTGCCCTTCCCAATCACCCCCACTCCTCCTCCTCCTCTCCCACTTTCGCTGTTGCTCCTCTTCCTGTTCATACTCCTGTACCCCTTTCTTTGATGCTGCTCTTCCTCCCCTGCCCTTCCTCCTTTTCCTCCCCCTCGTCCTCCGTTTCCTCCTCCTCGTCCTCCTCCTCGTCCTCCTCCTCCTCCTCCTCCTCCTCCTCCTCCTCCTCCTCCTTTTCCTCCTCCTCCTGTTCCTCCTCCTCCTCCCCCTCCCCCTCCTGCTCCTCCCCCTCCTGCTCTTCCTCCTCCTGGACGCGGGGCCCGGGGGCCGCAGTCGCCGCGCCGAAGAGGGGTCCAGGGATCGTGGAGGATTCCAGGGGCCGAAGATGGAACCATAGGCGTCAACGCGGGTCCCTGGAGCCAGAGGTCCAAAGCCCAGGGTCCAGAATCCATCAACGGTGGACGAGAAGGAGGAGGACGACGAGGAGGACGAGGAGGAGGAACAGGCCAGGGAGGGGACGAAGGCGAACGAGGACGAGGGCGAGCGCGAAGACAAAGGACGAGGGGGAAGCCGACAACGAAGACGGGCACGGGGGGTGTCCGGGCAGTTTTCTGTTGGGCCTCGGGTTTCGTTCCCCAGTCCCTGGGGTGGATTTACCGCTCCGGTTCGGTCTGTATCGGTGCGATTCGGCCCCATTCGGTCCACGGGCGATCTTGGTTCTGTTCGGTTCGGGTCTTACCGCGACCATTCCGGTTCGGTTCGATTCGTTAATATATATATATATATATATATACATATGTATATATATAAATATATATATATATATATATATAAAACCATATATGTATATATACATACATCTATATATATATGTATATATATATATAGATATTTGGGGACGTGGCCGGGGGGGTCCCGCCCAGGGACCTCGGCACGGCATGGTGGGCACGGGGCTTTATTTTCTTTACGCTTGTACACAGTATCGGCCATCCAGAGCCACCAGCACAATGGAGGACGTGGCTGGGGGGGTCCCGCCCAGGGACCTCGGCGGGGCATGGGGGGCCTGGGGCCTTACTGTATATGGTTTCTGCCACCGGGAGCCACCAGACCCCCGGGGACCTGGCCCAGGGGGTCCCCCCAAGGGACTTCGGCAGCGCATGTTAATTTTACAGGGTACCGGCTACCCGGAACCACCAGAGCCCCGGGGGGCGTGGCCAGGGGGGTCCCGCCCGACCTCGGCAGGGCATGGGGGGCCTGGGGCCTTACTTCCCTTATGTTTTTACATGGATTCGGCCACCGGGAGCCACCAGAGCCCCGGGGGGCGTGGCCAGGCGGGTCCCGCCCAGGGACTTGGGCGGCGCATGGGGGGCCCGGGGCCTTACGTTCCTTGTGTTTTTTACAGGGGCTCGCTGGCCCGGAGCCATCAGAACCCCAAGAGTTTGCAGGGAGCTCCAGGGGCTGCTCCCGCCTGGTGCCCCAGGTCTCCCACAGGCCTCCCAGAGGCTTCCAGGAGAGCTCCCCAAAGTTCACACACTTGGTTTTCCCATCGTTTTTGTTTCCACGTTTCTCTCCATGCAGCCTGTTCTGCGTCCCCACGTTGCGCGGCAGCCCCAGAGGACGCCCAAACCATCCCAGCTCGGCCCCAGACGTTTCCAACCTTGTCCCCAGATGGTTCCGCATGGGAGGATCGGCGCGCCCCAGTAAGTAGGGTGACAGAGCGGCCAAGGACGTTTTAAGATCCTTGCGACGCCGACGATCACCCCAAGACAGCCCCCCGAGCGACTTCGTCGACACATCATGTTTCCCAGATGCCTCCCCAGAGGGCTCTTTGAGGCCTTATTTTTTCCCAACCATCCTCTGGTGTCGGGTCCTCGTTTTGAAGAGACAGCGCCCCGCGTTTCACCTTCTCCTCTCCTCCTCCCCCTCCTCCCGTCCCATCACCATCATCATCATCAGCAGCATCATCATCAGCATCATCATCATCATCATCATCATCATCATCATCATCATCATCATCATCATCATTATCATCATACCCTCCCCTTCCCCACACCATCGTCACCACCATCACCCATCACCCATCAGCCCCATCATCTGCAGCATCATCCTCATCCACATCCTCCTCATCATCGTCATCATCATCGCCGTCCCCACCGCCCATGTCGTCACACCCCTCACACTGTTCGTGGCCCCGTAGGGAGCTCCACCGAAGGCCCCAGTGGCACAGTTCGCATGCGTCCTCCCCGCCCACCGCAGGCCCATTTTGGCACACCCCTCACACAGTTCGCGGCCCCATAGGGAGCTCCACCGAAGGCCCCAGTGGGGGTGTCCGCATGCGTCCTCCCCGTCCACCGCAGGCCCATTTCGGCACGCCCCTCACACGGTTCGTGGCCCCACAGGGAACTCAGAAGGCCCCAGTGGAACAGTTCGCATGCGCCCCCCCCGCCCACCGCATGCCCATTTCGGCGCACCCCTCACACGGCTCGTGGCCCCATAGGGAGCGCCACCGAAGGCCCCAGTAGCGCGGTTCGCATGCGGTTTCCCCGCCCACCGCATGCCCATGTCGGCACACCCCTCACACGGTTCGCGGCCCCATAGGGGGCGCCACCGAAGGCCCCAGTGGCACAGTTCGCATGCGTCCTCCCCGCCCACCGCATGCCCATGTCGGCGCACCCCTCACACGCTTCGTGGCCCCATAGGGTGCTCAACCGAAGGCCCCAGTGGCACAGTTCGCATACGTCCTCCCCGCCCACCGCATGCCCATTTCGGCACACCCCTCACACGGTTCGCCGCCCCATAGGGAGCGCCACCGAAGGCCCCAGTGGCACAGTTCGCGTGCGCCCACCCCGCCCACCGCAGGCCCATTTTGGCACACCCGTCCCACGCTTCGTGGCCCCAGAAGGAGCTCCACCGAAGGCCCAAGTGGCTGCGCCCGCATGCCGCCCCCGCACCCGTTGCGGCACACCCCATCACACGCTTCGCGGCCCCATAGGGAGCTCCACCGAAGGCCCCACTGGCAGGGTCCGCATGCCGCCCCCGCACCCATGTCGCCACACCCCTCACACGTTTCGTGGCCCCAAAGGGAGCACCACCGAAGGCGCCTGTGGCTGCGTCCGCATGCCTCCCCACCATCCAGGCCGGCGCACCCCGCATTCTTCACACGTTTCGTGGCCCCTGGCCCCACATCGAGCTCCACCGAAAACCCCAGCGGAGACTTTCGCCCCCCGCGGGCCTCTTGAAACAGCTTGCGAACGTTTCTGCCGGTGCGAGAGACCCGCCAGAAGCCCTCTGTAATGCAATTCGCGCAGTATCACGTGCTCTAGTGTTTTTTCAACGGGGCTGCCTCCTGGCCTGCGCCCTTCACACGGTTCGTGGCCCCATAGGGCACGCCCCTCACACGGTTCGCGGCCCCATCGGGAGCGCCGGCGATGATCATATGGTTTTTTCCACGTTTCCACTCATCCAGCTCGTTCTGCATCCCCACGCTGCACGGCAGCCCAAGAGGGTGTCCAAACCGATGTGGTTCGGGCCCCTGGGGCTCCCAAAAGTGATCCAAAACGGCTCCGCATGGGAAGACCAACGCCCCCAAGAGGGCCCCACGAGCCGCCAGAGTCGCTTCCAGGCCTGCGCGGCGCCGACGATCGCAGACAGACCCCGAGCGACTTCTTCGACACGGCATGCTCCCAAGAGGCCTCCCCAGAGAGCTCTCTGAGGCGCTATTCCCAACCATCCTGTGGTGTTGGGTCCTCGTGTTGAAGAGACGGTCCCGGCGTTCCTCTTCTCCTCTCCTCCTCCCCCTCCTCCCCTGCCCCCTCCTTCTTGCATGCGCTTCACGCACCCAGCACAGCGCTCCGTGGCCCCATAGGGGGCCCCACCGAAGGTCCCAATGGCACCGCCCGCATGCGTCCGCCACCACCCAGCAGCCCTTGCTCCCTGCGTTCCACCCACCCAATACAGCGCTTCGTGGCCCCATAGGGAGCTCCACCGAAGGTCCCAGTGGCACCGCCCGCATGCGCCTTGCTCCCTGCGTTCCACCCACCCAGTACAGCGCTTCGTGGCCCCATAGGGAGCTCCACCGAAGGTCCCAGTGGCACCGCCCGCATGCGTCCGCCACCACCCAGCACAGCCTTTTGTTCCCTGCGTTTCACCCACCCAGTACAGCGTTTCGTGGCCCCATAGGGAGCTCCACCGAAGGTCCCAGTGGCACCGCCCGCATGCGTCCGCCACCAACCAACACAGCCCTTGCTCCCTGAGTTTCACCCACCCAGTATACCGCTTCGTGGCCCCATAGGGAGCTCCTCCGAAGGTCCCAGTGGCACCGCCCGCATGCGTCCGCCACCACCCAGTACAGCCTTTTGCGCTTCGTTTCACCCACCCAGTACAGCGTTCCGTGGCCCCATAAGGAGCTCCACCGAAGGTCCCAGTGGCACCGCCCGCATGCGCCCGCCACCACCCAACACAGCCCTTGTTCTCTGCGTTTCGCCCACCCAAGGCAGCGCTCCGTGGCCCCATAGGGGGCCCCACCGAAGGTCCCAGTGGCACCGCCCGCATGCGTCCGCCACCATCCAGCACAGCCCTTGCTCCCTGCGTTTCACCCACCCAGTACAGCGTTTCGCGGACCCATAGGGAGCCCCACTGAAGGTCCCAGTGGCACCGCCCGCATGCGTCCGCCACCACCCAGCACAGCCCTTGCCCCTTGCGTTTCACCCACCCAGTATACAGCTTCGTGGCCCCAGGGGGAGCGCCCATAGGGACCACTACTGCGGCACTCACAAATGCATATGGTTGGGTCTTTCACCAGGCGACTTCCTTTTTTAACAATGGTTGTATCGCGCCTTCACTCATCCAGCTTGTTTTGCATCCCCACGCCGCACGGCACCCCAAGAGAACGCCCAGACCGATGTGGTTCGGGCCCCTGTGGCTCCCAACCGCGATCCAAGACGGCTCCGCACGTGAGGACTTGCGCCCCCAAG
Source organism: Prorocentrum cordatum (assembly GCA_963575745.1). Taxonomy (NCBI): domain Eukaryota; class Dinophyceae; order Prorocentrales; family Prorocentraceae; genus Prorocentrum; species Prorocentrum cordatum. The sequence goes on along the minus strand of CAUYUJ010021672.1, from coordinate 75,054 downwards.
TAGGCTCCACGAGCCGCCAACGTCGCTTCCACGCCTGCGCGGCGCCGACGATCGCCCCATGACAGCCGTCCAGGCCACCTCGCCAGCAAAAGGTGTTTCTTAGAGGCGTTCCACCTTGTTTTCCCCATGGTTTCTCCGAGGTTTCTGGCCACCCAGCCTGTTTTGTTTCTCGACGGCGCAAGCTCGTCCTGAAAGCCCCTGAAATAGCCCCGCTGCGTTTCCAGAGGCTCCCAACCGTGCCCCATGACGGCACCAGGGGGCACCCTGACGGTTGAAGCGGCGCCAACGAGGAGCCCCGACCACCCCAACATGGCCGATTAGGGCCACAAGAGAGGTTTGGGGGCCTTTGCGGTCGCCAGGGGCGGTCTCGACGTTGCTGATTGCGTTTCGACGCCCTACGACCGAACCAAAGATTTGTCACTGAGCTCAAAAAAACGGGGAGGCGAAGGGGGAAGAGGACAAGGAGGAGGGCGACGATGAGGACGAGGAGGGGGAGCAGGAGGAAGAGGAGGGGGAGGAGGAGGAAGAGGAGGAGGTGGAGGGGGAGGGGGAGGGGGAGGGGAGGGAGAGGAGGAGGAGGAGGAGGAAGAGGAGGAGGAGGAGGAGAAGGAGGAGGAGGATGAGGAGGAGGAGGAGGAGGAGGACGTTGAGGACGAGGACGAGGACAAGGAGGACGAGGAGGAGGAAGAGGAGGAGGAAGAGGAGGAGGAAGAGGAGGAGGAGGAAGAAGGCGAGGACGAGGACGACGACGAGAGGGCGGAGGAGAAAGCGGAGGAGGAGGAGGAGGAGGAGGAGGAGGAGGAGGAGGAGAATACGCACGAGGAGGAGGGGGAGGAGGAGGAGAAAGCGGAGGAGAAAGCGGAGGAAGAGGAGGAATAGGCACGATGAAAAAACGGAGGAGGAGGAGGAGGAGGAGGAGGAGGAGGAGGAGGAGGAGGAGGAGGAGGAGGAGGGAGGAGGAGCAGGAGGAGGGAGGAGGAGGAGAGGAGGAGAACGAGGAGGAGGACGAGGACGAGGACGAGGACGGGACGAGGACGAGACGAGGAGGAGGAGGAGGAGGAGGAAGGAGAAGAGGAGGAGGAAGAGCAGGAGGAGGAGCAGGAGGAGGAGGAGGAGGAGGAAGAGGAGGTTGAGGACGACGAGGAGGAGGAGGAGGAGGAGGAGGAGGAGAGGAGGAAGACGAAGACGAGGACGAGGACGAGGACGAGGACGAGGACGAGGTCGAGGATGAGAAGGCGGAGGAGAAGGCGGAGGAGGAGGAGGAGGAATAGGCACGAGGGGGAGGGGGTGGGGGTGGGGGTGCCTCCTCCTCTGCGTCGTCGTCCTCCTCCTGCTCCTCCCCTTCTTTCCCCTGATCCTTCTGCACCTCCTGCTGCTGCTGCTGCTGCTGCTCCTCCTGCTCCTCCTGCTCCTCCTCCTCCTCATCCTCGTCCTCCTGCTGCTACTCATACTCCTGCTCCTCCTCCCCTCCCTGCCCTCTCCCATGACTCCCCCTCCACCTCCTCCTCCTTTATCGCCCTCCTGCTGTTGCTCTTCCTCCTGCTCCTACTCCCGCATAGATTCATTCGATGCTGCTCCTCCTCCCCTGCTCCTCCTCCTCCTCCTCCACCTCCTCTTCCTCCCCCTCCTGCTCCTCCACCTCCTCCTGCTCTTCCTGCTCCTGGGCGCGGGGTCCTGTGGCCGCACTCTCGGGGCCGAGGAGGGGTCCAGGGATCGTGGAGGATTCCAGGGGCCGAAGATGGGTCCACTGGTTTCAACCAGGGAGCCACGGGTCCAAAGCCCATGGCCCAGAATCCATCAACGGCGGACGAGAAGGAGGAGGACGACGAGGAGGACGAGGAAGAGGAGCAGGAGGAGGAGGAGGAGGAGGAGGAGGAGGAGGAAGGGGCCAGAGAGGAGACGAAGGCGAACGAGGACGAGGGCGAACACGAAGACAAAGTGCGAGGCGGAGGCCGACAACGATGACGAGCAAAGGGGGGCGAGGCTGGGCAGTTCTCTGTTGGGCCTTGGGTTTCGTTCCCCACTCCCTGGGGTGTATTTACCGTTCCGGTTCGGTCTGTATCGGTGAGATTCGGCCCCATTCGGTCCACGAGCGATCTTGGTTTTGTTCGGTTCGGGTCTCTACCGCGACCATTCTGGTTCGGTTTGATTCTTCTTGGGGGGGACGCTGGTTCGCGGTTGTTCGATTCAGCCTGGTTCAGTCCAGGCAGTTCTGGAATCTTCCTGCAATGAAACACTGCGACGGAGTTACGCCTGGAAGGAGGCAACACAGTACGAGATTTCCAAGGCACCCTCTGAAACGAGATCCGCTGTCGATGTCACGGCTTGCCGTGGCATCGTTTCGCGACAAAATGCTGACTAGAACCGAAGCGCGCGCGTAGCGCGCGCGTGTGTCTACTAACTATATATATATATATAAATGTGTATATATATATATATATTGTGTACACCTGTGTATGTGATTCCAACGAAGTATGTGTATGGATACATGGGGTCTCATGTATACGTCTACCCACAATCTATGTGTATGTACAATTGTATAGAGATATAGATATACGAATGTCTCACCATCTGTCTATCAACAGCCAGGACAACCACGGGCAGCCACGCGACTCCCACGGGACAACCACGGGACATCCAGGGGACAAGCACGGGACAAATTTGGGACAGCCACGGAACAACCACGGGACAACCGCGGGACAACCGCGCGACAACCACGGGGCAACCGCAGAACGAGCACGGGACAATCACAGGGCAAGCACGGGACAACCACAGCACAACCACGGTGCAATCACGGCATTTGGATTTGCATTTGAGATGAATTATGAATGTGTTGGTTTCGTTGTGAAATTGACCGTCGATATCAGTATCGATTGGTTTGACATGTCATCTACGGGTCCCACTACCAATCCATACACATTATATAAAATGTGTATGTATATATCGGGCTCGCCTTCTATCGGTCCCACTATCAATTTATTGATATCATCACCCATAGATGTACCTATGTTTCGACATATCCATCTGTGGCACTACAAACTGAACAACCACGCGACAAACACGTGACAACCCCGGAACAACCACCAGGCAGCCACGATACATCACGAGACACTTTGGGGACAACCACGGGGCAACCAAGCCACAACCACGCGACAACCAAGTGACAACCCCGGAACAACCACGGGACAACCACGGGACAGCCACGGGACAACCGCGCGGCAACGACGGGATAACCACGGGCCAACCACACGACCATCGCGCGGCAAACACGGGACAACCACGGGACAACCACGAAACAAATACAGAACAACCACAGAAGAACGATGGGACAACCACGGGGCAATCATTGGACAACCACGGGATAACCACGGGACAATCACGGGACAACCACGGGACAGCCACGGGACAATTACAGGACAACCACGAGACAATTGTATGGCAACCACGAGACAATCACGGGACAACCCTTGGACAACCACGGGACAAGTTCGGTCACGTCGCGGGACACCCACGGGAGGACGACCACGGGACAACCGTGGGACAGTTTTTGGCATGTTTTGGAAGGCAGGACGCCGATTCATGTTTGCGTGATTTGGGCCTACTTTATTGGAGGAGTTCGCGTTGCTTCGCTTGGCGCGCACGCACGAACCGACACCGAAATCGAGATCTTGGTTCAGCGATACCGTTTCACTTCGGCAGGCTGGCCACAATCGGGGGAGCTGTGGTCCTGACCCCCCTGGGGGACCCATCGATTTCGACACCCTTCTTGAGAGATCGTCGATGCGATGGGTTCCCCCAGGGGGGTAAGGTCCACAGCTCCCCCAGTTATGGCTGGTCGGTTCGGTCTCATCCCCATTTCCAATCGTTCGGATTAACTACATTGGCACGAAGTTGAGAACAGCCCTAGCTCTGGCGGGGTGCACATGTGCTCTTCGTGTCCCGGTCCTGGGCATCTCCATGAGGCTCGGGGCGCTCGGCGAAGGGGCGCCTGCTCTCGATCCACGTTGTTTTGGCGAGGGTTCGACTGTACCTGTCTTTCGATATGTCTGGTTTCCGTTCGCCCGCCCGCCTGCCCGCCGCTGCCCGCCTGCCTGCTTTCGCGGTTCTCCACCGGTGGTGGGTCGCGTGGGGGGGCAGGAACGGGTTGCCCCTCGCGGGGCGGTGTGGCCTGCCCGCCGCTACCCGCATGCCTGCTTTCGCGGTTCTCCACCGGCGGTGGGTCGCGTGGGGGAGCAGGAACGGGTTTCCCCTCGCGGGGTGGTGTGGTGTCAGAGTCCGCATGGATGCTTCTTGGGGTCTCTTCGAAACGCTCTCGGGGGCCTCTTGGGGGCCTTTTGGGAGCCTCTTGGGGGCCACCCTGGGGTTCCTGGGGGCCTCTTCGGGGCCTCTTGGAGCCTCTTGGGGGCCTCTTGGAGCCGTATTGGGGGCCTCTTGGGCCGACTTGGAGGCGTCTTGGGCCGTCTTGGGGCCCTCTTGGGCCGTTTGGGGTCCCTCCTGGAGCCCTCGTGGGCCGTCTTGGAGCGATTTGGGGGCCGTCTTGGAGCGTCGGGAAGCGGAAGAGGCGAGAACGCCGAAATGCATCAAAAACCAATGAAAAATCAATAGTTGTTCCATGTGGGGCCCTCTTGGGAGTGTTCCTGGAGGCCTCTTGGGGGGTCCTGCAGGGCTCTTGGGCCATCTGGAGGCCGTCAAGGCGTCTTCTGGAGACCGTGAAGGCGTCTGCGCTTGTGATCTGGGAATGTGGCCGACGGGCGTTTCCGCGAGAGCAGCAGCTTGCCGGGAATGTGGCCATCACCAGGCCGTTTTGAACGGATGACGTGGAGAGCGTTATAGCAGCGAGAACACCATCATGAACGTGGAACGTGACTGGCGCTCAAACGGAGCGCCGTTCCGATATGGGAGTTCTGCGGGCGATGAGTCGACAGCGCATTTTCCAAGTGGAAGCCTGGCCAGCGCTACGCAAAAGCAGGGCTGGGTGTCCAGAGCGTAGCCAGCTGTGACTTAAGAGCACTGCTTCCAGATGTTGAACATGATCGGCGTTGAGATATAGCAATTGTGAGTCAAGTGAGCTGCCGGATTGAAAGCGACAGCCCCATCATGAGCCAGGAGTGTGGCCAGCGCGGAGGCGACAGCACCTGTGGCAGCCATAAGTATAGTTGACATTGAGGCGAAGCCACCGCTACTTGTAAGGCGAGAGCGCAGCTCCCAGGGCTGCATAGCAGCTTTCCGGCATCACAGCACAGCGATGGGAGCCGACGCGGTCATTCTGGCTTGACCCTGACTTTTTTGGCGCAGCGCTACGAGGAGGCACATGAATCATTTGTTTTTTGTGCCGTTCTCCATCTAAGCTGGTTCTGCGCCAAGCCCGATGCCAACAGCGCAGGGCGCACTCCCCCGTCTGAGGCGCCGCTCGCAGTCCTGCGGTATGCTTGGGGCCGAAAAGTCGCAGCAAGTGATGAGTTTAGCCGAAGGGACGCACGCACGCAGCGAGGACAGTGACAGAGTCGTGATGGTGCAGGGATGCGTGGATGCAGATAATCTTGCAGTCGTACCATACTCAAAAAATCAGAAGCTCTCCATCTGTGCCAAGGGAACGAGAGACATAGTGCACATCGCACGTCGTGCCAGACACTGTTAGCCAGCGTGGATCCCAACACAGTGAGTAAGTATATTGTGGAGATGTAAGCTATGTTGTGTAAGCTGTGTGGTGTGAGCTATGTTGTGAAAGCGTTGTGGTGTGAGATATGTGGTGTAAGCTAGGTTGTGGAATATTTGTTGTGTAGGATTGATAGTGAGCAGCGTTGTGTAAGGTACGCTATGTAGTGTTAATACATGGTGTGTAAGTTGTGTGGTGTGATATGGATTGTGCGAGCTATGGGCAGATGTGTTCTAAGGTATCTTGTGGAAGCTTTACGGTGTGAGCTCTGTGGTGTGAGTTGTGCGCTGCAGGCTGTGCTGTGCAGGCTGCGTGGTGCAATGTATGTTGTGCAGGCTGTGTGGTGTCAGCGCACGGGTTGCCCGCCAGCCGGCACGGGCGCCGGCGAAGCGAAAGTTTGGGAGCTCTGCCCAGCGCGGGGGGCACCCGCGAGGCAACCCCGAGCGGGCACGGGCGCCAACGTGACAGGTCGGATCGGGAACCGGAGCGAATCGGCTCGGCGGAGAAATCGGCAAGCAACTGCGGGAGGAGTCGGATCGACAGACAAATCAGGCCTGCAGGCCTCCGTGGAGAAATCGGAGTCCGAGTTGGAATCCGAGGCCGAGTCGAATCGGAATCGGAGGCCATCGAGATCGAATCGGAGGAACCGAAGCGACCCCCGTCGGTCAGAGCGTGAATTGCCTACCCCGCTTCCCCTGCCGGGCAAAGCCAAGTCATACCGCGCGCCTCCTCGTCAAGCGGCCTGACCAGCGCAGACCGCAGCTTGGCATCGTTTGGTATCTCTTGGAAGCGAGGGTGGTCAAAAGCGAGGTAGGTTTGTTTTCCCCCTAGTCGGGGCCGCCCAGGAGGCGCCCACCAGCGGGCACGGGCGGCGCCGAGGCGGCAGCTCGGGAAGCCCACGCCCGGCGCGCGGGGGCGCCCGCGGGGGCGTCCGCGGGCGGGCACGGGCGCCAATTTGGGGCGAAGATGCGGCAAGCCCTTTACAAATACGTCAGCACAAGGGAGGAGGAGGAGGAGGAGGAGGAGGAGGAGAAGAAGAAGAAGAGGGGGAGGAAGAAGAAGAAGAAGAAGAAGAAGAAGAGGAAGAAGAAGAGGAGGAAACCCATACAAATACGTCAGCACAAAGGAGGAGAAGAAGAAGAGGAGGAGGAAGAAGAAGAAGAAGACGAACAACAGCCCGAAGTGCACGCGCCCTTTGGGGACAGCTTGTCGAAACGTGGATCGCAGCACCTCCGCGCGGAGTTCCTGGGTTTGCGTTGAGGGTCCAGCGCCGATCGAAGAAACTTGCGTGGTTGTCCGAAAGTTTCTGTTGATTCAGTCTGTCCTTCTCTTCTACTTCTCCTCTGCACAGGAGGAGGAAGGAGGAGCAGGAGGAGAGGGCAAGCAAAAGGGCCAGAGGTCTCTTGAATGCCTCTCGGAGCGTCTTGGGATATCTCTTGGGCGCTTCTTGGTGGCCTCTTGGGACGTCTTGGGGGTCTCTTGGCGGTCCTGGGGAGCTCCTGGGCGTCTTGGGCGCATTGGGGTCGCCTCTTGGGGCCGCTTGGGGTCCTCTTGGGGGCTTCCTGGGGGCCTCTTGGGGGCCTCTTGGGGCTATCTTGGGGCCATCTTGGGGCCTCTTGGGGCCTCCTGGGCGCTTCTTGAAGAGGAGAGCTTCAATTAGGGTTGCCCCCCCCCAAAAAAATATGCCAAAACCCGAGTACAACCAATGATTTGGGCTTCCTCGCCGATGCCGTTTTGGACGCTCTGACCGCTCGCGACCGGCCCCGTCCAGGTCCAGGGGAGGGGGGAGGGGGGAGAAGGGGGGTGGAAGAGGAAACTCCCTAAACCACCTACGCCCAGAGGGCTAGTGGGATTGATACCATGTGCACTGGCGCTCATCTTCCTCGTCCCTCCCTCTGTCGTGTGCCCCACCTGTTGCGCCGATACGGTGTTTCAGCATTTTCGTATCTGAGGGACGATCCCCGGGCTCTCGTTCAGTCCCCTCAGTGTTCTTCCGTCTCCTCCACAGAACCCGCGCTGGCAAAACAAAGCCCAGAGGCTTGGAACTACCTTGATGTGGTTAGCCAGAGCCCATACTTGATAGTAGGCTTTGGCTTCTATGAAGCCCGCCCCCTGAGGATAATCATCTCTCATGTGTGGGAAACCCAGCCACAGGTACGGGGGCCCTGGGGGCTCCCCGTCACGAGCCGGAGCCCCGGGCAGTTCGGCGCCGGCTCCTCAAGCTGGTCGCGGAGCACGAGAGCTTGCACGCGAGCGGTGCCGACCGCGCTGCGGAGCAGCGCGAGCGCCCAGCCCATGCCGCGGCAGACGTCGGCCGTGGAGCCCGCCGTGGCGCCGGCGCTGTCGGCCGAGCGCACGTACACGTCCGGCCGGATGCGTTCCGCCGGGAGCGCCCCAGCGATTTGCGTCAGCGCGCCGTGGCTCGGCGGCGGGGGCGGGGGCGCGCCCGCCTGGCGGCGGGCCCCGCGGCAGGCGGTCGTCCCAGGGCAGCGGGCAGCGCGCCCCGCCAGCAGGCAGGGGCGCCCAGGCAAGCGCCCGGACAAGGTTCCGGAGGGGGAAGAACACACAGACACAATGAATCGTCGACTCCCCAGAAGATGTGGGAGAATATGGGAAGTGTGGGGGGAGACAAGAACCCAGAAAAATATTGGAAAATATACGGAATCGTGTTATTTATGTTTATTTACTTGTATGTCCCATGGCCCCTTCAAAGGTTCTCTGGGCGCTCCGTCGCGGGCCAGCTGCTCGCCCGGGCCAAGCGGCCGTGCCGTGCGGGCCAGAGTGGCCCGCTGGACGGGGGCCCCGCCAGGCTGGGCTCGGTTGACGGCGCGAGGGCTCGCACCCGTCATCCGCGCCCGTCGCTGACGGAGCAAAGGAGGTTCAAAGCTGCCGTGCGGAGGTCAGAGGTCAACATGAGAGCCAACACCCCGCCGCCAGTGGACGATAATTATCTTAGCCGGGTCGTGAGAAGCCGCGGCTTCATTATCGGAATTGTTTTCCTGATCATACTCAGCACGGTCATCATTAGTGTCGAGACCCAGTTGTTGTCCAGCTTGTCCAGCCAGGAGGAGTCCAGCTCGGAGCAGCTGGTAAATGTTTTGTCGGCAACGAATTACGCGTTCACCCTGCTGTTCAAGGCAGAATTATTGGTGCGGCTCTACGCGTTCAGGTTTGATTTCTTCGTCCACGAAAGAGTGTGGAATTTCTACGACGTCCTCATTCTTCCCTTGGCGCTCGCCGAGGTTGCCCTGGAGTTCGTTACATGTTAAATTCGCAATGCTTATAGATGCATGTTACTTTCCTTATGTTGAGATGTCGTTTTCACCGGCAACGATAAAAGCAAATTCGTCGTCAAACATGTTTCCCGTTTTTTGCTCGCGAGCGACGCAGGCAGCTGCGCGCCGTCAAACCATGTTACCCGCACGCATCGTATCGAGTATCATGCGCTAAGTTCGAACAGTTGCATATCGAACCAACAATGATTATGTTTCGAAAAATGCAATTGGGAAAAACATGTCCGGTATACATAAATATTTATACATATATATATATATATATACATACATATATATACACATATTGCAGTTTGGATCTGTCAGAGCCCAACCGCCTGTTCATTTCCACTGGTCATTTGTTGTTCACAGAAAACCAAAATTGCATTATAATTGTTTCTGATGTCGATGACGTAAAAATGAAAGCACCGACGTGGAATAAATATGGCAACGGTAGGAAGAAGTACTACGACCAGAAATCGTCTTTTTTGGTTTGGTTAATAAAAATACTTATGTTTGTTTTTGAAACGATTGGGCCTGTTATTGAAACACTTTTCCGATTATTAAAACGCTTGCTTGTACGAAACGGTTGTTGTTCAGATAACGGATTCAATAACCCAATACTGGATTGAATAGATAAATGGAGATTAGTTTTTAATTATACTGTGAGGATTTGATTCAAAAATTGCAAACATTAGTGTTGATAGTTGCGAACATTGGCTCGATTGACTTGCAAGCCATAGTTTCAATGAAAAATGGGCAACGGATTTGGTATCTAACCAACGGTTTCCGTATTCATTTACATGGGTTCACGTATTTAACACACCGGTTTCCGTAAGCATTTCTACCGGTTTTTATATTTATCTATAGTGATTTCCGCGTTTCCGTTGCTACCACCCGTTGCGGTATCCACCCTCACGCGTTGTTGTATCAAACGCCGGGTTATCGGTGACTCTTGGCTTTGAACCGTGGTTTGGTTTTTAATTTCTCCGCAGCATTGTGCGACACGTCGTTTTGAATAGAATGTTTCGCATTTTGCTAATCTCCTTGTTGTTGTTTTTCCCTTTTCATGATCGTAACCAGTTATATTTTTTCTCGTTTGTTTTATCTCACCACGAATGTTATACTGAAGGTCCAGAAACCGAATTTATATAGGGTTCCTCGCCCCTATCAGCACACCTTTGACACGGTTCGTGTTCCGAAGGTTTGAAAGCGGTTTCTACCTACCTATATCGGCCTATGTATTTTTCGTATGCCGCTCGTTTTTAGGAGATCACAGAAAGCCGCAATAGCAAGGTTTGCGTGAGGTGTTCCTTCCGTTTTGGTAGTATTCCACATTTTTGATTAAACGGATTCCTGTGTAAAAATCGGTCGTTCTTATGGTTCGGTACATTTACTGCCGGCCTCCATCCCTAGGAGGCGTTTTAATATTTTGGCCCGTCCTCCGGGAAAATATATATGATGGATCTGCTATACATTGCATTGGTGATCATTCGGTCGGTTTGCGACGTCGACGAAAATCATGATCAATGTGTTGAGTATCATGATCGTGCATGCGATTGTGGTGCAGCGCCGGGTATATACATAATATATATATATATATATATATACACACACACATATACATGTATATATATATATATATATATATATATATATATACACACCACACACGCACATATATTTATGCACGTATGGTCCATATTGTTTTCTATACATATAGAGATTCTTATATGCACTTTTCCGAGGAAGAGCCTAAAGGCAATTGATGCGTACGCGCCGCGTCATTTGCATTTTGTTTATTTTTTTTTAGAATGTTTGAAATTACGAAAATCATTGGCGCCCCTCATGCAGATCGCGACGTCAGGGTCCAAAAACATAGGAATTTCATGATTATTATATAATATGTTCAAGACGTATTGTAATTTGAATGGTTTTGACCGTGATTCTCAGAGAATGGCTGCTTCGCCATAGACATCGTCCCAACATGCAGTCCAAACATCTTTTCTAGCACCCCAGACACCTCTTCAAAACCCCGTGGGAACTTGTTCACATTTCGTGAAGTTTCTTGTGCCTTCTGGTGCGCTAAACTCCGCCTTGGAGCTCTCTGGGGGTCTGCTGGAACGGAAGCTTTTTGGGGTCTCATGGCGCTTTGTTGGTTTCTGTTGGTGGCATCTCGTATCCGTCTGGGGCCTCCTGGGGCTTTAGAAACGCATGCGCACTTAGCGACAAAAATCACACCCCCCACACACACACACACACAGACACACACACACACACACACACACACATACACACACTTACAACATATCATATACACCTACACAATACTCATAATCTTGGGGCCTCTTGGAACCTCTTCCGGTGTCCAAGTCGGGTGGGCCTCCTGATGCTTCATATCGCAAAGTGTGGCATCCCCAGATGCGTTTGAGTACGACTTTGCTAGTGTTTTGCAATCCCGGCAGCTATTTGCTTTTTTTCTATATTAATATCTATATTATAATATATAATTATATATTATATATATATATTATATATAATAAATATATGTTATAAACTTCACACATTGATTAATGAAACAAATTAATTGGTGTGCCTCTTGCGTATCTTTCTCGTGTTAATCGTTTCGTTCACTCCGTTAACCCATCTTGCGTCATTTATATGAGTTCGGGCACACATGTGACATGAAGTTCCGTTGCGATCAGTTTCGTACAGTTTTCCCAAAATGGGTATTCACAAAACGCAGTAAAATCAATAACTTCGTTGATCGTTTGGTTCGGTAATGCGAAAACGCTTTAAGATTCCACTCTCGCCTCTTTTTTTTTGACGGAAGCGTTTTGGCCCCAGGGAACGAACACTGAACAAAATTATCGAATAATCCCACCACCCCTTTGGGCGTGAGTGGTTTAGCAAGCCCGTTCTGTCCTCAACCCCCCCTTCTTCCCCTTCGGGGAGGGGTTTATCCCTACCCCTACCCCCTCCCCCTGGGCCTGGAAAGGGAGTCCCGAGCGTCGTCAGGGGAGTATTTTTCGACGCCTGGGACGCCCAAAAAACGATTACCTTCATGAGGATTCTGGCCCCGAGGCGGGGGGAGGCAGTTTGGCGCCTCAGCTTGTCGTTGAAGTAAAAAAACATTGATTTTACTATGGTTTTTGGCTTCATTTTGGCCTTCTGAGGGAGCCGCGTCCTTTTTCCTTTTTAGCAAAATCATTGATTTTACTAAAGTTTTGATCCAATTTTGTCTTTCTCAGCTTATTTGCGCTTCTGAGGAGGTCGCAAGACGCGCCCAGATAGCCCCAAGAGGCCTCCAGGAGTCTCCCAAGAGGCCTCCAGGAGGCTTTCCAAAGGCCCCCACACGGCCCCAACATGCCCGCAAGAGGCCTCCAAGATGCTCCCCAGAAGCCCCAAGAGGCCCCAAGAGGCCCCGAAAAGGTTCCTAAGAGGCTGCCAAGAGGCCTCCAAGAGGACATAAGAGGATCGAAGAGGGTTCCAAGAAGCCTCAGGAACCCGAACGACTCACACCAGGACGAGGGGCCCGAACTACTCAAACCACGAAGAACCCGAACAATTCACACCAAAAGGAGGAGCTTCACAAGGAGGATGTACAAGGAGGCGGAAGTAAGGAGGAACAGGGAAGATATTAAGGGCCAAACGGACATACGCCTGAAAAACACGTCTGTCGGCATGCTTCGCAAGAGTGGTTGCTGCAAGATGGGCTGGTGGGGAGGCGCGAAGCGTAAAGAATTGATTTTAATATTGCGATTCCATGCGGAATTTATTAAGGAGTAAATATCAATGCCAAAGTGTATAATTAGCAAAATCCGTATGACCCACCTAATGACAACTGACATTGCAACACTAATTGCAACACGTTGTTCAAATATGTCGTGCATTTATTGAAGCGATTTTAATATCGGCAAATTCTTCATATTTCGCGGGCGCATATTTTTTTAATTCCACTTCATTGTAGAATCTCGTGATCCGCGTGCGGTTCCGGCATTATTCTCAATTATTGTTAATTTTCGCATTGCAATATACGCATGGTATTCCGTAAAGGCTGAATAGTCAAAAATCTATCTTATTAAGAATTTCACCCAATTGATCCGGCTTCCTTTCCGCTTACCGCTCCACAAATTGTAAAAAAAAACAAAAAAATCCAATTTACATTTTATTGGATTGGGCGTTTTATTTTTGGACCTGATCAGCGTGCCACGGTGCAAAATAATAACACGCTGATAGGCTTCATGCAGATGTCTGGAGCGCGCACGGGATTTTCAATCTTACTTTCTGTTATTACTTGAAATTCATTGTAAACCCATTTTCTTCCAAAATCCGTTATGCTCATCGGGATCGGAAAATAATTTCGGTTAAATGCCACCTCGATTCTCCGGGTATCATCATGCCGATTTGGCGTAACCGAAGCCAAACGAGTTCTGTGGGAAACAGAATTTGGAAAACGCGCCCGGCATTTGGAGTCCGAGATATTGAGGGTTTGCGCGTCGCGCGAGGTATTCTAATTTGAAAACGGTTAAATCATGGTTGGTCATTCTGCCGATTGAAACGCATGCGCATGTGGTGCCACCGAACGCCCGGGGATAATAATGCTGTATTCCATGGATATTCCGTAGGCCGTCGCATTTGCAGCTGTGCAACCGCCGTCGGTTGTAGCAAATATCGCGCGCAATTCCCATTTGGCATTTTTCTCATTTGTTTTGCGGCCGAACCTCCACCAAAAGCCATAAGATTTATACGCGGTTTTCTGCCCATATCGGTACACGGGTCATGGCCCATGCAAAATTCCACTTCCAGCCACAAATCTCTCAAACACCGTAATGGCAGGGTTTGTATACAGTTCCCCGTCCTGCACGTTTCGTGGCTGTATGGAGGACCCCACCAAGAGCGCCAAATATAGGGTGTAAAAGCGGTTTGGCTTTACATATATTTCATAAGGTTTGTGGCCCTATGGGATGGGGAAATTTGCCACGTGGTAACTATAATTATTTATGGTATCCCACCAGCCTTTTGGGCAAGAAGTGTGCTAAGGAGGGTCGTTGTCCTCGTCCACGACTGCTCATCCTTTTCTTTTATATATATATATATACATATATATATATATATATATATATATATATATATTGAAACAAAAAACAAAAAAACATGATCGCAAGGTGTTGGAATATTTTTTCGATTGGGAGAGCAAGTGTTTGCCCCCTCACGATGATCTTGGCCTTCGAAAAGAGGGCAATTTAAATCGAGCGCGCCTCTCTTTCGACAAACTGCTTCCAAAATGGCTGAGAGTTCACGCTATTTTCAAAAATGATGGAAAATAGCCAAAGCTAGTTCAAGATGATCGCAAACCGGCCTAAGAAACTCAAGACCGCTCGAAAATGACTCGAAATGGCCACGGAGCAGGCCTCAATGAACCCAAGATTACCTTCAAAATGGCTCAGGGTAGCCTCGCGCCCTTCCAAATGCGCGAAACAATTGCAAATTGCTACAGGCTGGTTTCCTTCGCTGTTTGTTTATGCGTGTCTTTTCCTCGCTACCCCCGTCAGCTGGGCCAAGCGTCAAAAACTATTAGTATTTAGTGTTTGGCTTTAATATTTGAGTTCGCCAATTTTTAACAAATGTGTCTGCGGTTTTGACAAGTAATTTTTCGTATAGCGTTTGCAGCGGGAATTCGCATCAACATTCAGATTGGGTTTGAATGTTTCAAGGGGTAGCCTTATCAGGCTAATCTGAACGTCTCCCCCATTCAAGGTGAATTACCCCACAGCAAATATATGATGTGTCGGCGCGTCTGCACGCCTCACTGGTATCTTACATTCTTAATCACGGAGACAATCCAAAGACAGCGCTGCAGAACCTCTGCATTGATATCGCGTTGCCGGTCACAACGTCCTTCTGGGAGCTTTCCGAACAGTAATTCGCCAACCGTTCTTGAAATTCATTCTGGAACCTCTGGGGAAACGTACATCTTCACAAATGAGAAATGTGAGTACGGGAGCGGGGGCCGGAGATGGAATGCTTGGGTGGGGAAAGCGGATTGGCAATGGGATTGGACTAAGGGCGGGAGCGGCGAGCTGGAATGGGGGCGCGTGCGGGTGCAAGAACGGGAGCGGAGGAAGCAACTGGAACATAAATATGACATAGGCAAACATATGTTTGGAGCATCTGCCCGTTGTGCGCGTTTTAATGTACGGCTGCTCTGAACAATGAAAATGCAAACGCATGTTTTTTTTTTTTTTTTTTTCTCTCTCTCTCTCTCTCTCTCGCGCTCTCTTTGTCTCACTGCCAACGCATAGTTTCTCTGTTTGACAATCCTGACCGCTCTTCTTTCCGAAACTATTCAGCATTGGAAGCGGAGCGAGGGGGGGGAGAAAGGGAAGATGAGGCGAGTAAAGGAAAAAGGGCGTGCAAGGAGAGTGTGGGGAAATATTGAATGGAACCGAATAAAACAATAATGACATAAAAGGAAAAAAGAAAACAGGCAAACGGGGAGGAGAAACAAACAAAACACTAAACGGTTCAACGCCGTCTGACTCTATCTGACGGATATCAACAAATAACAATACCGTGGATTCTTGGACGTCTCTCAGAATGTGTTCTCACCACAAATTCAAAACAACATCGACTCTGACGACAAACTTTAAAATGTGGTTTCGAATCCGCTGGAAAAGCGGGACGAACATCGCGAAGCCTCGTATTTCACGTAAATCGGCCGCGAGATTTTTGGTCAATCGGCCGCTCAGCCTCCCAGGAAAGGAACCAGGAATCGGGATATGTTCGATCAATCAGCCACGAGGCATCCTAAAGAACATATTATAAACCCTCGAAATTCGGCCAATAGGCCGAGGCCACGGGACGTTTCAAAACCTCGCCCCATGCGCGGTGACTTGAATTGCTTAAGCGAAAATGATGGGAATTCTGCCATCATTGATGCGAATCGTTTTCATAAGAAGAAACATCCACACGCCGAAAACAAGGGACAACGATAAAGGGAAACACGCGCAAATACGAGCCCAAACAAACGACTACACGCTAAAGGCGTGCTCGATCAAACGTGCTGGACATGCTAGTTACGTGCCAAAAGACGCGAGGAAGAGGAGCAAGACGACAGTGACAATAACTAAACAATTGCACGCCACATGTGCGCCCAAGAGTCCAGGACGCGCCAAATGCGCGGTGAAAGAAGGAGGAAGGTGGAGGAAGATAATAATATGTCTTGTTGTTTGCAGATTCTTAGTAGTTTCCTTTGGGGGCGTGGTGCGGATGCTTTGTTGCCCATGTTTGCTTCAATTCAAGTTAAATTTCTAATATGAAAATCTTAAGCATTGGATTTTCAGTTTGTGCCACAACGCCGGGAAATAACCCCATGACGCAAGCGCAGCGATCCCATACTATATCGTTCGTGGCTGCGATTGTAAGCATTGCGATACAAACTCGAACAACCCAATGTTTGGGCATTAAGGTTATAAACTTGCCTGGAGACAGACATGGGCAACAATACGTACGCATCACGCCCCAAACCGAAACTAAGTCGAGGATGAGAAACATTGCGGATAATGAACACACGGCAGAGACAAACAATACGATCTTTTTTTCAATAATTTGCGCACGTTGGCTTTGGCACTAACAGACACAGGTTTCAATAGTTACAAACATTGATGTGCACAGTTTCCTTGATGGTGATTAGTTTGGTTCGCGTATGTTTCCTCATGCTTTTGTTGCTTATATAAAAGCAATGCTACTATCCTGCAGACAAAAAACAATTGCACGCAAAGAAACGGGTCATGGTTTTACAAGGCATAATACATCTAGATGATGACGTCTGCAATGATGTTGGGTCCCCGCCGCTTTATCAAACCAATGCTAAACTGACACTTTTTGCAAGTATATGTGTTTGCGATGTGTTTGTTCCCCTATCCCCTCCCGTAACATTTATGCAGGACGATTTCTTGAAATGTGTTTCCCTGGGCGTCTTCGCCGCCATGCGCTGATTTGTTTTGCAGCCACATCGTAATGATAATTGTTGTTTGATATGCGTGCTGCTTTTTCTAACCAATGCTGTTCTGGATCAAGGCGTGATGCAACGATTTCTCAAATGCAACCTTGGTGTTCTTGAGGCAAAGCCCTCACACAACACACACACACACATCCAAACACACACACACACAACACGCAACATGAATAGTGGAAAAGCGCATCCGCCTTGCCACCGTCCTCGCGCCTCTGTTGTCATGCAGACGTTGTGGCTCTTGCTCAGTCGCATTTCGGTGTGTCGAACCGGCATGGGAACGATATCAACCGCAATGACACACACACACACACATATATATATATATATATATATATATATATCTCTGGGCCTTGCTCTTTCTCCATGGCCAGCAAGGCGTGGTGTGGGACGAATCTGATGCTCTGCAGAGGCGGCCACACTCTCAAGCCGGAGAAGCAACAGATGAGACGAAACACACTGCATGCACTCCTGATCGAAAGCGGCCCTTCAGGCAGCCGAGAGGATGAGAAACAAAAACAGGGCGGTGGTCGGGGCTGGACGGTTGGTTGCTTTGAGCCACCGTGTTGACGGATGAGACCAGAGGCAAACGAGGACCTCAGGACGAGCGGCCTTCACCGAAACGCGTGCCGAGATTTCCGTACAAGTACAACGCATCTCTGGGCCTTGCTCTTTCTCCATGGCCAGCAAGGCGTGGTGTGGGACGAATCTGATGCTCTGCAGAGGCGGCCACACTCTCAAGCCGGAGAAGCAACAGATGAGACGAAACACACTGCATGCACTCCCGAAACTCGATCCAAAGATGTCAACTGGCTGGTAAGACCAGCCGCTCAAAAACACGAGTCCTGTGAGATATTATGGCATTACTATAGGCTTGGGCGAGGGCGTTGCACAACCGCTGAGGGTAAGCCTCGGCCAGCTTGGTTTTAAAGACGCGCTCCACGTTTTTTCCATGCAGCTGGGCGTGCGGCAGGCCAGTGCGGGAGCAAACTCCTCTCTTGGAAGACTTGCACAGCGCACGACCGACGCGACTCATATCGAGGTTGACTGTGGCGAAGGCCGTGGCCTTTCGCCACGGCGCTCCCCACTGACAGAAATGCGTGACAGTGAAGCTGACGGCCGACGAGCGCAGCAGGCGGACGAAAGGAGGGGCGAGCCAGAGTCGGCTCGTCTGAGGATTCTCATTGCTAGCTGGGATGTTGGCCCTGATGGCCTCGTGCATGAGGCCAGCGCTGAAAATCATGAAAACGTTGCCCGCATCAACTTTGGCCTGATCTTTGACGCTCAAGTTGGGAAGGCCAAGAGGAAAGGAGTCACTCCGCAGCGGCATCGGCCCGGGCGGGATGTCCCGCGCGCGGCTCCACGTGTTGCAGGGCGTCCCGAGGTGGATGCCAATCACGAGGCCGCTGCGAACCCAGGACCGAATCAGCCCACGCTTCTGCGGGCTCAGCAGGTCATACTCGGGGCCCAGGCAGATGTCCCAGAGCAGGACGGGCAGCCCTTCAGCGGCGATCGCCCGTCCCAGGCGCCCGGACCCGCTGAACACCTCCAGGAAGAAGCGGGTCTTCAGGGAGGCGTAAAAGGGCAGCGCCGGCCAGACACGATCGCGCCGAGCGAGTCGGCGCACCGCGCTGCGTGGTCCTGCATCGCAGCGGGCACCATCTGCAGCACCTGCGACAGGCGAGCGCCTTTCTCGTATCGGCGGACCGAATGCCACGACTGCCACCGCCCTCTGCGCTGGACGTCGACGAGGGACCTGGCCTTGCTGCCGTAGTCGTGAGACGCGCCCCCGTGCCTGAGCATGTAGGGGTGCAGGCCGGGCAGGAACTTCTCGATCCCGAGGGCCCTGGCAGCGCCCGAGAGGGCGCTCGAGACCTCGCGCTGCGTGATCACGAACAGCAGAGGCTCTGGGGCCGCGCCGCTCGCGCGGCCGCCCGCGGCGGCGCCGCGCGCTGCCGCGGGGCGAGGCCCCCGCCAGTCGGGGCCGAGCCGCGCGGCCACGGAGGCCTCCAGCGCCGGGCCCAGCAGCTCCTGCCGCGGCAGGTCCAGCTTCAGCGCCTCGTCGTACTCGGCGGTATTCGAGAGCACCTCCGTCTCGGCGGCGTGCAGAGTCACGCTCCAGCTGTCGTGCCCCAGGCGGCCGCGAGCCGGGCGAACCAAGTCGGTGGCCCGGATGTGGTACGGCTCGCTTGGGCGCAGGTACAGCTCGAAGCTCAGCCACAGCACGAGCGCCGCCTCGAGCTTCGAGACGCTCACGAGGTAGTTCACCAGCGCGCCTAGCAGCTCGAAGGGGAGTGGGAGCCGCGAGGTAGGCGGCGCCAGCCGACGGAACCCGCGCAACGCCCGCCGCGCTCGTGCCATCGGCGAGCCCGCCGCCTTCGTCAGCCCCAGGAAGAAGAGCACCGACGCGAAGAGCTTCTGCCCGGCCCCGATCCCCTCGCCGTCCAGGTAGAGCTCGTCCAGGCGGAGGACCAGCTGCTCGTCGTAGTCGTCCAGCGTCGTGGGCTGCACGCCCCGCCGTGCCATCCAAGCCTGGAAGCCGTCGAAGGCCTCCACGTACTGCGCCCGCGTCGCCGCCGTGATCGACCCCGTCTCCAGCACACTCAGGCCCGGCAGCTGCACGGCCGCAGAGCGCCGGCGCGCAGCCGCCGCCGCAGTCGCCGCCACCCGACGCCGCCTCTTGGTCCTGCCGCGGCGAGCCCCTCGCCTGAGCCGCCGCGCGCCGAGCGGGCGCGCCCGGGCCCGAGGGCAGCGGCGGCCCGGCGACGCGCACGGCGGCTGGCGGCCTCGACGTCCTCGGAGGCCTGAACGTAGACCGGGTCAGCGTCGCCGAGGCCGTCGGGGTGCGCGGCGGCGCCGCGGGCGGCCGCTCCCGCGCCAACATCGGCAGGCTTCCCGGGTAGCCCAGCGGCGCCTGGCGCTGCCGCACCCGCCTTGGTCCGAGGCAGCAGCGGCTGGGGGGTCGAGGGGGAGAAACGCCCCCTCGAGGGGTTGTCGGCTGCATTCCACTCCGAGGGCAGCCAGCGGTAGTGGAGGGTAGTGGCGGTGACAAGGGTGACGGCGGCGATGGCCTGAGTGACTCGGAGCATTTTACAAGAACTGCTCCTGAAACGATCCACGGCCCCGGCCGCGCTCAAGGAGTCGCCCAGCACCACGACGCGCCGACCGCGGTGCCGCGAGGCCCTCACAAGATGCTGGAGCCCGTGCAGCACGGCCCTCGCCTCGGCGACCGGCATGCTCTCCTCCGGCCAGCGCCAGCGGTGGCGCCCCACGGTGCGCCAGGGCAGCTCGATCACGTCCCGCGGCACCTCGTCGAACCCGCTCTCGGCGGCCCCCTCGGCTGCGCCGGCGGCCTGGGTCTGGGGGTTGTGACTATGGAGGGCGGAATCCTCCCCCCCCAGCCCGTCGCCGCCGGCATGCCGCGGGGGAAAGCCCGCGGCCGCGACCGCCTCCGCTCCCAGCATCCACGGCGCGGCGTCGGCGGGGTCGCCGGCCAGCGCGGCGGCGGCCGCCGCGGCCCCCGCGTGCCGGCGGGGCGCGGAGCCGGCCAGCCCATGGTGCCACCTCCAGCGCTCGGAGACGTGGCCCAGCCTCTGCACCAGCGAAACGGGGGCAGGGGCAGCGCATGCTCCGATGCCCCACTCGCTCGCGTCGACCACGATGAGCTCGTCAGTCCAAGGCGAACGGAGGCTGCGCCACAAGAGGGGGGCGATGCCGTCCCAGTACTCCAGCTCACGCCGCACAGCCGGCCACAGTCCGGTCTCCTTGTCGTAGCACTTGCGGACAAAGGCGTAGCAGCTCCAGAACAAGGACATGCCCTCGCGCTTGATAAGAGATATGAACACCAGATGCCCGAGGAGCTTCTCGAGGTCGCGTCCCCGGAGACGGCCACGGCCGAGGACACCGCGAACGGCCAGGCGCGCGCGCCACAGCCGGGCCCGCGTGGGCCGCACGAGGCACCGTCCTCGGTCAATGCACCACCCCAGCGCCTCCGACTCTCCAGGCAGCTCACCAGCATGGTCCTCGGCCTTCACCTCGAGCCCGCGGGCACGCAGCGCGTCAGACACGCGCCGCACGAGCGCCGCCACCCACTCGGAGTCGGTGCCGATCGCAATGAAGTTGTCGACGTACTCCAGGTGGGCGCCCGGCGTCATCGGCGGCGGCGGCCGGCGGTCAGCGATCCGCAGCTCGGGACAGGCGCCGGCCTCGACGCTGGTGCGCTCGTGCACGCGCTGGCACCACCACAGCGCCCAGCTCCACCCCATCGGCAGCACGGCCAGCCGCGGCGTGACAAAGGCGCCCCGCCCGAGTGGCTTCCCGCCGAGGAGCTTGAGGCCCACCGCCGAGGCGCGCACGGGCCGGAAGGAGAAGCACCCCCTCAGCTCCTCAGGCAGCCCCATGTGGTAGAACGCGTCGCTGAGGTCGGCGCCCTGGATGTGCAGCTCGTCGTTGAGGCCGAGCTCCAACTTCGAAAGGGCATCGCCCGTGCACAGGCTCACCCCGGCTGGCTCGGCGAACCAAGCGTTGGCCCTCCGGCAGTCTATCACCATGCGCAGCCTCTTGTCCTTCTTCTCCACGAAGAAAGCCTCGACGAACTCGATGCCAGACTCGGCGAAGTCGACGAGGCCACGCTCCTGCAACATACGAATGAATTCCTCATAAGCACCCCGGCGCCGCAAGGCCGGGTCAGAGTACGCCCGCTCCAGCCCCACGCCCTGCAGTCGCTGCTTCGCCCTCTCGGAGCACAGCAAATTCTGTGATATAAAATCCTTCACGGTGTCACTCCCGCCGCTCCCCCACAGAGTCTCCAGCGGAATCGGCCGAACCGTACCAGAGGGCAGTGAGATCGCGTCGGGGCGGTAGGATCCGAGCTTGGCAGAGTCCACGTCGTACCAGCTCGCCACGCGAAGCTTCCGAAGAGCCTCTGCGGGGGTAAGCCCCGGGGGCGGCGCTCCCAGGGCCCGCGCCGACTCCTCGACGAAGTCGATGGCCTCGCGCTGGGCGCGCGAGACGAAAGCACAGGCTGGCGCGCCCTGGCCAAGAGCCGGCTGAGGCGCATGCGAGAACATCCCGTTGAGGCTGCGCACCGCTCGGTCGCAGTCCAGCTCCACAGCAGCACGCGCGCCAACCCGCTGCCGCACCGACCGGCTAACAGCACCTGCCTCTCCCGAGAAAGCGCCGACTGGCCGACGTGGCAGAGGAAAAAGATCGCGAGGAACATGTCGGTCGTCACCCGCGTCAAAACTGCGGCCACCGTGGGGGGGCGGCCTGGGGCTCGGCAGGCGGCTGGGCCCCGCCCCTGAAGGGCCCAGCCGGCGCGAGTCAGAAGTCATTTCTCCTTGGGCCCTTTGCGGAGGGCCTCCCGCTCTTCTCGTGCAACTCTCAGGTTCTTGGCCAGCTTCGCCTCCCGCTCCACCTCGGTGCGGACGTAGTCCAGCAGCTCCGGGCAGATCATGAGCGTCGACGACGCCCTCGTGGTCCCTGCGAACGCGTGCTGCTCCTCCAGCGACATCTTCCCCTGGTAGCTCTTCGACTCCGCCTCCCTCGCCCGCTCGGAGTGGCCGAACTCTATCGTCTGGAGCCGCCGGAACTGGTACTCCACCATGATCAGGTTGCTGCCGTCCAGCTGG
Source organism: Prorocentrum cordatum (assembly GCA_963575745.1). NCBI lineage: Eukaryota > Dinophyceae > Prorocentrales > Prorocentraceae > Prorocentrum > Prorocentrum cordatum. Next base: position 52,479 of record CAUYUJ010021672.1, on the reverse strand, counting down.
TCGACCAGCAGCCCCTGGGTCAGGGCCTGGCATATGTTGAAGTGCTCGAAGACCCCCCACGAGTTCCAGTCGAGACGGCAGGCCGTCTTGAACCGTTCGTGGTGGCCCAGCAGCCCACTCCCCTCCTGGTTGATGAACTCTATGCACCACAAGCTGGACCGCGGCCCCGGCAGCTGCCAGTCCGCCCCAAAGCTCTCCTGCTTCAGCACGGCCGTCATCTCCGCCCAGGTCCGCTCTCGCCTGTCCTGACGGTTGCGGCGGATCGGTGTGATCCGCGCATCCGTCGCGACCGCCCGGTCGAAGAACTCGGCCTCGTCGGCCGGGTCGACGTGCTCGACGAAGATCCCGACGCCATCCGGGAGTATGTGGATGTCACGCTTGCCGACGGCCAGCCCGCTCCGCGCGTGGTCAGTCACGACGTCGCCGTACCTGAAGGGCCCGGCCGCCATCGCCGCACGCCACTCGGCGACAGGAGCCCCCGCGGCAGCGCCTGGCGCAGCCCCCTGCAGAGGCCCGATGCGGGGAGCCCGCGGCGCAGCCGCGGCCCCGCCCGCCACCGGCAGCGGCCGCAGGAAGACGAGGTTCGCCAGCAGCCCTGGATCGCCCCGAGCGGCGGCGATCCGCTGGCACTCGGCCTGGGCCTCGGCCTGGGCGTCCGCCAGCGCCCGCGCCCGCTCCTGAGCTGTCGGCTGCTGCCTGAAGCGGTACACCCGCTCAGGAGGCACTCCAGCGGGCACCGCGGCCCACGCCCCGGAGAAGCGGACGGCGGCCACATCCACGCTGTCGTCCCCGTAGTCCTCCGAGTAGACGTCCCCGTCCGGGGTCAGGATGACGTAGCTAGAATCCGACAACCCCACGAGCCCCAGGATCAGCCTCTGGTGCCACAAGTGCTCGTCGTCGGCGTACAGGACGAAGGCCCAGTCCCTCGCCCTCGGCGGCGCCGCTGCCATCCTCGCCCTTCGTCAGCCGCCTGGCACAGCTTAGCCCCCCGCGCAGCACCGCCTGGCCGAGCACCCCGAGGAGGCACCCCACCAGCACGCCGATCACCAGCCACCACCCTGGCCCCAGCCCGCCCCAGGCCGGGGCGCCGCCGCGCTCGACCTCCGTCGGCGCGGGGCAGCTCTGGCTCTCCGGCGGGGGCCAGGCCGGCGCCGCCGGCGCGGCGGTCCCGCCCGGGCAGCCCGGGCACGCCGGGCACGGCGGGCACGAGCACGAAGCCAGTGCCGGGCAGGCCGGGCACGCCGCGCAGTGGCAGTCGGGCACCGCGGGGCAGGCGGGGCACCGCGACAGGTAGGCGCCCGCCACGCCGCCCGCCCACTCCAGGACTCGCACGGCGAAGGGCCCAGCCATGCGAGAGGCCCGACGCCCTGCTTTGCTTTGAGCCACCGTGTTGACGGATGAGACCAGAGGCAAACGAGGACCTCAGGACGAGCGGCCTTCACCGAAACGCGTGCCGAGATTTCCGTACAAGTACAACGCATATTATATACATATGCTGATGCATATGTAGTGTATCTGGAATATAAATATATACATATATATATATATATATTCAATAAGTAGACATATGCATGTATATGTGTAACTGAACTTGGGCCGTCTTCGGCGGTGGGGGGCATCAACTGCTTTACATGTTCTGTGCCTACATCTGCCCAAGCCCTGGCCCGCCCATAGACTTCCAATTCTTCAGGCGTCAAGATAAGTGGTTAATAATCTTCCTGCGTAGCATGCACAATTAATGATTTACTATCTTGACCGAGCTGCCACTCCTGGTCTTCGCAAGGTACCATCATGTGGCGGCTACGCTGCCGGTGTGCAGCATGAGAGACCAGGTCAAACATGGGGACCCTACTCAAGAGCCCCTCTCCTTTGATCGATCCCCTCCATGATGGCCCCAAGATCGCCCCCGAGGCTCCCAAAGGTGCCCGCAAGAGGCGCCCAAGATGCCCCCTAAGAAGCTCCCAAGAGACCCCAAGACGCACCAAGCCCCCCAGGGGCACCCAAGACGCCCCAAGAGGACCCAGAGAAAAGCCCACCATACTTGATTTTAGGACAAGGTCTTGGCCAATTTTGGCCTCCTGGGGGGAGCCAAGGTAAAGAGTCCCCCCTTTTGATCGATCTCTTTCGAGATGGCCCCAAGATGGCACCGGAGGCTCCCAAGGGTGCCCAGGGACGGCCCCAAGAGGCATCCCAGGAGGCACCAAGAGGCTTCCACGGTGCCCCCAAGATGCCCCTAAGAGGCTCCCAAGAGACCCCCAAGAGGTTCCAAAAGGCCCCCCATATGCAATCAAGACGCCTCAAAAGATCCGCGGGACTGTCAAGAGACCCCCAAGACGCCCCGAGAGGACAGAAGAAACTCCCGCAAGAAATCCGAAGAGACTCCGAGAGGTATCTAAGAAAGCTCTGGCCCATCTGCTTGCCCTCCTCCTCCTCCTCCTCCTCCTCCTCCTCCTCCTCTTCCTCGTCCGCCTCTTCCTCCATCGTCGTTCCTCCTTTTCCTCCTCCTCCGCAACTTCCTCTCCCTTCTCCTCCTCCTCCTCCGATCCCCCTTCCATCCTCCACTTCATGGGGTACGGTCTAACATCGCGAAATTCGTACGGTCCAGATTGTAGTCAGAATTCAACGCGGCATCGATCAGCGACGGGATAACGAGTATGGAGAACTGTCCCAGAATATGGGTATTTCCGACGAGTTTCTGACATGAGCGCAATGTTGTTTTGACTTGTACGCTGGAATGGAATTCGTCACCACATAGTGCATCCGCCCTGCCATCGTACCAAGCAAGCAAGTATGTTAAATCCAAGCGCACTCAACCTACGTACGTGTGGGCATACCACTTGTAAATGCAATCGAAAGTGTTTGACACATCCAACAACTTGACAAGTCACCCGAAAACGGGCCTCACCACATATCTTTTTCTGTTCACGTGAACCGTTACAGTGGAGAAATCGACATAGAGCGACAATCGTAAGCAGAAACATGACACGACTACCACGAAGTGCGAGAAACATTCACACGGGCATATTTGGAGAATCCGACTGTGGACTGCAACAAAGCATGCCATGGGATGTGACAAACTTAAATACCACATCCAGTACGTATTGTCCGATAACCATGGCTTACGCAACATAATTCTTGGATTTGTTGACAACCGGAGAGGCAAACGCGCATTGCGAATGACAAAAGCTTAAGAACACACTTGTCAAAATAAGTGCGGGGACCAACCAACCAATCCACAATATTATTGGTTCACAAAAAGAATGGGGATTTCGATTCGGCCTCTTGGCTTTTTTTCTGGGGCGCTCTTGGGGCCGTGTCGGCGCCACATTATGGGTCTCTCTTTTCCTGTCCGACCGAATCGCAAGCGAGAGCATCGACACCCTTCGACCCGGCCGCGCGCTCACCTAGAGGCGCGGCGCCCTGGCGAGCCAAGTGCTCACCACTTGCGCTCCCAGCGGGCGCCGCTCTCCCACATGACGGTCTGGTTCGGCAACATCTGGCCCTCTGGGAACGGCGGCTCCACCAGCACCCTGGTGCCGCGTACGACACCCTTCTTCTCGTACATCTCGCCGCTCTTCTTCTTCAGCTGGAAAGAGATCGAGCACTTGTCCTGCTTCACCTGGAACAGCTCGCCGTGCGCGTCCGAGAACCACTTCTCGCCGCCGAGGTCGGCGCAGCCGGACTTGGCGATGGCGGCGCCGAGCTCCGCCGCGCGCGTGCGCTCAATCTGTCGCCTGCGGGCGCCCTTGGGGCGATCCTCCTCCGAATCCAGGGCGCTGGCCTGCACGAAGGCGAGCGCCATCAGCATCGCCGCCAACACACGCGCCATCGCGCGGCTGAGTGTACGGCAAAGGGGGTAGTCAATGTAGCAACGAAGTGGAGTGACAAGCAAGCGCCTTGAGCCAAAATGGGTACGGACCATTATGGGTCCCTCTTGGGGCTCTCTCGGGCAACCTTACTGGGGGGGGAACGCATGCGCTTGGCAAGCGGCCATGGGTACGCCCGTGAAAATGAGTAAGAATATGAGAGGGAGGGAGAGGACGACGACGAGAACGACGAGAACGAAAATAACACCGATGACGGGGGCGAAGCGTTATTTTCTCCGCCTCGAGGTTTGCCATGGGTTCAATTTGTTCGAGAGTTGCCCAGGGGGGATCCCCACATTCGGCGACAACCCGTAGCAACCCTACCCCCAATGCGCCCCTCTCCACCATCTATATAGTACAATCAGCGCCATACTCTTCTGTAGCATGGTATGTGTTCTTTGTGTGGATTCTTACTACGTGTTCGTCCATCGCGGATCGAAACAATTCTGAGGACATCATCTTCCGCAGACTTCTGCCCAAGCGTTGTAACGACCCGAATGGACCATGCGCAGTGTAATGATGCCTATCCTCACTATCTTACTCGGCGTGTTGATAGCATTGCCCCTTGAAGCTGCTTCTTCCTGATCGTGCATCGCGATTCCTAGATACTAGTAACAGAACGGGAGCATAACAGAACACTGCAACCCTTGAACATGACTTCAACAACAACTTTTATAAATAAACATGTATGTATATATATATATATGGACTATTCAGGTTGTGATCGGTCATGCGATGTAGGGTCTCCCCGGACAGACCAAACTTGTCCATCATTCTTGTCATATATTTGCACAGCCAATCCGCACCGGAGAGCCATCGGGCGTGCCCTCGGGTTCTGCACTCGCGCGCCCCGCTCCTGCCTGGGGCATTCTACGACCAGTGCACCTCCTCCTCTTCCCGAGAACTGCCGCCGCATTAAAACAGTGACGACCTGTCCGTTGGACATGGAAGGCGATTCGCCCTGGACGCCACAGTGATGACGCCGCCCATGGAGGCCACTCGCTCGATGGCTCCGACGTCGCAAGTACACGGCTCCTCCGGGAAACGGAACATAGGCATCGCGACGACCACCGACAGAAGCCAGTCTGACGATGCAGCTTGCGCTCAGGACTGTACCAAACTGGATTTGCCATTCTACTCAGACGGCCCAGCGACGTCTCACAATTTTCTGCCCCCTGGCAAAACCATGCCGTCCAACCAACATCTTCACCAATGGACCGAATGGTCTGACTATTGTCGGTCGCTCCATCACCCCGCAATGCCGCTTCCATGATGTGTATAAGAACTGTTGCAACACAGTCATCGTGCTACCAGAAGGAACGCCACATAAGGAACACATGGACTTTTTTGGCCACGGCGAGCCTCGTCCACGAACAAGTTCCTCGACCTAGAACCTGGACCCAAGGACCAGCTCGAAAACCACAGCCGCTCCTGAGCCCGAGGCGGTCCTTGATTCAGCGTCTTGACTGTACGACGGCTGGTCCGTCTTGTTGCGATGCGGCTGGCAGCAGAAAAGCAAGATGCTATCCCGAAGCGCTGGGCCGAGGTAGAGGCCACAGAATGCGAACAGTCAAGACACAGCACACACTGCACACAACCTGACTAGTGAATGAACACATTCGCCTTGCCGCCGTCCTCACGCTTCTATTGTCATGCAGGCGTTATGGCTCTTGCTTGGTCGCATTTCGGTGTGTCGAACAGACCTGGAAACGATACCACCCACAATGACATGTACATGCATATATATATATACACATGGATCTGTGCATGCATATTATATTTACACATATGTATATATACACATGTATAACTGTATAACTGAAACTGGCTCGTCTTCAAATTTGGGAGCTGGCGGGTGCTGATTCCGTTAATTGCTTCACATACTCTGTGCCTACATATGCCCAGGCCTTGACCCTTCCATAGTCGACCAATTCTTCAGGCGACACGATCAGCGGTCAACTTCCTGCATAGCCCGCACAATTACTTACTGTCTTGCCCGCCCCTGGCCTCCGTAAGATACCACAATGTGGTGGCTGCGTCACCGGTGCACGGGTGTCCAGCATGTGAGACCATGTGAGGCATGGAGACAAATGGCTCGCTGCTGGGATGCTCGTGCCAGCCTGAACTCGCACGGGAGGGACACACAACTGGCACGTCACACCTTCGCGTCGCCCGCCTGCGGCGAGCTGACTCATTTGCAGCTCTTTTCCTTCCACGTGCTCACGGCCAGACCAGCAGCCTGTCTGTTTGCTGGCATGCGTGCGCATTGAAATGCCGAACTCGTGGCTACCGCAGCGTGCCATCGGGCTGCGAAAATCACATAGACCGGACGGCTGTCCGCCGAATCGTCCGCCTCCGTGCCAGCCGCATGGTGGCGCGTGTCAGATGCTTCCCCCTTGTCTGGCAGAGATTTCTTGAATGTGTCTACTGGAGGCGAGCGAGGGGGGGAAATGAGAAGAAGGAGGAGGCCTTCTCAGAAGGCGGCGGGACTTCTCAGAAGCCCTCGCGCCTTCTGAGAAGTGCTCTGCGTCTTCGGGGAAGGTTCCGACAACTTGTGAGGAGGCCAGGGGACTTCCGAGCCTTCTGGGAAGACACGCCCCTTCTCGCCTCCCCCCTGGGCTCGCCGCCGAGCCTAGGGCCGACCTCCCCTGCTGCCAGCAAGCGCCGTCGGAGCATCTCGGCTACTCCTGAGAGCAGCCTTCGGCAAGAGGGGCCCTTGGTGCGCGGCGTTCGGGCGCCGCCCGGCGGGGGGGGAGCAAGCCCACGTGCGCGGGCCAGTGCTCGGGGCACCCCAGCGGGCCCGCACCAGAGGGTCACTCCAGCGAAGGGGCCACTCACACGCGTAGCCGAGATTGCCCACCCTGGCTTTGCTTTCTGGTCCCCTCTTCGGCTTCCAGGGAACCGCTGGGAACTGCTAGACGTCGCCACAAACTGCTGCAACACGCTCCCTTCAAGACCGTCCAGAGACTGCCAACAGAGCCCTCGAAGGCTCCCAGACGTCTCCAACGTGTCCCAAGAGGCCCCAAGATGTCTCCGAGAGGCCTCCAGCGAGGCCCGCAGAGCCGAACACTACTGAAACACCAGTGGGGCATCAGTGCCTTCTTGCTCCCGTGGCCTTTCGGCTTTTAGTTCGCTTGGGGAAAGCTTCAGAAAGCCACGCGGAGCTCGAAATACAGCCCCAAGCCGCCCCAAGAAAACCACTAGATGGCCCACCTACTGCCCAACAACCGTCCCAAGGCGGCCCAGGAGGGATCCAAGACGGCCTCCGATGTCGACCTTGTAGGCCCCGTTCATGGCGGGCCGCACGACCCAAGTTTGAACTATGCCAGGGTGGCTGCTGCTGAATGACCAGACGCGTTGCCACATCTGCGAATGTGGCTGTGGGGCTGCCGTCTTCATTTTTGGTACGGTTACTTAACTGCCTCAATGCAGCTGGCTCAGGGCGAAGATGACAGATCGGACTGGCCCGCCAGTCGATGGACGCAGTCTAGCGGTAGTGCTACATCACCTGTGGTTGGGCCCCAACGCGACTCCAATTTGGATAATTATTCTTTGGGTTCAGGCCGAAAGATAAGCCAGTGCCAAGCCGAACATATTGGGAACATGCTGTCACATTGCATCGCATTGCGTTGCTTTGCATTGCTCTGCTTCGTGTTGCTGCAATTTGCTGTGCGGTGCGGCGCGGTGCAGGGCATTTGCTTGGCTGCTTCCCGTCGTTGCTTGTTGTCAGCGCATATCGTGGAATTTTCATTGCGCTGCATGGCAATAGGTTTCAAACAATAAGGTCCTCGTGGATCGGGGGAAAGTCCCAAAGAAACTACACATTTTCTCAAGGAGCCTGGCATCGTGCCATGGTCTGGCCCTCTTGCACGGAGGAAGGTGGGTTCAGCATATCTCCATTGGGCGGCAAAATTAACACATACGCACACAATAGGAATTGTAGCCGCGCGGGAGATCAACACTGGGCAATCTGCCTGAGCTAAAGTTGCTGCTGCTGCAGAGGGAAGGAGGAGCATGGAAAAGGGGACGGGAAAGGCGGCAAAAAGGGCGCAAGCCATCTGAAGATCTGGCCGATCACTGCTGCGTGCCCGGACAGCCCAGCCTCGCGACCTGGATCCTTCCACAGGACCCCGGCCAGGGCTGACCTCAAATCAGCAAACTACAAGGCCGCGAAGCCGAAACATACCCGACGGAGGGAGGGTTGAGGAGAGGGGGGGAACGTCAAATTTTAGAAATTCCAGGGGGGGGCGGGGGCACCGGGTAGAAGAGGATATTACAAGACAATAAGACACTAAAGCCTTCGGTCTATGGGTATCACACAGAGTCCCCCCGGGATGCCATTGGAACATCTGCTTGTCTTGCACTGTATGTGTCCCCCGAGTGAAGCGAAAGATCCCCTAAAACGACATCGGCCTCCACGGGATCCTGAATGTCATGCCCCTCCACGAGTCATTAGCACATAGTCTCTGTTCTTTGCTACAGAGGTCGCGAACTCTGGGAAGACGTCGGCGGGGAATCATGGGAAGTGCAGCGTGAATACATCACACAGCGCGTCACAAGCTCCTGTCTTGGATCGGCGCTGTGGCGCCCTTGCGGCGCCTCGGCGCCGTTCCTGGCGCGCTCCGCGCGCCAAGGAGTGGGGTCCAGCTCCGATCCGAGAAATCCGCGCGGACCTCCAAAAACTTATGTTTATGTAATGGTTTGTTGCCCGATCTTATTCCTGTCTTCTCGGGAGCCCGCGAAAGACCTCACGCGCCCCGCCATGTACACGAAATCGGCCTCGCCAATCGGCGAGGCTGGCCTCGTGTCACGAACGTTCGCGCAACGTAGACTCTCGAAGCCAACTGAGATCAATGCACGCGTGCGTCTTTGTTGTCCGCCGATCCTGGCCTCTTCCCTCCTACCCCGTCCCCCTCCAATTCCTCTTCCTCGCCCTCCCCTTCCCGCTCCCCCTCCCGGCTCCCCCGCCCCTTCCGACCCCGTTCCTCTCCCTGCCCCCTCCCCCCCGCTTTCCGTCCTCCACCTCGTTCTCCCGTCACCGCTCACCCGACTCGCCCTTTTCCCACGCCTCCCCTCCCACTCCTTCCTCAACAATGGTGCAGTATTAATGCTGCCCTCCTCTCTCTCTTCTCTCTCTCTCTCTCTCTCTCTCTCTCTTCTCTCTCTCTCTCTCCTGACTATGTGCAATCGACCCCATTTTCTCCGGCATGCTGTTTTGTAGCGCAAGAGGTTTTCGTACTTGTTTTTTTTTTGTTTCAGTGCGTGCCGTTATTGTTTGCACGTGTGCACTCGTACTTGTATATGTACGCCTGTGTATATACATCTATATACTTGTACACACATATATCTATATCCTCCAATCAGTGTTTGCACTTAGGGGATTCGCGTATCTTCTGAGGAATTGGGCCTGTTTGCCGCCGTCGCCGCCTCGTCGCCGCCCGTCGTCTACGCCCGTCTGCCAGTCAGGCGGCAATGTTGCCGCCGTCGCCGCCTCGTCGCCGCCCGTCGTTTGGGCTTGTCAGCCAGTCTGGCGGCTATGTCGCCGCCGTCGCCGCCCGTTGCCGCCCCATCGCCGCGCGAAACATATATTCCATTTCGGCAGAAATATTGGAATGTACCCCTCCCGCTGGACTTAGCGAGCCGTTTTTTTGTATTGCCGTTTACATAAGATTATGTCACATCGTCCATCCGAGCCATGAATTTGTACCATCCCAGGAGGTCCATTACCGGTCCCCCATCATCCTCTGAAAACATACTGTGCGCGCGCACTCGTACCCCGGACATACCAAGACATCGTTGTGAATAACACATTACACATGGTTCTGCCCCGTCGTCCATCCGAAATCCTGACTCCGATTTCGTACCATCCCAAACACTCCCTGATCGGTCTCCCCTTCACAATCAGCAATAAATGCGATGCGCGCTTGTTTAACAAGAAACTCCAGCTTACAATCAACGACGAACTGCGCATGCGCGCGTCGTCGCGCGCGCATGCCGGAATCCTTTTACACACTTTAGGTTTCGTAACACTTTCAACCTTTAGTGCCCCGAAATAATATATATATATATATATATATATATATATATATATATAGATAGATAGATAGATAGATAGATAGATAGATATATAGATGTATAACTGATGGCTTCACAACAAAACGAAGTCTGTTCGCGCGCTTTGGCGAATTATTTCGCAAGCGCGTGTAGGTTCCTATTTCATTCCAAAAATCCCCACTGGGCCTCTCGCGCGCGCATGTCGAAATCGTTCGAACGCCGCTGCGCGCGTTCTGTCGCAAGAGTCACTTGCAAGACATGGGACGAAGTGCGGGGGGGCGTTTCGTCGCGCGCGCATGCCGGAATCCTTTACACACTTTAAGCTTCGTAGCGTTTTCAACACCTGGTGTCTCGAAACCATATAAAACCATATAAAAACCAAGGGCTTTGCAACAACAAGAAGTCTGCTCGCGCGCTCTTTCGAAGTATTTCGCAAGCGCATGTAGGCTCCTATTATATTCAAGATATCCCACGGGGCCTCTCGCGCGCGCATGTCGAAATCATTGGAACACCGTTGCGTGCGTTCTGTAACAAGAATGCATTGCAAAACATGGGACGAACTGCCCGGGGGGGCGTTTCGTTGCGCGCGCATGCCGGAATCCTTCCTCAAATCTTGGTTTCGCGCGAATTTCAAAATCGAACGCCCCGAAAACATATTAAAACACATGGTTTTGCAACATCAGTTTTAGAAAAAGCCCGCGCCCACGCCCTTGTGATTTCGGACAAGAACTATCTGTTTTCCATCATCGTCATTCAATTCGGCCATACGGTCATTTCGCGCAGCTTCTCGACATCATTCAAACGCCCTTGCGCGCGTGCTGGGGGGCACGTTCCGTGTCAAATAATACAATGCGGGCCACTCTGGCGCGTCGGTCCCGCGCGCATTTCGAACTCCTTCTAAAACCTTCATCACCGACGCGACGACGCCGTCATCGTCGTCGGACTGATCAGTACCGGCGCCGTCAATGGCCGTGGCGTCGCCGCTGTCATCATCGTCACCAACGTCGCTACTCTCATCATCGTGTCTACCGTTGTCGACGTTGCCATGATACAGAGACCGCCCAAGTGGCCAACTCGCACTGAAGTGCCCGCTGGGAAATGCCCAGAAATCAACGCCACCGCAGCCGCGTCATTCGCGCCGCACTAGCTGACCGCTGCGCGCGCGAGCATGCGCGGGCTGGCGCGGCCGCAGAGATGCACCAACGAACGCCGGACACTCATCGCAACCGCCGCCGCATGTGTTTCGCAACACACATTGCGGGTGCGTGGGTGGGATGACTGTGCGTGCGCGCAGTGGAGTTCACAACTGCGAAGTCCACATCTGAGTTGGACAACGTAGAATGCGTTCCACAGAATGTACCACATACGGTGCACCGCGCAGATTCTCCTTTCTAAAAAACTAATAGATTCTACCCCCCCCCGGACTTATCGGTTACCCCGCGCGTGCTGTAAATTACTTATGATTCTGACCACATGTCCATCCTAAATATGAATTCGTACCATCCCAGCCAAGCCGGTATCCCCCCCCCTGCGGTTCCCTTGTAAAAAAACACTATGCGGTGACATTTTTTGTTCCAACATAGCACTTTTTCACGAATCCCTGGCAAAAAATTTGACGAAGTGCACACGCGCGCGTCGTGGCGCGCGCATGCCGGAATCCTTCAAAAACCTTCGGTTCCGGAGAGATTTCAAAATTGAATTTCCAAAAAAAAACAAAAACACATGGTTTCGCAACACTGATTCAAAGAAAAACTTACGCGCGAGCTCTTGCGAAATCTTAAGAAAACCATAGGTTTCCCAAGATTTTCACAAAATGCTACCAAACGGGCTTCGCGCGCGCGCATGTCGAAATCTGTCGAACGTTTTTGCGCGTGTGCCGTCGCGAGAATCCTCTGCAAAAAATAGGACGAAGTGCAGACGCGCGCGTCGTCGCGGGCGTATGCCGAAATCCTTCAAAAACCTTGGGTTTCGGAAGAATTTCGAAATCGTGCGTCCAAAAAACCTACAAAAACACAAGGTTTCGCAACACGGGTTTTCAACAAAATTGTGCGCGCGCGCTCTTGCGTCGTCGTCGTCGTCGTCGTCCTCCCTCCTCCCTCGTCGTCGTCGTCGTCGTCGCCGTCGTCGTCTTCTGTCTTTCCTCGTCGTCTTTGGCGTCGTCGTCGTTTCCGTCGTCGTTGTCGCCGTGGTCGTCCTTCCTCCCTCGTTGTCTTCGTCGGCGTCTCGTCGTTGTCCCTCCTATTTCGTCGCCGTCGTCGTCGTCGTCGTCGTGGTCTTCACTCCTCCCTCGTCGTTATCCTCCTCCCTCGTCGTCGTCGTCCGTCGTCGGCGTCTCGTCGTCGTCCCTCCTATTTCGTCGCCGTCGTCGTCGTCTTCGTCGTCGTTGTCATCGTCGTCGTCTTCCCTCCTCCCTCGTCGTTGTCGTCGTCGGCGTCGCCGTCCTTCCTCCTTCTTCGTCGTTGGCGTCGTCGCCGTCTTCCCTCCTCCATCGTCGTTGTCGTCGTTGTCGCCGTCGTCGTTTTTTCTCCTCCCTCGTCGTCGTCTCCGTTGGCGACGTCGTCGTCGTCTTCGTCGTCGTCGTCGGCGTCGTTGTCGTCGTCGTCGGTGTCGTCGTCGTCGTTGTCGTCGTCGAAAACATTGGAGACGTCGTCGGTGTCGTCGCAGTCGCTGTCGGCGGCGCCGTCGTCGTCGATGTCGCTGTCGTCGTCGGCATCGGTGTCGTGGCCAAGTGCCACGCAGTACCTACCGTCACGGTCTTGTCTGAAGATGTCTTGCGACCAAGTTGCGGGTGGGAGGGTGGGATGTTTGCACGAGCAGTGGAGAGGACAGCTTCAAGACAGTCGAAGTGGATTGCACCACGTAGACTGCATCACGTGGACTCTCCTTTCTAAACGAATATTCAAATCTGTTCCGCTGGGGACGTGCAAATTACGAGAGAGCGTGTTTCACGGGCGCTTGTCTTGGGAACATTCGACGGCGCATTTCGAAGCGGGGCTGGGCCCCCCCCTCCAACACTCGGCGCCGTCGATCAGAACCAGGGGGTCCCCCCTCCTCCCTGACCCCCCCCCGTCCCGAACCCCCACCCCGCCCCTCCCAAGGGGAGGGGGGTCCCTGGCGCCGGCGCTGGCGGCCGCCGCAGCGCCAACGCAGCGACGACGACCAGAGAGGGCCCAGGGGGGGGGGAGGTTCAACCACCCCCCCCCCGCGCCGGCGCTGGCGCCGGCGCTGGCGGCGGCCAGCAGCGCCGACGGCGGGGACGCAGCGACGATGACCAGAGAGGGCCCAGAGGCCGCATAGGGAACACACAAATCGCCATATCGAGCCCTCGCATGCTCCTCAGACGCCCCAGAAACTCTTCTGACGAGACCTCAAGAAATATCCATTAGAACTCTGACCCTTTGCCAAGACAGTGGCGGGAAAAGCCGAGGGCCACACCACCACCACCGCCACCACCGCCACCACAGACCACCATACCACCACCACCACCACCACCATCGCCACCACAAAAACCACCACAACCAACACAACCCACCATCACCACAACCACCACCATCACCACCCCCCCCCCCCCCTCACCACCACCACCACCAAAAACGCCACCACCACCAGCACCACCACAACCCACCACAACCCACCACAACCCACCACAACCCACCACAACCACCACCACCACAAACCACCACACCATTACCCACACCATTACCACTCCCATCACCACCACCACAAACACCACCATCACGACAACCCACCACCAGCACCACCATCACAAACCACCACAAACCACCACACCACCACCACACCACCACCACAACCACCACCACCACCCAGCACCCAGCACCCACCACCACCACGAGCACCACTACCAGCAGCAGCACCACCACCAACACCACAGCCCACCACCACCACTACCACCACCACCACGATAAACCACCACTCCACAACCACCACCGCCACCACCACGACCACCACCATCACTACCTCAACCCACCACCACCACCACAACCACCACCAAACCACCACCACAAACCACCACCACCACAGGCACCACCACCACCACAACAACAGCTCACCACCACCACTACCAATACAACAACCCACCACCATTACCACCACCATCGCCATAATCTACCACACAACCACCACCACCGCCACCGCCACCACCATTACTACCAGCAGCGTAACCCACCACCGCCACAACCAACCACTTCACCACCACCACGCACCACCGCCACTATCACCACCGCCAGCACACCCGCCGCCGCCGCCAGCCGCCGCCGCCGGCGCCGGCCCGAGGAGAGGGAGAGAGAAAAAGTAAAGGATGGGGGGGTCGACCCCCCCCTCCATCCAGGGGGGGTGGGGGCCCGGTTCTAAATCCCCCCCCTCCAAGCGACCACAGAACGCGCTCTTTCGCTCTTTTGCAAATTACATATGGTTCAGCCCCATCGTCCATCCCGAATATGCACGCATCTCATCCGAGCTAAACCGGCATTTCCCCCCTCATCCTCAGCAAAAAAATGCAATGCGCGCGCGCCCGTTTACCAAACATCGCTAATGTTCGATCATCCCTTGCACGCGCGGGATGAAGTGCACGCGCGCGCGTCGTCCCGCGCGCATGCCGTACTCTGTTCTTCTGCAGAAAACCTGAAGCTTCGTGAGAACTTCAAAATCGAATGCCGCGAAAACATATAGACGTACATGGTTTTCCAACGAGGATTTTCCAACAAAGGCCTGCTCTCGCGCTCTTGCGTATTCTTTAGATTTTCAACTTTTGCATATTTTATCGAACATGTTTCTTGCGTGCGCATGTCAGAATCGTTCGGGCGCCCTTGCGCGCGTGGTGTCGCAAGAACACTGTGCAAAACGTGGGACGAAGTGCGCGCGCGTGTCATCGCACGCGCATGTAGACATGTTTCAAGAACCCCAGGTTCCGTAAACATGTCAAACGCCCCAATCACATATAAGCACACATGGTTTTGCAACGCCAGTTTTTCAAAAAAACACCGCGCCCGCGCCCTTGCAAATACTGCAGAAAACGCGAGGAAATCGTCATCGTTATCGGCGGGCGTGATCAACGTCGGCGCCGTCATTGCCCTTGACGTCGTCATGGCCACCGTTGTCACCATCATCGCTACTCTCAACATCGCGTCTACCATTGTCGGCGTCGCCGTGATACTGCGCCCTCCAAGTCGCCGGCGGCACTGGCATGCCCGCTGGTAAATGCCCAGCGGCCAGCGACACTGCGGCCGCGTCGGTCGCGCCGCGCATGCTGGCCGCAGGGCGCGCGAGAATGAATGCGCGGGCTAGCACGGCCGGAAAAATGCACCAGTCAGCACCACGCACTCATTGCAATCGCCGTCGCGTGGGTTTTGCAAAACAAGTTCCGGGTTGGTGAGTGGGGTGATTGTGCGACCACTTGGGTTGACCACTCACTGCGGGCAAGGGTGACTTGCACCGCGTGGCTTGCGCCGCGTAAGATGCAGCGCACACGCGCTTGTATTTGCGCGTTATATATATACATACATATATATATACATATGTATATGGAGATATACACATGTACAGTTATGTATGGATGCATGTATGTATGCATGTATGCATATATATGTATATGCATATGTATATGTATATGTATATGTATATGTATATGTACATGTATATGTATATGTATATGTATATGTGTATGTATGTATGTATGTATGTATGTATGTGTGTATATATATATGCATGTGGACGCCCCCCTGGTATCATACTTGTCGCTCCTTCTGCCGCTCTTTCCCCCTTCCCTTCTGCTGAATTCGCATTCCTATTCTTCCTCTCTCTCTCTCTCTCTTTTTTCCCTCTCTCTTTCTGCCATTGGAAAATATGTATGGGAAAATATGCACGTGCCAGCTTTTCCAACTTCCCCAACTTCTCCGGAAGCTACCTGGTGAACGAACGCAGCGTTATCCAGCTTGCCCGACATTTGATTCATGTCCAGAAGCTGTGCGTTTCCAACTTTTCCAGCTTTTCCGCCTCTTCTAGAGACGATCCGAAAAACAGCGCTGTGTGATCTAGCTTTTCCAGCACTTCTAAATGTGCACTATGAAAAAAAACGCTGTGCTTTCCAGCTGTTCCAGTTTGTCCAGCTGTTCCCAGAAACTACGCGAAGATAAACGCTTTGCTTTCCAGCTGTCACAGCTTTCCCCACTTTCCCAAGGATTACCCGATGCAACGCGTTATGCCTTCCCGCGTTTCCAGCTTGCACCAGAGACTACCTGATGACAAGCACCGTGTTCTGGCTTTTGCGCTTTTCCCCAGAGGCTACACGATGAGAAACGTTGCGTGCATCTGCTTGTCCAACTTTTCGAACTTTCCCCAAGCGCTACCCGATGAAACACGTTGTGTTTCCAGCGTTTTCAACTTTTCCACCTTTTCCCAGAGACCACCCCAGGAGCAACGTTGTGTTTCTAGCTTGTCCATCTGTTTTGGCGTTTCCCAACAACTATCCTGCTACGTTATCATGGGGAAGCGCTGAGCAAGCTGAAACAGCTAAAACACGCAGCGTTTTTTCCAACAGGAACTTCCTGGGAAAAAACTGGAAACGTTGAAAGCGCTGGACACCGCTGCGTTATACGTTGGGTAACCTTTGAGAAACACTGGAAAATAGGAGCAGCCTGACATCGTTGCGTTTTCCTACGGGGTGTTCTCTGGGAGAAGCCCGACGAGCGGGAAAACCTGGAACGGACATCGTTTTTCAATGGGGCATTGTCTGGGACAAGTTTGACAAAAAGGAAACGCTGGAGAACATCGCGTTTTTTTTTTTTTTTACATAAAATTTGGGGAAACTGGGGAAGCGGGACAACGCGGCGTTTTCAATGAGGTAGTATTTGGGAACAACTGGGGGAACTGGAAATACTTGACGACGCAGCGTTTTTTTTTTTTTTTTTTTTTTTTTTTTTTTTTTTTTTTTTTTTTTTTTTTTTTTTTTTTTTTTTTTTTTTTTTTTTTTTTTTTTTTTTCTTTCATAGTGCTATGCAACGGAAAAGCTTGGGGAACGCGCCGTTTTTCAATGGGGTACTCCCTGGGAAGAGCTGGAAGTTGGCAGCCCTAGCGTTTTTGCAATTCCCCCCCTGCATCGTGCCCCCCCCGTTTGCCCATCGGCTCCAAGCGCTGCTCCTCCCCCGTGCCGAGCGAACAGCCCCAGACTCGCGCAGCGCGCGTGCCGCAAGGCGCGGCGCCGACGCGGCGCCGAGACGACGCCGACACGGCGCGGCACCTACGCAGGCACGAGTTGTAAGCTGCACGCCTGTGGGACTCGAGGTAAGCAAGGTTCCGCAGCTTGGCCTTCTCCCAGGCCCGCGTGGTTTTTGGAAAGCCGCCTCGCGGTCGTTCTTCGCCTTCTGTGCGGCCCGCAAGTGCTTGTTAAAACGCCTCCAGTAGGACCGCGCAAGCATCCGCGCGCTGCGCTCGGTACGGCACGGCGCACGGCGCGCGGCGCGCAACCCGCGGCGCAACGCCCGATGCAACACCGCACGCGGCACAGCACATGACACCGCGCGGCAGGGAACACTGACGAGGAACTTTGCCCCGAGATGTCCGGAGTTGGTCTGCTTCGTTGCAGTGTAGCTCCGCAGCCGCGCGCAGCCGCTGAAAGGCTGCGCGCGCGCCCGCCGCCATGTTGCGGCTCGTGCGCGCGCTGTTGTTGGTTTAGTTTTGTTGTTTTACACGTTTTTTTTCCGCGCGCTCCCTGCGCGCGTCCAGCTTGCGCCGGTCGGCAAGCGCGCCCTTCCTAGGGGGCGGACCTTCCCTCGACGGCGCCGTGGCTGAGGGCGAGAAGAGGCAGCGGGGCAAACCGACAAGGAAGGAGGATGAGGATGAAGAGATCGACGATGGAACTGGAAGAAGAGCGACAAACGCGAATCGGATACCTGAGCGAGGAGGCGGAGGCAGGAGGGGGATGCAGAGGGATAGGAGGAGGACGAGAAAGAGGGGCATGAGGAAGGATTGCTGATCTGATGGTCTGGGCTCGATGATGTCTTGAGCCCCTCATGAGCTATGGCGGGAAGCCCGCTCCAAACTGTCCAGGCCTCTCCCGGGCCGCGCGCAAATGGCCTCTTTGGGCCTGTCCTGAATGCCAGGGCCCGTCTGGCCCTGGCTCCACGCTGAGAGCCCCGGGAGGGGCCGTGCACTCGCGCGCGTGCACGCCCCAGCGACGCCTCGTCCGAGGCGGCGGCCAGCTCCACGCCATCGGCCTCGAGCTCGCCCTTGATCTGGCCCGCCTCCGTCTGGGGCCCAGCCGTGGCTCGCCTCGGGCAACGGGGCGAACCTCGGCTGCTGGTGTTTCCGTGCACGGGGCATGGCTCATCTTGTCGAGCATGATCGGATGATTTGTATTATTCACCTTGCCTTTCCCTCTCGCGATCGGGCCGCTGCTGCCCTTCTCGCGCATCTTCATCGGCCTGTCCGCGTGCCTTACCTCGGGTGGTTCCATCAGCTTCCTGCAATAATATCCACGCGCAGTGCCGCCCAGGAACACCACCACCACCATCATCATCATGATAACCTCGTGTACTCGTAGATTGTGTCCTGGGTCGCCGCTGCCGCCAGGTCGGCGTCCTCGCAGGTGCTCGAACCACGCCGCTGGCCTGTGTGCCTAGGTCGGCCACATTCTTCTCACCGCTCTCCTTCTTCACGATGAGGCCGTGCACTTTCCGCTCTTGCTGGGCCCGCAGCGCCCTGGCGTCCAGGTGCTTCACCTTGCCAGCGCCTTCTCGGTTGATGATCGCCTCCGCCGCGCTGCTGTCAACCCCTAGCTCCCAGGTCACATTGCAGCCCAGCCATTCCAGCGCGTTCTCGACCAGCTTGCCGTCGATCACCACCAAGTTCGCTCCGTAGAACTCCGCCTCTCCAGACGATGTTGTCAGGGCTCCCTGCCTCCGCGCGAGCGCCGCGCAGTGCGCCCCGTCCAGCTTCGTGATTCCGCAGGTCATCGCCCTCCGTGTCTCCTTGCATGTTGTGAAGTCGGTGTCCGTGCAAATATGCAAATTCACCTTGCCTGGCTTGCTCGCCGCTGGCCGCTTGAGCAGCGCGCCGTGCGTCTTGGTTTCTTTCAGGTACCTCGCGGGCTTCACCAGGCGTTTCCTGTCGAGTTCCGTCGGCTTGCTCAAGTTGCGCGCCAGCAGCTGCAAGTCCCTCTGGATGTCCGCCCTGTCGGGGGAAATATAGAGAGACATCCCGACGCCTGTGCGGCACTTCGCCTTCTCCACATCATCCAAGTCGGGGCTCCAGGTCGGGCCCCCCCCCCGTCAAGCTCGGCACCTTCGCGGGCTTCGTCTTCTCCGCGCCCGTCGCGAAGATCAGGTCTTCGATGTGCTTGACGTGCGGCCTGAGCATCGCGTCGCCGTTCATGGGCCTCAACCTCTCCCGCTTCAGGTGAGAGTAGCGCCCCTCCCTGATGACGTCCGTCGCCTTCAGGTCGGACGCTTCCCTCAGCCTCCTGATGATCCATTTCAGGTTCCTTATCGGTCCTTCGTCGTGATCGTCTATGCGCACCTCGATCAGGATCTCCTTCTCCTTATGGTGGTAGAGCTGCGGCTGGCACTCGCGCCTCTCGAAGTCTTAACCCTTGAGTGTCTTCGCAGCCGTGCCTGCCCACCCAGCGCCTGCCACGCGCTGTCCAAGCAACATCTTGTCCAAGGCCCAGACGATGTCGGTCGATCTGCCCATCCCAGCCGGGATCGCCAACTACTCTGGCGGTGGCTCTACACGAACCCTCTCCGCCTGGTCCGCCTGGTAGTATGCCTTCGCGCAGTCGCCGATGAAGGCCCCGTGGTTCTCTTCATTGATGCTGGCGAAGTCCACCGGCCTGCTTGTCTGCGCTGATGAACTCGCCGCGAACACGTCGCCCCGCTGCTCCATTCATTTGAACTTCTGGGCCGCGCGCCTCCACTTGCAGACGCCTCCGCGGATCTGCGGCCCCCGGCGTGCCTTGACATCTTGAACTCCCTGCTCTCGCTCCTCGGGATGTCTCCGTGGGCGCCGCAGTGGTGCGCCAGCACCTCCAGCGCGTCGCGCTTCCCTTTGAGCTCCACCGCGGGCTCCAGGCCGCCGGTCGTCACGTGGGATTCCGTGCCCATGCTGTCCAGGATGCTGTAGTCGATGGGGGTCGCCCAGCGAGATCGCGTCAACGTGCCTCGCCCGCTTCCCAGGAGAGCCGGATTCCTCGCCGTCCGCGGGTCTAATCTGGCCCCTCGGGGTCATCGATGCGCCCTATTCCATCGCGCTCTCCTCCTGAGGTGTGGCCGCCGCCGCTGCGCTCCCTCCAGATCCTGCTGGCGCCCCTGGTGGTGCTGCTGCGCTTCCTCATGCCGCTTGGGGCCCCTGCTCGGGCGCCCCCTGTTGCGACGCTGCTGGCGCTGCTGTCGCCTCTGCCTCTGCCCTCGCCTTCTGCTCCGCTGCCGTCAGGGCGATCGCCGGTGGAGGTCGCTGAATCTTGGGTAGCAGCTCGCGCGACGTGGCGCTCCGTGCCTCCCAGGGCAGCGCCTTCGCCGCCTTCGTCAGCTTCGCGTCAGCCCGCAGCGCTGGCTCCAGCTTCCTGCAGGTCCTCGCGCGATGCCGCCCCGCAGGTGCCAGGAATATGTGATCGTCGCTCTCCTTGTGCTTTCCGATCCAAATGCCCTTCCGGGTTCAGGATCGTCGGCTCCCCGTCCGTCTTGATGTCCGCCGCGGTGAGATGCGCGCCTTCGATGAAGCTGCTCGCGCTGGCCACCTCGAAATCAGTGACCGCCTTGGTCGGCGTCGAAACCGTGTTGAACATCAGCATGTCCCTCTCAGCCATCGCGAGCGTCGTCGCGAACGTGTCCGCCGCTGGCGTCTCTTCGTCCCCGATCTCCGCCCAGTCGCCGTTGGTCTTCAGATGGCAGAAATCCAGGGCGATCTGCGCCCTCCCCGTGTCCTCCTGGTCGAAGGTGAGCGTCTTCTGCAGCTTGGCCGTCTCGTTTTCTCTCGCGCAGGCCTCGAGCCATGGAGCTCTCGTGAGATGTGGAAGTTCGCGCGCTGCTCGCTCCGCCTCCGTTGGCGCAGCGGGCCCAGCGACTTCGCGCGGTGCGATCGAGGGCCCCCCCTGCGCGGACTCCTCGTGCCTACGCTCCAGCTCCTTCACTCTCGCGTGGTGCGCCGTGAGCCTCCGCTCAGCGTCGCTAAGCCTTGTCCGCAACTCGTCCTTCTTGCCGTAGATCGGCTGCCCCAGTTCCTTGAGCCTGGTCCGCAGGTCCTCCACGCGGCCGTCTGGGTGCAGGAAGCTCCTCAGCGGCAACTCGCAATGCTGCGCGAAGGGCAGGGGTCCCGCCCTTCGCGCAGCACTACGAGTTGCCGAGCTAGACGTCCCCGTCCGTCTCCTGCTGGTTGTTGCTCAGGTCCGACCCATGCCGCTGCGGCCGCTGGCGCTGCCGGTGCTGCTGCCGCCGCGCCCCCGCTGCCAGGGGCGCCAGGTGGCTGCGCGAACTCTTTCTGCTGCTCGTTCGCGTCCACGCCGGCTGCGAACTCCTTCGCCTCCATCGTCGTCCTGAAGGTCTTCGCTTTGAAGCCCAGGGCGTGGTTCTTCCTGCTGAGCGGGATGCCCTTGGTGAGGTCGCCTCCTGGGCACGTGCGCATGCCGCTCTTCGCGCTCAGCCAGAACCCCACACCCTTTATCCGTTGCCTCGGGCAGTGAGAAGATCGTCTTTGACGCCGCGCCGCCCAGCCTGAAGTCGGCGCTCATCAACTTCGCCTGATCATTGTCGTTGTCGACGGCCATCGGCGGCGTCGCGACGGTGCCCATCTTGATATCCTGCCTCTGCGCGTCCAGCAGTCTCGGCCCAGAACCTGCCACCTGCTTGCAGCCTTCGCCGAACGTGGTCGGGCCGACGTGGCAGTCGCTCGCCGTGTCCAGCGTGATGAAGGTGGTCCCGTCCAGGTCCATGCCGCAGAAATCGGCATCACCGTCCTCGGCCTTCATCGTCATGCAGTAGAACTGGTCGTCGTCGCAGATCTCGCACTCGATGTCAGCGTACTCAATCTTGGCTACCGTCTTCGAATTTGCATTCTCCTGCTCGATCGCTGCGTTCCCTTTGGCCTTCTCGTCGGCTAGGTGCTTTCTGCAATCCGCCTTCTTGTGGCCCGTCTTGTGACAGTAGTCGCACTTCCCTGTGAACGTGGCACTATCCTTACCCTTGCTTTTGCAGTCTTTGCCGAAACTCTTGCCTTTTCCTTTGCCGTCACTCTGCGGCTGTCCTCTGTCTCGCCAGTAGCAGTCTCGAGCCGTGTGGTTCGCCTTGTTGCAGAGCTGACACTTGTCTTTGCTGTCCTGCTTGCCTTTTCCCTTGGATATCGCGTCGACGTCCATGTCGTTGCTGCTTCGTCCTGCAGCTGGTGGCTTCGCAATCACTCCGCTCTGACCGATCACTGCCTCGAGGATAAAGGTCCGCATCTGCGTGATGTCGCTTCGCACGTCTCGCAATCCTTGCTCGCCGATCTGCTCAACCGCGAGCGGCTCCTCTGCATCTCTGGCCACTTCCAGCCCCGCTGTCCAGCCTAGCAGTCCACAGTAACTCTCGAAAAGGGAAAATCCAATCTTCGAGGTCCTCCCTCTTACCTGTAAGCGTCGGCGCTTCCCCGACGCCTCTCGAATCTAGCAGCTGCACCCCCGCCGCTGCTGCATCGGCCGCCATGGCGCGCTGGCGCCACTAGCCTTCAGGGAAGGTTCGTTATCTCACACTTGTCACCGTGCAGATATGATGATCTGGACTCGATGATGTTTTGAGCCCCTCATGGGCTATGGCGGGAAGCCCGCTCCAAACAATACAGGCCTTTCTTGGGCCGCACGCAAAAAAGGCCTCCTATGGCGTGTCGTGACTGCCAGGGCCCGTCTGGCCCTGGCTCCACACTGAGAGCCTCGGGAGGGGCCGTACATTCACTCACATGTGCAAGGACGCATAGCAACGATGAGAGGGGGCAGGGCGAAGAGCGAAAAGACGATGACGAGGAGGCGGACCAGGATCAGGACGACGATGCGGGAAAAGGCATCGCGCACAATCGAATGGTATGATACTGGAAGGGGTGATCACATGTGTATATATATATATATGTGTGTGTGTATGTCCTCACAAATATACATATATTGAGTCCGGTTGTAAATGTGCATCCGTGTCAGTATGCATGTATGCATGCACGTGTGTATGTGTGTATATATATGTGTATATATATGTATACGTATATGTATATGTATATGTATATGTATATAAATATGTTACACATACCACATGACGCATATGGCACCACATAAGAAAATGCACCTGGCACACATCATATACTGCATACCGCATGTCGCGCCACAAAGATTGCGCAGCACGTAAACAGCACAACACCGATTGCACAACATAAGTTGAACCACGTAGATCGCGTCATATGTATATATCTGTGAATATGTATATGTATGTGTACATATATATATGTATATATACACACATTAGTGGGCCCTGGAAGCGACAAGGCCAATTTTGACCGGCTCCGTTTTGCCGTTTTTTGTGTCGGTTCCGACGCCGTTTGTGTTACCGGTTACGTCGCCGTTTTTGACCGGTTCCGGCTCCGGTTCCAATCCTGGAGCCGTTTTCTTGTTGTTTCCGGTCGCCGTTTTTTTGCCGTTTCCATTTTCAAGGGGCATTTTTTTGGAAACGGTGAAAAAACGGCCTTGCCGTTTCCGGGGCCCGCAAAATATAGCACCACGTAGGTTGCACACCATAATGCATGAACATGCAAACAGGGCTCCCGCTGCAGCGTTGGCTCGGTTTCAAGACCGGCGAGTTGCTCAAGCCGTTCAGGATGGCGCCCCCGCCCCCTTGCCGTCGCTCGGACGTCCATTACCCGTGCATTTTTCGGTTTCGTGCGTGTCTGTTTTGCTCGAAGGTCCAGGATGGCCCTCGATGGTTCTCGCCGGGAAAAAATGCACGCGTCCGAGCGATGCCACGGCCCCAGCGCTGGAGCGCGGGCCACATGTATGGCTCCGGGTCGTTGCCGCCCCCTCGGCTCCCCGCCGCCTTGCCCTGGTCCTCCTGCTCCTCCCGCTCCTGCCACTCCTGCTCCTGCTGCTGCTGCTCCTCCTCCCCCTCCCCCTCTTCCTGCTGCTCCTCCTCCTCTGCTGCTCCTGCTGCTGTCCCCCTGCTCCTCCTCCTCTGCTCCTCCTCTGCTCCTCCTCCTCTGCTCCTCCACTGCTGCTCCTGCTGCTGTCCCCCTCTTCCTGCTGCTCCTCCTCCTCCTCCTCCTCCTCCTCCTGCTCCTCCTGCTCCTCCTGCTCCTCCCCCTCCTCCTCCTCCTCCTCCTCCTCCTCCTCCTCCTCCTCCTCCTCCTCCTCCTCCTCGAATGTACACGGCCCCCCTTTCCGCGTGCGCATAACACGACGGGATCACTTTGGGGGGTCCATGTTTGCTATGGTGCCCGTCTGCGACTCGAGAAAACTCAGCACACTAGGAAGGGTTGGGTGAGAGAGGCAAGATGGCAGCTACGGCGCAAACGCACCTAGCTTGCCCCCCTTCCCTCTTCTACTCTCGCTTCCCCTCCCTTTTCTCCGCAGCCTCTTCCTCCGCCTCCTCATCCTGCGCCTTCCTCCCCATTCCCCGCGCGCCCTGTCACTCCTCCTGAGAGGAGAGACAAGAAGGGGAGGATGAGGCAAAAGAAGATGGGGAGGAGGAGGAGTGGGAGGAGGAGGAGGAATCTGATGACGATGTTGAGGATGACGACGACGACGATGATGATGTTGCTGATGATGATGACGATGAGGAGGCGGATGAGGAGGAAGAGGAGGAGGCGGATGAGGAGGAGGAGGATGAGGATGAGGAGGAGGCCCCATCGCAGCTGCGGCGGCGCGTCTTCAAGGCGCAACCGATACTCGTGGCTCTCCAGGGCGGTTGCTGAAAAAACCACCGGAGGCGAAAAACCGTGCCGAAGCTGAAACATCTATGTACTAACACGCTCGAGGAGCCAACATGATAAACCACGCGCTCATAACAAATCTTCTGGACGGTGCCTGCAACGGAACTGTCCCGTCCGCGGGCGCCTCGGGCTCCAACATGCACCCTCCTGCCCGTGCACAGGAAAACATAAGAGGGCGATGACGCTCCGTCGCGTCCGATGCTTCCAGCGTGACTTGGACGTTGTGTGATCTGCGCCCCTGTCATCTTGCTCCTCCGACTCATACATACACCTATTCGTCGCCCTCCCTCTTCGCCTGCTCCTGCATACCACTCCTCTGTCCCCTCCCCCTCTGCCTCTTTCCGATCCTCCTTCGTTTCTCCTACTCCTTCTCCTCCTCCCACCCTCTTCCTCCTCCATCCTCTCATTCCCCTCCTCCTCCTCCGCCTCCTCCTCCGCCTCATCCCTTTCCTCCTCCTTCTCCTTCTCCTCCTCCTCCTCCTCCTCCCTCCTCCTCCTCCTCCTCCTCCTCCTCCTCCTCCTCCTCCTCCTCCTCCTCATCCTCCTCCTCCTCCATCCTCCTGCTCCTCCTCCTCCTCCTCCTCCTCCTCCTCCTCCTCCTCCTCTTCCTCCCCCTTCTCATCCTCCCTCGTAGCCGTTTTGGCTCAAGCCATTGGGCATGCATGATCGGCGGCGGCCGCGCCTCTGCCAGAGGCACCTGGGTTTGCACGCCGCCCGGCCCGTCCGCGGCGAGCGCAGAGCTTGGCCGCGGAGCTTGCAGAGCTGCCTCCGGTGGCCTTAAGCGGCCGACGGTGCTGCGCCGGCTGGCCTGCGCGACGTGAAGAGCGCTTAGCCATGCGCTGGCAGACGTCGCGGCGGCAGCGTGGGGAGCCGCTCGGCGGCGGAGGTCGAGGATCGAGGCTCCTCGATCGGGGCGATCCGCGACCCCCGATCCTCGGATCCTCGGATCCTCGATCGAGGCGAATCCTCGCTCCTCGGAGTCCCGCGGGCGGGCCCGCCGCCTCGCCCGCGAGAGGCGAGGTGGCCCCCCGGCCGTCCCCGGCCCCGCGTGCGGCAGAGGCGGGCGGCGCCTGCAGCGCGGAGGGCGCTGAGCACGCGCCCGAGGGGTGCGAAGTGCGGCTCGCGAGTGCGGCTCCCGCTGCCCGCCCGCAGCGGGGCCGGCCTCCGGAGGAGGGCGAGCGCGGGGCTGGCCTCCGGAGGAGGGCTCGGCAGAGAGTGGCGCTCTGCGTGGCGTGCCCGTGGTGGGAGCGGGGAGGGGAGGAGGAGGGGAGGCACGAGAGCAGAGCACGCGACCTGCAGCCCGAGAGGTGGGGCGACCAGGGCGTGGTCCCTGCGAGGAAGCCAGGGCGGGCCTCCAGGGTCCAGAACGCCGCAGCCCTTCCAGCTCACGTCGGGCTCGCGGATGCTGTGGGCGCAGTGCTGGCCTCCGATGGCGCGCTGGCCCCAGACGAAGCCGAGGAGCAGAAGAGCGGCAAGGCTCGCGTCATTCACATTCGATTTCCCGCCGCAACCACCCGCCAACCTGAGCCCCAACTCCGCGAGCGGCCACGGGCTCTCTTGCCGCTCTGGGGGGTTCTGGAGTGGCAGGGCTCGAGACCGGCCGGCCGGGCAGCCGTCGCCACACCCAGGAAGGAGGAGGAGGAGGAGGAGGAGGAGGAGGAGGAGGAGGAGGAGGAGGAGGAGGAGGGGGAGGAGGAGGAGGAGGAGGAGGGGAGAGGGGAAGGCAGAAACGAACAACCCAGATTCGTATTATCTAGTCTAGTTCCGTGCGTTGCACGGCGGAGAGAATAAAACGCAGCCGCTGCGAGGACACAGATGCAGTCTAAGCGGTCGTAGCCCAGACGGGGCAGATCGACCAACATAGAGGCATCAGCATGCCGAGTAGAGGGGATGGGGAGGAGGGAGGGAGGGAGGGAGGGAGGGAGGGAGGGAGGAAGAGAGTGGGAGAGAAAGAGAGAGAGGAGAGAGGAAACACAAGGCAGAAGACCACACAAGGCAAGTACTTTGATAAAGTTGAAGGGCAACAACTTCTCTGCGATTGGCGACGGCTCCACCCATAAAGGAACGGAGGCGGCCCCCAACGGGTGAGCCAGTGTCCTCATGCACGCCAGGGCCGGGCAAAAGCGCCGCCCCGGACACTAAAGCACTTCGCGCTCAACAAAAGAAGCACATGCACACAACGTCGAGAATCGCAGCCAAGCCTTACAGGCGAATCAGGCGGCAAGGGGGAACGAGGAAGAAAAAGAGGCGTAGGAAGGAGGGAGAGGGCCCACAGTGCGGTCGGCATCAGAGCGTGAACACGACGTCGGTCTCGTGGTCGTCGATCTGCTCGCAGCCGCGCAGCTCGCTCCCCTACACTCCCAATCCTGGATGTCAGGGAGACTGTCAAGCACAT
Source organism: Prorocentrum cordatum (assembly GCA_963575745.1). NCBI lineage: Eukaryota > Dinophyceae > Prorocentrales > Prorocentraceae > Prorocentrum > Prorocentrum cordatum. The sequence continues at coordinate 25,221 of CAUYUJ010021672.1, read as the reverse complement.
GCAGAGCCAACTCGACAAATAACGAACTCGAAGGCGAGTTGAAGGCCAAGCGAGTAAATACGATGGAAATCGCCCTTCAAGGGCTCAATTCATCCTTGCACGGAAGTGTGCTGGAGGACAAGTTGGAGGCTCTTGTCTACAAGATGCGCGTTCAGCAGACTTAGGAGGGCCTGCTGGAGCAGCATGTTGCTCGGCTCGCAGACAAGCTTGGGCGTCTGCTAGACCAGCACCACTCCAAGCAAGACGTGCTCGAACTGCATCTGAAATTCCGCGGCAACGGAATCACTTTTTTGAGAACCTTTCTTGCCTCTTCCCTTCCCGCTCTTCAAATTTGCATCCTTCCCTCGATGTGCTCCCCTCCCTCTCGTTGATTGTAGCCGTGCGCGGTAGCTTCAACAGGAAGGAGTTGGGGGAGCATGTGGGGAAGTGGAGGCCGACTGATCTTGATTAGTGTCCGGTCATATTGCTGCTTGTGCTCGGCATACCCGCGCAGACAACTGTAGCAGATAGGTGGGCAAGCGTTGGACTGCTCCTTGGCGTGAGATTGGCTCTCTCCCCTCCGCACCGTGTTCGGGGGATTTTGAGCAAATCACCTGGCGGGTTCTCGGATGGTGTCGGGTTCTTGGTTGTCACCCCCCCCTGCCACGAGATGGAATGCCAATCGCCGTGACATCTGGCAGCGTCATGCTTACAACGCCGATAGTTCAGCGTCAGAGTCCCTCCTCCTCCTCCTCCTCCTCCTCATCATCCTTTCACCCATAGTCACCACCATCAGCATGATCATCAACAAAATCATCAACAACAGCATCGTCATCACCTTCGTCAACACCATCACCGTCACCATTGGCATCACCATCACTGGCATAACCACCATCATCAGCAGCATGGTCATCATTTTCACCATCATCGGCACTATCATCACTATCATCACTGTCGTCATGGTCAGCACTATCATCACTACCACCAACATCACCATCACCATCACCATCACCATCACCATCACCATCACCATCACCATTACCGTCATCATATTCACCATCACCATCACCCCACCATCGCCACCATTCACCATCATCAACATCATCATCACCATCATCGACAGCGTGTTCGGCATCATCATCATCATCGTCATCAGCAGCGTCATCGTCATCACCGTAATCATCATCATTATCATCACACTTACCATCACCACCATCACAATCATCATCACAATCATAAATATCATCACCATCACCATCACCAACATCACCAACAACAACATCGCATTCACAATCACCCTCGCAATCGCCATGGCTATCGTCACTGTCATCGACATCATCATCATCATCATCATCATCATCATCATCATCATCATCATCATCATCATCATCATCATCATCATCATCATCATCATCATCATCATCATCATCATCATCATTATCATCATCATCACCATCATCATCATCATCATCATCATCGTCATCGTCATCGTGATTACCACCACCATCACTGCAATTCATCCTCATTTCCCTCCCTCCTCGGCCTCATCTTGCGCACGATGAGAAACACGCTGCGCGACGCTAGGCGCGCGCGCGGCGTTGGAATCTGGGAAACCTTACCTGGGTGATGCGGGGGGCCGGGGAGTGGAAGGACGACGGGGAGGATGGGGAAGTGGAGGACGGGGAGGATAATGAGGATGTGGATGAGGATGAGGAAGACGAGGAGGAGGAGGAGGAGGAGGAGGAGGAGGAGGAACAGGACGCGGAGGAGGAGGAGGCGGAGGAGGAGGAGGAGGAAGACGGGGAGGACGATGCGCGGCGCTAAAACGAGAGCCATATTCTGAAAACTGACCGCCCTCAATCCTTGAAGCTCCTGTCTCCTTTGAAGCGAATTTGCGCGCCGCTAAGGCCAGGGCTACTATTTGAAAACGTGCCGCCCCCCATCCGTGAAGCTGTTGACATTATAAGCTTCAGGATCACAGCTCGTGAAGGATCGGGGATCTTCTGGCCTCGGTCAATCCAAACCTGGGTCAGTCAGGCCTTGCAGAATCCTGCAAGATCCTGCACCCCAGTCCGGGCCAATGCGAAGGATCCTGCAGGATCCTGCAGGATCCTGCGCCCCAGTCCGGGTCAATGCGACCCTGGCCCTGCGGGGTCCTGCATCGTCGGGCGCTCTGGCAGACCCCCTGTAACAATGACCCCCGTCCCTTGAGCCCCGAAAAGGAACTCAAGTGAAACGCCCAGCCCGCCGTTTCGACCGGCCTTGGGATGCGACAGGGAGGGGGTGGAGCGGGAGGGGAATTACCAGGGGGAGGCAGAGGGGGCGGGGGAGGGGGGGGATTCAGCAGAGAACGCGCGCACGCATCCCAACCCCTCATCAATAGTGCGGGGGACTAGGATGTTGGTGTGTGCGTTCGAGAAGCCCGGGCCCCAGCCTCCCCAGCATCTGCCTCGTCTGCGTTCGGGAGGGGAGGGAGCTTCCTTCCTCGTCTCTGGCCCCATTCGCCCCCCTTCAACATGGGAAGGCGTCATGCACCACATCCGCGGGGGTCTAGCTCCGCAGCTGGTTGGGGGCCTCGCTCCGCGACGGGTGGCGCCTCGCTGCGCGGCGCGGGCGGGGTCTTCGCGCGCGGGCGACGCAGCTGTGTCGCAGCGGTGCGGGTCTCGCTCCGCGACTGGTGGGCGAGCCTCGCTTCACGACCAAGGTGGCGCCGCGCTGCGACTGGGTGTGCCCTACGTGGCGCCTCCAGGCACGGGAGGGCGAAATCCGTCGAAACATGAGCACGATGAAATCTGATAGGATTCGTACGGAAATCCTTGGGGTCCCTGAGGGCGCCCTGAGAAATCTGTCGGTCACCCTAAGGACACCCTGGGCAGCCCCCAGGTTTTCTTAAGGAACGTCATCGGGTTCTGTTGGATGTCCTGTGGGTCCCGGATAGTGATCCTTAGGATTGCTGGAGAATCTTTGGGGTCCACGAGGCAATCGTCAGGATGCCATCGGGCTTCCTCAGCAGACCGTTTTCCCGAGGACTCACGAGGAAAACCTCGGGATTGTTGACGGGGCCCCTGGGGTGCCGTAAGATATGTGATTCTGTATGAAGCTCTGTGGATTCACACAAAACGGGGGCTTGTTGATAATGGTCAGAACATCCAACATGACCCCTGAGACCCTGAGAAGTGTTGAAGATCACCTTCAAGATTGCTGCGGACATGTCGTGACGTCCGAGAAGATGCACGGGAACCGGGTGGGAAACCCCGTATGAGCTTCTGAAGACTCCTTGGGAGGCCACCGGAGCACAGATCCCAATTGGGGGCCACGCCCGCAGGACCAGGGGGGGAGGTGGGCGGCCAGCTTCGCCAGGGAGGCGCTGGAGCAGTCTGCCTCGCGTCTGCATGTGGAGCGCCGCTCGGCCCCCCCCCCTCGCGGGCCGTTCGCCGTGTTGGTACAGTGGAGGCCAGTCCACAAGAAACCTGTCACAAGAAGCCCAACCCTGAGACCCAAGGACGTCCATTGATTTTCGGTGTGGGAGCGGCACGCTGTCCATCGCAAGACCATCGAAACCCAAGACGCCCGGGACACCCTGGAGGCAAGCAGGATGTCTCGTGGCATGGGCCTCCACTGTAGGGGGCTGTCCAGCTCAGTGACGCGCAGAAGACGCGGGAGGCGCAGATCGCCTCCCTGCGACGCTTCGGGGGCGGGCGAGACCTCGGCCTCGCCAGGCCCCACCGTTCGTGAGGCGGTCCGCGGGGCGCTCCGGCCAGGCGTCGCTCTCGCGCCTGGCGTTGTCCAGATCAGTGACGCGCAGAAGACGCAGGAGGCGCAGATCGCCTCCCTGCGACGCTTCCGGGGCGGGCGAGAGCTCTGCCTCGCCCGGCCCCGCCGCTCGTGAGGCGGTCCGCGGGGCGCTCCGGCCAGGCGTCGCTCTCGCGCCTGGCGTGGGCCATCGGATGCGGCGCTCGCTCCAGATGATGGAGGGGCCGAGGGGAAGGACGGCAAGGCAGGCAGTGGAGGAGGAGGAGGAGGAGGATGAGGATGAGGCTGCTGCTGCTGCTGCTGATGCTGATGACGATGATGATGATGATGATGATGATGATGATGATGATGATGATGATGAGGAGGAGGAGGAGGAGGAGGAGGAGGAGGAGGAGGATCTATATATATATAGAGAGGGAGGAGGAAGAGGGAAGAGGAAGATGAAGTGGACATCGGCTCAGATTGGGAAGAGGAGCAAGACGAAACGGAGGAGGCGGAAGATGAACTTGAACCCCGAATGGCGGTAGATGGGTGAGCTGCCATGGCCCGTAAGATCTTGCACGGAGACCACGCGCGGGATGGAGTGCTTGGAGTGAGTAAGGTCATGGGGTGCCGAAAATGGTACATGAACTTCGGCGACGGCTGCAGCGTGTTCTGACTACATCGGTACGGGTACGGAGCGCTGGGGCATGAATGCTGCGGATTCTCGCAGGCAACTGTACAATATGAGAAGCAGACGCCTCCAGGCATTGGCGCAGGGATTAAAACCGCTGGCCCCCCTGTGCACACCACTCCTGCTGCACCTCCCCTTGCCTTGCTGCAGCGCTTCTGACCAGGAGCTGCAGACAGGTACCCGGTCTCTCCCTCTCTCATCGCCTCGCTCTCCCTGCCCCCATGTGTCTCTCCCCCTCTCCCTGATCCTTTTTCCTTCTAGGCAACTACGGCCACTCTGCCACCTCGCCGGTCGATAGCGACCCCGTCCGGGAGGGCCCATCCTACCCGTTGACACAACCGGACACGATCAAGGTTCGTCGCCTCATCTTGGGCATCCTGCCGTCCATGTTGCAGACCAGGGCCGCGCACGAGCGCCTTCCTTTTGCGGTGGGGGGGCGTCCCAATGCCAATTCAGCTTGCGCCACGCTTGATTCCCATGCTGTGGAAGGGAAGGTGAGAGCAGGCGGGGCCCTCACGCGCTCGACCTGGCTAACTTGACCTTTGTGGCTCTGTCCCTCCCCCCTCTATCCCTTTCTCCCTTCCTCTCTTGTTCCCTCCCTCCCTCTTTTTTGTTCTCTCTATCTCTCGCTCTCGCTCTCTCTCTCTCTCTCTCTCTCCTCTCTCCCCTTCTCTCTTTATTTATTCGTTTGTATGTTTCTATCTCTCGGTCTCTCTCTCTCTCTCTTTGTATATCTCCCTCTCTCCACATGTTTCTTTGTATACTGCCAAGACACACGTCCCCTCCACGAGACGCACCTGTACGAATCCCCTTACAGTGACGCCACAATGCCGGCATCGAATTGAAGCAATGTTCCTTTCCATCCCTGTGCGCACGCATCTTTTTTTGTTTGTGTCACGGTTGCGAAAAGTACATATCAAAGTTGATATGAACACCAATCGAATACACGCATGTGGTTAACCTTCAACGCTTCAACCCAACGTGAACAGATAGCCAATGACTATAAGCTAAAGCTGCAGCCAACTCCGACGCTGAAACCCTCGCCGGCGCACGGGCCAACATTGGAATGACCACCGTAATCACAACTGAACGCGCCCGCTCAATATACCGCAGAAGTCAAATCAGGAAGCTCAGCTCTCCCAACACAAACCTTAACTGACGACCACGCGTACACCCACACAGCAAGTGATGAAATGACGACGCCCACGCGGAAACTCAATACGCAGAGGGCGGTCGAGCCCAGCTTCCGCACAGGGATAGCGAGTTGATAATTTGAGAGAAGATAACAGATTTGGCGCAAGCTATGTGGTGCAATGTGTTGTGAAAACTATGCGGTGCAAGCTATGCAGCGCAGGCTGTATAGTGCAAGCTGCGCAATGTAATTAAACATGGCGTAAACAAACTGTTAACTTCCGGGCTCGCGCAACCATCCCACCCTTCCGTCCGCAACTTGTTTGGCACAACCCATGCGGCCTCGACGGTGGTTGCCAGTCGGAACTTGTGAGCGCGCGTCTGTGGCCGCATTGTGCGCGCGCGCTCCCGCGCAGAGCGGCCAACTGGTCTGGCAGAGGTGGTGCGGCCGCGACGGCGCTAGCAGATGGGAAATCCCCAGCGCGTCCGAGAGGCCGCGCTGGCGCGCAGGGGCTTCAGGGTGGGTCGGTGGCTCGGGCGGGCGCGATGTCATGATGCCGCCAGCGACGGCGGCAACCACAATGATGATGGTGCTGCTGGCGATGACGACGATGACAACAAGGCCAATGACAGCGCCGACACTGGTGTTGACGATGACGATGATGACTTCATGTGTTGGTACTGAGGATTGGTTACCGTGACGGTGATGACGATGATGATGATGATGATGATGATGATGATGATGACGATGATGATGATGCTGGTCGCGGCACGGGCGGCGATTGACGATGACGATGTCGGCGGTAATGCGATAGCGCTGGCGAGGGTGATGAGGATGTGCGCGCGCGGTGTCATCCAAGAACTGCGCGCGGATGCATCGCGTGGTGAAATCTGCAGTCAGGTTCTGGATGTGAGTGATAAACACATATGTTGTTTGGTCATCTGATTTCAGGAAACTCGCGTTGGCGCAGACTCTGGAAAAGTTGGACGAACCACCCATGGGTGGCTTCAGGTTTTTTGTTGAAATGCTTGAATCATTCAGATTTCGACCTGTGCGCGCGTGTGAACTTCGTGGTACGTTTTGCAAGGTGTTAGTGGTCGCATGGTCTTTACCTAACAGCGAATACTGATAGGTTTCTAATGGTCTCAAAAGAAAGCATCATGACTCCCCAGGGGGTCCGGGCAAGATCCGGGGAGAATCCGCAGAAGTCGTTTTAAGCAAACTGTAGGAGGAGCAGGGGCAAGAGCACGAGGAGGAGGAGGACGAGCAAGACGAGGAGGACGAGGACGAGCACGAGGAGGAGGAGGAGGAGGAGCAGGAGAAGGAGGACGAGCAGGAGGAGGAGGAGGACGAGGACTCCTACATGCGAGGACGAGCAGGAGGTCGAGCGACTGGGAGGACACCATAATTCTACACCAGGACTCCTACATGAATCTCAAGGGCAATGCTTCCAGATATGCTTCTACACATCGCTGTTAGGTTGCTTTGCCGGGATAATTTAAGATGAGCGGGCGGGCGCTTATCGTATGAATTGCTAGGGCGATGGGGGGTGTCGGTGCGGGTTCGGCCGGGATGGTATGGATTCATACGTGAACTGAGCGACGGTGTAGAATCAACCGTGTCTAATTTGCAATGCCCTGAGAGGGGTGGTTGGTAGAGGCCTCCTAGATGGGGTCCGAGTAGATGGGGTCGAAGGATCGCGCCGCATCGCCAATGCATCGCCGATGTATCGGTGATGCATCGGCGATGCATCGTCGACGTCGGCGATGCAACGGCGAAATCGATGTGAAGCAAATCGGGCTTCACAGCGAGCCGCATCGGCGATGCATCGGCGACGCGGCGCGATCCTCCGACCCCATCTGCTCCGACCCCATCTGGGAGGCCTACCTGGTTGGGGGCCGGAGAAGTCTGGGCTCGCAAGGGTGGTGGAGAACGAGTGGTGCATGCTGTGCGCCAGCGAGCGCACGAGCTGGCCGCGAGGCGCCCGCGGACGCGCACCTGGCGAGAGCCCAGTGTGCACTCCCGGTACGAGGCGCCCACGTGCGGGCACCGGGCGACAGCCCGGAACAGCCATGCAGTGATTACTTCCGAAGGCAAGTCAACATCCAGACGTGCGGGTGCCATGACACTGGGCACTCTAACAGTCCTGTCATTGAATTAGAGATGTGTTTAAACTGTGTACAGCATGTTCTAAACATATTTCCAACACTTTTTACAGATGTGAGTTTATATTTACGTCTATATGACAAACACATAGCTGAAACATCTTTTAGACTTCTGGAAATGACTTGGCAGCACGCTTCCTCTCCATTCATCGACTTCCACAAAGCTAGATGCAAGCACTGCCGGGGAGCTCCTCGAAGCAAACATCTGCCCCCTCCTGGCATCTGGCCCTGTCCGCCGATGCCGCACCTGTTTGTGACGTGGGTCCCCAGGGGCCTGGGCCCCTTCCCAAGGACCGGCCTCTCACCCAGAGGCAGGAGCCTCCTCCTCCTCCTCCTCCTCCTTCACCTCTTCCTCCTCCTCCTCCTCCTCTTCGTCCTCCTCCTCCTCCTCCACCTCCTGGGGAAGCAGCCCCCGAAGACCGAGAACAGTGAACAACAGGGCCTCACGATTTTTTTGTGCGACGCCTGGATCTGCATGTCCTTCAGAAATAATCGGCTCCGGGACCCATCCCGAGATGCAGCCTGGCCAGACTCCGAGAAGGGGGGACCTCCGTCTGTGGCGACAAGAGCGCTCCATGGACCCATGATCCCCCCCCCCGGTAGACAAACGAAACGCGCCCAGAACCATCGAAACTAGAAGCTCAATGGCGAAGGGGAACGCTAGGGGGGACGGGCTCAAGGTTGGAAGCATCGACCTGGAATCGCCGATCGATCGGCGATAGGCTCCTGATAGCGACGCCGCACGGTCCCGTGCGGGGCGGGCTATCGGGCCCCCAGCGGCGATGAGTGGGCGACTGGGGATCCACGCGTCAACGCCCCCCGAGCCTGCGGCCGGGAACTTTTGCTGCGATAAGCTGCGCCTGGCAAGCGGACAGCGCGTCGCTCCGCCCTGCTCCGCGGGGCGGGAGGCTCGGGACAGCTCGGGACGTCGTTGACGCCTCGAGACCGGAGAGCGGTGGGCCAGAACCCGCGGAGCGGCACTTTTTACGTCGCAGCGCGGCAAGGGCGGTCCGCGCGAGCGCTCAGGCAAGCCGGGCGACGGCATTCCGAATTGCCCAGACGCAACAGGGGAAGGAGGGGAATAGAGAGAAGCGGCCGCGGGAGCCGGGGAAGGAACTAAAGTTAGGTCGGGCATGTCCTCCTACAGGTGGATTGTCGACGAAAAATGAGAAATACCCCCCGCAAATCAAACATGGTGAAACATGGTCAGAAAATCGCACCCAGATCAATTTTGGACTATTGGAGAATATTCCTCCTGTAGAGGGACAGGCCCGATCTAAAATAAAAGCGTTCACGCAGCGGGGGTCGCAGCGGGGCGGCCAAGCCGGCGCTGCCCGGCGGAGCAACGCAATATCCACAAAACCTTCCCGGCCGCTGTCCGAGAGCCTCGGGGGAGGAGGAGGAGGAGGAGGAGGAGGAGGAGGAGGAGGAGGAGGAGGAGGAGGAGGAAGGAGGAGGAGGAGGAAGAGGAGGAGGAGGAGGAAGAGGAGGAGGAGGAGGAGGAGGAGGAGGAGGAGGAGGAGGAGGAGGAGGAGAGTGAGGAGGGAGGAGGGAGGAGGAGGAGGAGGAGGAGGAGGAGGAGGAGGGAGGAGGAGGAGGAGGAGGAGGAGGAGGAGGAGGAGGAGCCCACGAGAGCCTCGGGGGGCTGGCCCCGTCGCCGCCTTCCCCCCACGCGCTGCCGGGCCCCGTCGCCGACGGAGGCGGCCTCACTGCACCACGCGCGACGGCCAGGAGCTCGCCGCGCGGCTGGCGAACGTGCTGCGCCACAGCGCCCTCGGCCGCGCGGTGCCGTCGTCGTCCCCCTCCTCGCGGAGGAGCGGGCCAACAAAAACGAGGAGGAGATGGAGGTGATGGGAGTTTGGGGAGAAGAGAGAGGGATGATGATGATGATGATGATGATGATGATGATGATGATGATGATGATGATGATGATGATGATGATGATGATGATGATGATGATGATGATGATGATGATGATGATGATGATGATGATGACGAGGAGGAGGAGGAGGAGGAGGAGGAAGAGAAAAGGAGGAGGATAATGAGGAGGAGGAGGAGGAGGAGCAGGAGCAGGAGGAGGATAATGATGAGGAGGAGAGGGCAGAGGAGGTGGAGGAGAAGGAGGCGGAGGAACATAAATAGGGGGAAGAGAGAGGATGATGAGGAGGATGTGAAGAGAGAAGTGGGGAGGGGGAGGAGGAGGAGGAGGAGGAGGAGGAGAAGGAGGAAGAGGAGAAGGTGGCGGATAATCGAAGATCTTGTGCGTGTTTGGTCTCTTCGGGGCCTCTGGAAGCCTCCAAAGGCATCTGGGGGCCTCCGGAAATCTCCCTCCGGAGATCTCCAAATACCTCTTGGATGCGTATTCCAGACGGGCTCCCTCTACGCTTAGCGGCAATCTGAACACGACCACCGAGGTCACTAAAGGCCGAAAGACAGGACACAAGAGATGGAACAGACAACTGGGATCATCGAGCAGCCCGGTACAGCTCTCTGCGCTTTTCTGCTCGCAAATCTCCCCTGCCGACCGAAGATGGCGTCTGGAGCGCCGAGAAGAGCCTCATGCCTGCTCAAGAAGTGAGCAAGAGCCCCCCAACTTAGCTGCCCCGATCTGCAACACGCAAGACGTAGCGTATTGCTACGGAGCTCAACGCGTAGACTGAACGCGTACGCCTGGCGCGGCACGTTCGCCACAACGTGGGCCAACACGTGGAGAGCCAACACGCAACGTGTTCACACGGACGTTTCGAACACGGTGCGTGCTGCGCTTCCGCACGGGCGTGTGGAGGCAGCTGAAGCCCCCAAACCACGGTCCACGAACGACTCCCCGACAGAGGGCGCCGAGACGGCCCGCGGGCGGTCCCCAGGCGGCCCTGAGGGCAGCCCAGACGGCCGATGAAGTGCCCGCGAGCGCCCCCCAAAAGGTAGCACTCGAGGGCCCCCACGAAGCTCCCCCCAAGACGCCCCTGAGAGGACCCCAGGCAGCCCCCAGGGCGCCCCGAGTGGGCCTCAAGAAGCACCCAAGACGCCCCAAGAGCGCCCCAACCGCCAAAGAAGGCTTACAACATTTGATCATTCTTATTGTTCCGCCTCTCTCTGTTTCTCTCCCCCTCCCTCCCCCGCTTCCTCGGTCTCTTGTTGTATTTGTTTGTCTCTCCGTCTCTGACTCTCTCTCACACACTCTCTCTCTATATACACCTATATATCACTGCGTCTCTCCCTCTCTCTATACATATATATAGAGAGATATCACTATGTCTCTCTCTCTCTCTTTCGTTCCACCGCTCTCCCCCTCTCTCTCTGCCTCTCTCGTTTTGTTCTCCGTTCTATACGTGTATGGCGGCACTCTGCTACATTCTGCAAATCCAAGAAACATCGAACATACTCCAAACATACTTCCAGAAAACACTTTGCATGCCTAAATTGAAAGTCTCCAGACATGCTCTGGGGACTATCAAACAAACCTTTTGTAAAGCCGGCGCGGCGCACAGCTGCCAGGGACAGGTCTGGGACAAGGGAGCAAGGCAACGGCATGGCTAGGACTTCAAGACACAGCACACTGTAGAGCGGCCTCCTCCTCCTCCTCGTCGTCCTCCTCCTCCTCCGCCTCCTTCGGACAGACAGCCTGACATATAACGACATGCAGACTCACTGGCTAAGCGACTAACGGACGCACTGCCACTCCGCCTGGGGACAGGCGGCGAGCGCTATGGAGCGTAAGCTCCGCAGACAACATAATCGACGACCCCACCCTGGCGGTCTGCCGCTCGGAGGATCGGAGAGACGTAAGACTCGGGTTCGGGCGATTCGGGTTGGCCAGACGGGGCCATCATGAAAATGACGAGACCAAATTTGAAATTTGACGCGAGCTCCCGCTGCGGACATCCCACGAAAATTGGGCCGTCAAAATCCAGGACGCGCGCATCAACAAAAACGTCGGCAAACCCGAGTACAGGCGTACTCGAATCTTACGTTTTCCCGAGAGGAGAGGGTAGGAGGAGTATAAGGGGAACGGAAAATGCCTTAAACATAAAAACTCGGAGGTCCGCGTGGATTTCTCGAATCCGCGCTGGACCCCCCTCCCTGGCGCGCTGAGCGCGCCAGGGGTGGCGCCGGAGGCGCCGCCAGGGGGCCCCAGCGCGGATCCGAGAAATCCGCGCGGACCTCCCAGTTTTTTTCTTGTGTTTATGCCATTATTCGTTCCCCTAAGCACGGTGGGGGCATTGGATAAGGAACCAATGGCTAAGGAATCCAGGGTCTCGAAGTCAGTGGAACTCCAATCGTGGATAGGCCATGGATATCCATCGCCGCCGCCCTCCTCAAAGAAGGAATCCTCCCGGGTCTGAGGCCTCCTGGGCGCATTCCTTGACCCCTCCCCCTCCTCCTCCTCCTCCTCTTCCTTCTCCTCCTCCTCTTCCTGATCATCATCCTTCTCCTCCTCCTCTTCCTCCTCCTCCTCCTCTTCTTCCCACCGTACTGCACGAGGGACAGCAGGCGCGCGCGCGGCGGGGCACTGCTCGCCGCCGGCGCTGCTCGCCGCGCGAGGGCGGGCCGCACGCGGGTTCGGGCCCCCCGCCCTCGCCGGGGCCCTGGATCTGGCCGCCGTCGGCGCGATCGCTCCCCCCAAACGCCGGGGGCGGCATCTCGAGCTCGACTCGGATCGACCGAAAAATCTCGGCCCGACGGCCTCGTGCCCGTGCAGTGGAGGCCAGTCCACGAGAAGCCTTCCACAGGAAAGCCAACCCTCGGGCCCCAAATCGTCCGTGGATTGCTGGTGTGGGAACCTCACGCTTTCCGTGGCAAAGCCCTCGAAACCCAAGAAACCGAGGGGGCCCTCTGGAGGCAAGCGGAGTGTTTCTTGGCATGGCCCCCCACTGTACCACACGGGGGCGGGGCGGCGAGATCCTGAGCCGCGTCCGGGACGCGGACGGGGTGACGGGGAAGGGGCCCTGGCAAGAGGAGGGGGGTGCCGTCGGCATCGACGCCTCCGTGACCATAATATCATGTTGCCCCCATCGTACTTAAGGACCACATTCCAGAAATAATTTCGAGCACCCGGAGAAGTGTCGAAAGAGTGTCGAAACAGTGTCGGACGAGTGTCTCCCAGGGCCAGACACGGGAAAGCCCTCGAGTTTGGGTACTTTTTTGGTGCTCAAAATTATTTCTGATGATCAAGGCTAAAGTAAGTTGGAATATGATAACCATAGTCGTGGGGTGCCCCCCCATGCTGCATCCAGCTCTCCGCGGCGCAGACATGGTGCAAACTCTCCCAAGATAACGCATTCTTCCCCACCGGGGGTGTGCTCCCTCTACGGCTTCCCCGAGGGTTCGGATGGTGAGAGCCGCGAGGCGTCAGAATGTTCAAGACTTCCTTGGGTGACTCCAACCTTGCACGAGATAGCCCAGAATGGCCTCTAAGATAATGCAGAATACTCCAAATTGGATGACATGGCCTCCAGCATGGCTCCAAGAGGCCCCCAGTACGATCCAAGATGGCTCCGAGGTGCCCCCCGAGCCCACCAAAATGGTGCGACAAATTTTGAAATCCATGTTTAAAAACAACATGTGGTTTTGGCTTTCTCACCTGCTCATGAGTCCAATGGGCCTCTGATGTCTCATGCTTCCCTAAAAACGCCCAGGAGAGGCCGACAGCGTCTAGGATGGTTCCGGAAACCGTCCGAAAGGCTTGCGCAGATGCTACAGATGATCCCAAGGGACCTGCACAAATCCCAAGGGCCCCAAATTTGAGCATGGTTGGGTGCTGCTCGGGCTGATCCCAACTCCAGCCTGTTGGACCGGTGCCTCCCCGGCTGGGGATCCAGGATGGGCCGCTGGGGATGCGAGAGGTGGCGGCAAGGCTCTGGGCTGTGCGCAGGCAGTCCCCCGAGGTAGTCCCAGCTGCCTTCCGCAGCCACCCGGAGTAGCCCTGGGCGGTCTCAACGCCCCGGCACCGCCTCCAGCGGCGACCCTGGCGCGCCCCCGCGCCCCGAGGTTGGAGAGCGCTGAGAGCGCCTTTGGCTACGCAGGGGGGGGGGGCTGCTGTTGGCCAGCGCGGGCGACCTCGGGAGGGGGGGTCCGTGCGCAGCCCCCGTGCCATGCCAACGCGAGGCGTCAACGTCCCCCTGCTCCTCCTGCAGCTGCTCCCCTTCCGCCGCGCTGCGGTCCCAGGCGTGCAGGCAGCGCTTGTTGCTCACGACCAGAATGTCGCCCGCCTGCAGGAGCACCCTCTCCGAGACGTCCTCCGCCACCTGGCAGAGGACTCGGGAGCTGGACTGGCCAGGGGGCCAGGGGCAGTGCGCAAAGCCCGGGCTCAGAGAGGGCCACGTCGCGTTCCCAGAGGGCTGGGGAGCGGGGTCGGCTCCAGGAGGAGGAGGAGGGAGGGGGAGGAGGAGGGGGAGGAGGGAGGGGGAGTAGGAGGAGGGAGGGGGAGGAGGAGGAGGGCCAGGGTCAACGAGTCTTTTTGCTACACAGGGACATCGCCTTCTGACTTCGCATACGGATCCACATGTGAAGCTTATCTCACGGGAGCGGGGAGCGAGACCTCCAGACGAATATCTCGGAGCACCAGTGCGGAGGAGGTCCATCCTGGCCAGTGGTTCGAGCCCAGACGTGGCCACGAGAGCCCCCCGGTTCAAGAAAGCGGGGAACGTGACAGTCCCGCCCTCGCGCTCGGACCTAAAAACATGATATTGACTGGTTCCCCAGACCTGTATAGTCAATCTTACCAAATCGCCCTCAAGACCTGTGTAGTGTTACGAGGACAACCCGAACTGCTTGACATGAAAAGGGACTTCTAGCACAACCCCCTGGATTAAAAAGTGGTGACCGCGGAGACAGCGCAAGAAATGTTGCTTGACTCCCGTGAGGCAGCGGGGCCCCGGGACAATGGTGGATTTGCTGCCTCCATCCTTCCTTTTAATGTAATGTAAGGCCAAGTGGGGATTCGACCGGAAAGTGGGATCTCGCCTGCGGATTCCTCAGGAAAAGTGTTTGGTCACCTTCCAGGGCGACCGATGAATTAATTCTGCCGTGCCACCAGGAAGTGGAGACACGGCTGATGATTCCCCATTCCCCCTCAACCAACATCGCATCGCTTCTCGTGCCGCCAGAAGGCTGCGATGTCGCTTGGGACTTCCTGGCGCTCGAGTTGCTCCGGTCGCTGTTCAGGCGCCGAACGCCACTTTTCAATCCAGGGGGTTGTAGTATGAGGTCGGGCATGTCCCCCTGCAGGCGGCTTTTTTGGACGAGAATTAGAAATTAGTCGAACGATGCTCAAATACTGTCAAGCACAGTCGAACATCGTCCGCTGTCTATTTTTCCCGACCATCCTGTGGTGTTGGGTCCTCGTTTTGAAGAGACAGCGCCCCGTGTTCCTTCCTTCCCTCCATCCCGCTGCCCCCTCCCTCCTCCGATCCCTGGCCTCTGCTCTCCGCATGCCAATCCCATTCTGGCACTCCCCTCAAACGGTTCGCGGCCCCACAAGGAGCTCCACAGAAGGCCCCAGTGGCAGGGTCCGCGTGCGGGGACCGCCACCCATTTTGGCACACCCCTCACACGGTTCGTGGCACCACAAGGAGCTCAACCGAAGGCCCCAGCGGCAGGGTCCGCATGCGGGGACCGCCGCCCATTATGGCGCACCTATGCGGGGAACGCCACCCGAGAGGTCATCCTCATGCTGGAATAATATGCGTAGTGTTTTCGCGTAGTGTGTTTGCGTAATGTTTTCGCGGCGTGTTTTTGCTGCATAATGTGTTTGCGTCGTGTTTTACGTAGCTTTTGCGCCTTGTTGTTGCGTCGTGTTTTTGCGTGAAGTGTTTGCGTAATGTTTTCCAACTCTTACATCTACTCCTACACCTACTACGACTCCTGCTCCTGCTCCTACGACTACGACGACGACGACGACGACGACGACGACGACGACGACGACGACGACGACTACTACTAATACTACTACTACTACTACAAATATTAGTACTGCTACTACTGCTGCTACTACTACTACTACTATTACTACTACTACTACTACTGCTACTACTACTACTACTACTACTACTACTACGACTACTACTACTATTACTACGGCTACTACGACTACTACGACTACTACGACTACTACTACCACCACTACTACTACTACTACTACTACTACTACTACTACTACTACTGCTGCTACTACTACTACTACTACTACGACTACGACTATTGCTACTACTACTACTGCTACTGCGACTGCTACTGCTACTACGACTACTACTACTTTTACTACTACTACTACTATTATTACTACTACTGCTACTGCTACTGCTATTACTACTACGGCTACTACGACTACTACGACTACTACGACTACTACTACCACCACTACTACTACTACTACTACTACTACTACTACTACTACTACTACTACTACTACTACTACTACTACTACTACTACTACTACTACTACTACTACTACTACTACTACTACTACTACTACTACTACTACTACTACTACTACTACTACTACTACTACTACTACTACTACTACTACTACTACTACTACTACTACTACTACTACTACTACTACTACTACTACT
>CAUYUJ010021671.1:641949-707222 GCA_963575745.1 Prorocentrum cordatum | reverse complement strand
CTACTACTACTACTACTACTACTACTACTACTACTACTACTACTACTACTACTACTACTACTACTACTACTACTTACTACTTACTACTTACTACTACTACTTACTACTACTACTACTACTACTACTACTACTACTACTACTACTACTACTACTACTACTACTACTACTACTACTACTACTACTACTACTACTACTACTACTACTACTACTACTACTACTACGACTACGACTACGACTACGACTACTACTACGACTACGACTACTACTACTACTACTACTACTACTACTACTACTACTACTACTACTACTACTACTACTACTACGACTACTACTACTACTACTACTGCGACGACGACGACTAACTACTACTACTACTACTACTACTACCACTACTACTACTACTACTACTACTACTACTACTACTACTACTACTACTACTACTACTACTGTTCTGACTACTCTGGTGCCGGCCAGCAGAGAGGGGAGGGAAAGGGGCCCCCCCTCGTCGCCGCGACTGGGCGCGCCACGAAGAACTTGTCGGGTTCGAGCCCTGGATGTGTCCTGGGACCGATTTGCAGACCCCCTGGCCGTCCCCATCTTCAGAGGCCCCAAGAAAGATCTAGCCTTCCAACTTCCAACACGTGTGAAACATGGCTTCTGGCACTGAGGCTTGTCTCCTTGCGCCTCCGAGAGCACCAGGGCGGCCCCGCCGCGCACGAAGAGGAGCGTCCGCAGCGCGCCCCACAGCGCCCCAGCAGGGCCCGAAGACGGCCGAGAGATGCTCGGGAGGAGCCCCAGGGCCCCAAGACGGCTCAACTTGGCATCGCTCGGACGTGTGCATGTTTTCTTCGGCGAGGACCATCGAGGAGCATCCTTGATCATTTGGCGAAAAAAACCACGCAAGAAACCGAAAAAAAACACAGGGAGTGGACGCCCGAGCGATGGCCAGTCGAGGGAGCGCTGGGGGAGGGCCCCCCGGAGGGCCCCCGCTCAGGGCCGCAGGGGCTCGCCAAGGAGGCCTCGAGAGGCCTCGCGCGTCCCCTGGCGAGTCCCCCCCCCCCCCCGGGGAGGCGCCCAAGAGTCCCCGCAGACACCCCCACGCGACCCCCAGGGAGCCCCGAATGCGGCCCCCCACCACGTTCACTCTTCCAGGGCGCCCTCGAGGGCGCGAAGGTGTCCGCGCTTCGCGGTTCGGTTCCCATTCCTCCTCATCCTCCCCTTCTCCCCTGGGAGGCGGCGCGAGAGCGCGAAGTTATCCGCACTTCGCGCTGCGCGCAGCGCGAAGCGCGAAGTTGGGAGCCCTTGACTCTTCCCCACGCCTTCCCCGGACAGTCCGGAGGCCCCCCCCAGGACGGCCCGGCCGCATCCTGGTATTAAGCCGGGCTTGTCTTTCCACAGGAGGAACATCCAAAAACAGTTCGAAAATATAATGGGGGGGCGATTTGTGTAGTGCTTCGTTGCTGCTAAGTTTAATTATTCGTCCAAGATTCGCCTGTAGGAGGACATGCCCGACCTAATCCTAGTGCAGCCCCCCAAGGTCCGCCTGGATGTCCTCGTCGCCCCTCTTCCTGGCGCCTAGAGAGCAGGAGCACGCGCCCTCGAAAAATGCAGGGACTGCTGCTCGTGTTTCTCGCTTTCTTGTTCCTTTTCTCACCTCATGATGTTCCAACCTACTTCAGCCTTGACCACCAGAAATGATTTCGAGCACCAGGACAGTACCGAAGCTTGAGGGTTTTCACGAGTCGGGCCCTGGGAGGCGATACTCGTTCGACATCGTTTCGACACTTTTCTGGTACGATGGGGGCAACGTAATTCTCTCCGTAGCCGCAACCATTCCGGCTCAAGCCGCCCCGATCGTGGGCAATCGAATTTGAAGCGCACGGACGGATTATCCTTCGAATTGGACGATCTGTTGCCCCCACACTATCGACGTTCCTCTTGGACATCGCAATGTCGCAGCACACGAACACCTTATCGACCGCCAGCGGCCATCATCTGTACGTGTTTCACGTGCTCCTTTGGACGTTCGCCACCGTCCTGATCAGCATGATCTTCATTATCGGTGCGAAGGCTGATAAGGTGATTCATTGGCTGACGCCGCACTTCCGACCCCTTGGGGCGGCAGGAAGAGTGAAAAACGGAGTTTGCGGAACGCGCGCGATTTCTGGGGAATCTTGGGCTTTCAGCTTCTTGGGATTTCGTCGGGGGCGGTTGGCGGATCACGGCTCTGCTTTGGGCCTCTCTGGGCTCTCGTGGCAGCACTTGTGAGGCCTCTTGGGAGCCGTGTTGAAGCCTCTAGGGGCCTCTTTTGGGCCTCTCGGGGGCCTCGTGGGAGCCTCTTGGGGGCCTCTTGGCGCCTCAGGTTGTTTCGGGGCCGAGTGCTCGAAATGTCCATACGGGTTCCCCCTCTGGGCCTCCTTTTGGGGTCGTCCTGGGGCCCTCCTGGGCTGTTTCGGCTCCTTCTGGGGCCGTCCTGGGGCCCTGCTGGGCCTTCTTGGAGCCCTCTTGGGGGCCTCTCGGGTTATATTGCGTCGATCTTGAAGGCTTCTTGGGCCGGTGCGGGCCTCGTGAAAGCCCAACAGGCGCATGTGCTAAACATATACGTCTTTCCCTAGGGGATGGGACGATGGTTGCTTCTGGAGGGCTTTTTGGGAGGCCTCTTGGTGGCTTCTTGGGGCGTCTTGGGGGCCGTCTGGAGGCAATCTTGGGAGTCTGGGAGCGATCTTTCGGCGCCTCGTAGCCCTCTTGGACCGTCCAGAGGGGCCTTGTGGGGCCCTCTTGGCCTGTTTTTGGGCCCCCGGCCCTCCCGCCCGCCCCTCCCCCCCCCGAACCAGCCGGACTGGACTCCCGGGGGAGGGGTTTGGGGAGGGGGAAGCATCTCACACGCCGTGACCCCAAGAGGTCGGCGGATCTGTACAGTTTGCCAGGCCATGCACCCGTCGCAGAACGAGATGGTAGTCATTCTGCTGTTCTTCGTCACCTACCTCGCTGGCTTTGCCAAATCAAGATGCTGGTCGGTTTGCGCCAGAACCGTTCCCAAAGTTAGGAGCCCGAGACATTCTGGCCCGAAAGCCCCTCTCAAGGTCACAGTGAGACCTACAAAAGCTGCCGCCGCGAAGGTCAATCTGCCGACCGCAGAGATGCGCGGGCAGTGGGATGCCGACGCGCGCCTGCTCAAGACGGCCGACAGGGGATGCCTCCCGACCGACGCCTCGTCTTTTTCGGATCTCGTCGGTGCCTGTGCCAGGCTGGACGATGTAGAGATGGCGCTGGCTCTGTTCGACCACATGCTGGAGAACGGCATCCGCTGCGACCCGCCGTCGGTCCACGGCGGCAGCGCCAGCAAGTTCTTCAAGCTCGTGGCGACGAACCTCGGCGACGAGCGCATGCGGGAGGACGGGGTCCGGCTCCTGCAGGCGATCCTGGCCCACGGGATGTCGCCCACGCACTTGGTCCAGAACCAGCTCATCCGCGCCTGGAAGAGCAAGCTCCCCCACCACGTCGTGGAGGCCTTCGTCTGGTGGGCATGTCTTTCGCCACCACCACCACAGGTTGGAGGGGAGGAGGAGGAGGAGGAGGAGGAGGAGGAGGAGGAGGAGGAGGGGGAGGAGGACCCCCTCCCCCCGCCAACTTATGGTGGTGTTGGTGGAAAACATGCCCATCATTCGTCAACCTGCGGGACAAAGGCGGCCACCTCAGCGGCACCGCGTACCGGTGTGTCATGGCCTCGCACGAGCGGTCCGAGCCAGTGTTCACGCTGCGGCTCTACGACGAGATGCTGCAGAAGGGCGTCAAGGTCGACCGGGTGGCCTTCAACGCGGTGCTGTGCGCTTGCTCGCACCTCGGCATGACCAGCCAGGCCTTGGGGCTGTTCCAGCAGATGGCCGGGCTCGGGCTGGTTCCCAACGGGAAGACCTACGGCACTCTCATCAGGGCCTGCACCAGCACCAGAAAGCTAGAGGAGGCTCTGGAGCTCTTCGAGTCGATGCGGGGTGCGGGCATCGAGCCCAACCGCTTCGCCTTCCGCGACGCCATCCACTGCTGCGTCAAGCTCAACAAATTTGACGAGGCCTACGCGCTGTACAAGGACCTAGTCGAGGCCGGCGCAGTCCACTGCAGCAGCACGTGCGTGCACATCATGGAGGCGTGCCGGAAGAACGGCTACCTGTCAGTCGCGGATCGCATCCAGGCGGACATGGCAGCCATTGATGGGCCGGTTTGCCACCACCACTAGTTCCATAGGTAGGAGAGGGAGGAGGAGGAGGTGGAGGAGGAGGAGGAGGAGAACCTCCCCATCCTGCCTTCCCCCCCGTCCTACCTGTGGCAGTGGTGTTGGAAACAAATTGCCCATCGGCCATGGGGCCGATCGGAGCGGCGTTTCGGGTCAAAAGCTTCAGGTACTCTGCGAGTGGCATCGGCTCGGGCACCGAGTAGAGGAGGAGGAGAAGGAGGAGGAGGAGGAGTAGGATGCTGCACTTTTTTAAACAGCTGCCGAGCGCGCTGCTGCTCCACCGAAGGGCGCCTGGTGCCACTGACAGGGAGGGCACCGGGTCTTGGTGTGTCAGCGGCTTCGCGATTCTAACACGTTTGAAGAAAAATAATAATAATAAGATTCATCACAGAAGATTGAGAAGACAAGGGCGCCCTCGAGGGCGCGAAGTTATTCGCGCTTCGCGGTTCGGCTCCGATTCCTCCTCATCCTCCTCTTCTCCCCTGGGAGGCGGCGCGAGAGCGCGAAGTGATTCGCACTTCGCGCTTCGCGGAGATGCGAAGCGCGAAGTTGGGAGCCTTTGTTTAAAGACAATAAGAATGATAATGATCGCGAAAGAATGAGACGATGTTTCGCGGGAGCATGCATCTTCGGCAGTCTGTGCGGATTCGTGGGATCGGCGCTGGGCCCCCCGCCCCGTCGCGCGGAGTGCGCTAGGGGTGGCGCCAGAGGCGCCGCCAGTGGGGGCCCGGCGCCGATCCAAGAAATCCGTGCGGACCTCCGAAAGTTCCAAGGGTCCCCACGAGGGCGCGAAGTTATTCGCGCTTCGCGGTCCTCGTTCCTTCTCCCCCTCCTCCTCGTCCTCCTTTCCTCCCGTTGGGGGGGCGGCGCGAGAGCGCGAAGTTATTCGCGCTTCGCGGAGCGCGAAGCGCGAAGTTGAGCCCTTGGAAAGTTCTTGTTCATGCCGTCTTCTGTTCCTCGAGTCATACAGGCTATGATGCGGTGTTGCGAGTCGGTTCTGCCACCCCACCTCATCTTTGCTCGACCCAGGGCTGCCACTCCGCGTCGCGTTTGACGTGCTGCCGTCGCGCGCAGCCTGCATTCACTTCGCAGGCTCTGCGAGGCTCAGTCCTAGCTTGAGCCGTTGGCAAGCTTCGTTGCTGCCAGGCTTGTAATCTTTGCAGTATCCTTTCTGTCGATAGGTCAATTTTGCCTTTCTCTTTACTTGGCGGCCAATAGCTGCCACCGCCGCTGGTCGTGGACGTCTCATCGGTCAGGGAGTCCGTCGTTCCGCGCGTATCCTTCTGGCACGCCTGCGCGCTGAAAATAGAGGTGTCGTGACCAGCGCGCTGGGCGGACATGATACAGTAGGAGCTCGACCACAAGAAACAATCCACAAGAAACCCGACCCTGAGACCGCAGGACGTCCATTGGTTTTGGTGTGGGAACGTCACACTTTCCATGGCGAAACCGTCGAAGTCCAAGAAACCCGGGGCACCCTGGAGGCAAGCAGGGTGTTTCTTGGCATGGGTTTCCTTTGCAGTCGGCTGCGCACGGGTCGGGCGAAAAGGGGGGCACAGGAAACGGAGGGGGGGGGACGAAATCCGCTGCATGCTGCTGACTTCGTCCCCTACACACCCCATGCGCCTTGCCTCGATTCATCGGCGCTCTTCGGTGCCGGGAGGCAGGAGGAGGATGAGGACGAGGACGAGGACGAAGACGAGGAGGAGGAGGAGGAGGAGGAGGACGAGGAGGAGGAAGAGGAGGAGGAGGACGACGACGAGAACGAGGCTGGAAGACAAGCTAGGCGAGCTGATTCGCTACCCCCCCCCTTTACTACACCCCCGTTTCGTCCGACGCCGGAGGGACCTCTCGGGGGCGCGCGGGGGGACAAAGCACGGGCACGCGCGCCGCCGTTTGCGCGCCGCGTGCAGCCATCGGCAAGGCGCGCATCAGGGGTCGCGCTTGCCTGGGGTCACTCTTGCGTGCAGCCGAGAGGGAAAACGCGCGAGTGATCGCCCGCTAATTGAAAAGGGTGCGCGTGTGTGTGTGTGTGTGTGTGTGTGTGTGTGTGTGTGTGTGTGTGTATGTGTGCGGCTTTGGACCCCCCCAGCCCTCCCCCCCTGGCGCTGGAGAAATGGCGGGCGGGACCCTCCTCCCCTTTGCGCCAGAAAGGGGGTTTAGTACTGCCTCCTCGCCTGGTTGGCAGCAGATTTGGTGGGACGGGGCGCGCTCTGGCACACAGGAGGGGGCGTCAGGAGCGTAGGGTGTTCGGGTTAGGTTCGGTTGTCAGGGTTCGGGTGTTAGGATTACAGTGTTAGGGTATAAGGGTTAGCGTGCTGCTTTGTCAAGGTAGGGTGACAGGGTTAGGGTGTTACGGTCAGGCTGTTATGATTAGGGTGCTTCGGTTTAGAGTTTGGATATCATGGTTCGAGTTCGGGCGTTAGGGATAGCGTGTTAGGCTGTGGGTGTTTAGGTTGTAGGTCGCGGTCAGGGTGTAAGGGGTAAGGCTTGGGTGTTAGAGTGTTAGAGTTGGGTTTTTAACATTAGGGTGTTAGGGATATGATATTCGGGTGTTCGGATGTTTGGAGGGGCCTAGGAACGCATGTTAGGACTAGGGCGTTCGAGTGTCAGGATTTGGCTGACAGGATGTGGGTGTTAGGGTTAGGGCGTTAGCTTGCTATGGGCTAGCGTGTTGGTATTCGAGTGTTCGGGTTAGACTGTAAGGGTTCGGGTACGTGCTAGGGTTGGGGTGTTCGGGGTAGCGTATGAGGGTTGGTATTCGTGTTGGTGTGTTTGGGAAAAGGGGGCGTGTTCCCCAAGGGGGAAGGGGAGGGTTCTCATTTGAGCTGCAAAAGAGGGGATGGGGGCGGAGTGCACATCCCAGAGCCCGGGAGGCGCCGAACCTTGGAGAAATGCGAACCTTGGAAGGGCCGCCTGGCTTTCTTTGACAAAGACCATGTTGGGGTGGGTCGGACCGGGTTAGGTCCAGGTTTAATCCGCTCCAGAGCGTTACCGTTCTGGAACGCTCTCAGAGCGTTCCCGAACGCTCTGAGAAGGCCGCGGCGCCCGAGACATCTTCCAGAACCGCGGGATCCCACAGATTCTTGATTTATCCTCACCCGAATTCTAGACGCTTCGCGTAACCATACCAGAGTCCGTAGCCCCCCTGGCTCAAGCCCCTCTGGCTCAAGCCGTCTCTGGGCCCTGGCCCCTCGGCCGGGTCTCCCAGCCCAAGGGGGTATCCTCTAGGAGTTTGCGGGCCGCGCGCTGCCCCCGGGCCGCGCCTCGGCCATATCAGACTCCCTGGATTACACCTCCCCCTGCAGCGCGGCGCGGCAGCCAGCCTGCCAGGTCAGGCTTAGCATGGATGGGAACCCGATCGGCGACAGATCTAGGATCCCTGGGAACCCTGCGGGTGAAGATGGAAGCCTAGTCGAGGGCCAGGGGGCCCACGT
The DNA here is from genome assembly GCA_963575745.1 of Prorocentrum cordatum. Taxonomy (NCBI): domain Eukaryota; class Dinophyceae; order Prorocentrales; family Prorocentraceae; genus Prorocentrum; species Prorocentrum cordatum. The sequence continues at coordinate 699,554 of CAUYUJ010021671.1, read as the reverse complement.
ACTGGCTGGTTCAAGCCCTCCTCCCCCAGGATCACAGGATACCATCCCTCCAGGGCAGCCGTCGCCCCTCGCTCCTTGGGACCCTCCGTGCTCGATCGGTCCGATCGCGTCCGAGGACCCCTTGATCGTACCCGTCAATTCAGCAGGCACACGAGAACAATCGGCCTTCAGACGGACGGAAGTTGAGGGTGCCACGGTGAGCGCCGCGAGACACAGTGACATTGCGACCTTCAGTCGCTTCTCTGGGTTTGATATTGGCAGCAATGACTCTTTCCCGCCAGATCTGTTTCCCTCCCTTACCCCGACGCTTCCTCTGCCCCTGGCTGGGCGTCCAATCTCCTTCTCTCCTGGCGGTGAAGGGCAGGACTGGATCGCGCGCGGCGGTACCAGGACCACGGGGGGCCTTGGCCCCATTCCTGATGAAGTGCATCCCCCGAGAGGCACAGGCCCATTTGGGCCGCGGAGGAGCTCCCGCCTGAGAGGCGCTCTCGAAGATCGGCCCAGGAGCTTGACCGACGAGGGTGGATGGCCTATGCTTGAGGCTGTCCAGGGGGGTGACTGCGGTGATGATGGGTGGGTGGACGGACCGCCGTCCGCTCACGTCCCCGATCCACATCCCATTGGCTCACGCCCCCGCTCCGCCGACCGCCCTCCCTTGGACGCGTCAGTACAGAGAGGAGCAGCCTTCAGCTGCGAAGGGGCCGATCCTTTGACCGTGGAGGCCGTCGTCCCGGTCGCGCAGCCGACCCCTCCCACTGATACGAGCCGACGTCAAGACGGCTCCCGCCTTCCGCCCGCCGCCTCCCCCGGGCACGACAGCGTTGTACACGCAGAAGACGGGCCTTCAGCCCGGGGAGCGCCGTGCGAAACAGCAGGAGTGGACGAGCCTGTGGCTCGGGATTCTTTAAATGGACAGATGGACGTTGACGGCGGCACGGCCGCCAATCAGCTCCCTGGTCATCCCTGTAATCCCGATGACTCCCGTCCTTCATCCGCCCCCCAAGCTGACAGTCACAGACGGGACGAGCCTTCAGCTCGGGAGTCACAGGCGGGGCGAGCCTTCAGCTCGAGTCTCCAAGGCGTATCTGACAGTTTCAGAAGGGACGAGCCTTCAGCTCGGGAGGCACAGGCGGGACGAGCCTTCAGCTCGAGTCTCCAAGGCGCATCTGACTCTTTCAGAAGGGATACCTGTTTTCAAACAATCTTTTATGTCTCAGAGTGCGGGGTCGAGGGCCGTCTGTACTCTCCTTATCTTTGCATGTGTTCATAGCTTTTTCGGTCCGAGCAGGTTTGGGCTCCAGCGAGCCCGTCGCCCGCAGGGCCGAGGCACCAGCCTGCTTCCGTGCCCCCGCCGCGGGGCGCTCGGGGGCTGTCATCACGGCGCGCAGGGTGCTCGCCGTGCTGCTCTTCCTGGTGGCGCAGGAGCTGCGCTACCTGGTCCCCGAGAGCGGGGTCCTCGAGCGCGGCTTCGGCAGCGCCGCGGAGGAGGCCTACGGGGAGGAGGTGATCGAGGGCACGGCCACCACCAGGTGGACGATGGCGCCGCGGGCGCGATGGAACAGGATCTACGTGAAGAGCCCCTCCAAGCCACAGGGGGCGGTGATGCTGCTGGTGACGAAGGCGGGGGCGAAGCATCCCGGCCTGTGGGCAGCAGCGGACCCCACCCATCGCATCGTGATGATCGACGTGAGGGACAAGAAGCGGGCGCTGACGAAGCCGACGGCGAACGTGGAGTGGGCGGAGCACCCTGGCGTCTCGGCTCGGGCCCGCGACGCGGTCATCACCGCGGCGGAGAGGGCGATCGCTAGGCTCGAGGTCGACTCTGAGAACGGGAAGCTGAAGGTGAGCAAGCCCCCGCCGAAGTCGAAGAAGAAGAGCGCGAAGGGTGGCTTCGTCGCGTGGCTGACGGGCGGCGTGGGGGACCTCTTCACGGCGCTGTGGGCCAAGCGGAGCAGGGGTTCGTGGAGCGCGATCTCCTTCCTGTGCTGGCGTGCGTGGCGCTTCTTCCGCCTGGGCTCGATCTTCCGAGCGGCCTACGATGGGGCCCGAGCCGTCTACGAGACTGTTGAGGACGTTCAGCACGTGTATGACACCATCTACGAGTACTACGAGAGCGGGGACCTGGAGTGCGTCCTCGTGGCCATCGGAGGGACGCTGGTGACGGGGTACCTTCTCTGGGCGTGGTCATACGGCGACTCGAGCGACTCCGACTCGGACAGGGGCTCCACGATCAGCGACGACGAGGATGACAGGGTCCTGGGCACTCAGGTTGCCGACTCCGACGACGAGCCGTCCCCGCGACGCCTCTTCGCGGAGTTGGCCAATCAGCAGCAGGCCCTGCAGAGGGCGATGACCGACCTGACTGGGGCAGTTGCGACACAGTCTTTCGGGGCCAGGACCTCGCCTCCACGTTCTAGTGGCTCAGACTGCACGTCGGACCCAGGTCCCTCCAGCCCTGAGGCGCAGTCCGTGAGCGAGAGTGAGGGGCAGCCGACCACATCCCAGATCGACGACTTCATCTCGAAGCTGAACGAGCACGTGGATACGGTACAGACGGATTCTACACGGGCGACTGCTGGCACTGGGTCCCCGGCGAAGTCACTCGACAGCGCGGGCTCCCGGGAGCAGGTCGGGCGTGTCGACGAAGAGCTGCAGGATCGCATCCAGCTGCTGAAGGAGGAGAGCCGCAACCCGCGCGACGGCCTGCTGGCCACCCTCGAGAAGTTCAAGCATGTGCGCATGACGCCGGTGGGCGGCGCGAAGACGAGGGTCGCGCCGACCGTGCTGAACAAGCTGTACCGTTCGGGGCGCACGGCCAAGATCGAGCTGGGCGAGTGGTTGAGGTCGAAGGAGCTGCAGCGGGCGAGCATCAGCTCGGAGGTGATGATGTTGGCCATGGTGCTGGACCGCATGATGGCGGAGGGCGCCTACGACCAGCTCATCAACAGCCCCGCGGCGGAGCTCACTTGCCTCCGTCTCTACGCGATCTGGAAGGCCTATGAGAATGCGAAGTGTCTCAACGACTGGCAGCGACCGAAGGGGCAGCAGAGCGGGAGCAAGTGGCGCTCCAAGGTCGACTGGGCCTTGGCCGACGAGTACCTCAAGGTGGACGGCGATGCGGAGCTTGCGAACCTGAAGGCCGACGATGAGGTGACGGAGAAGCTGAAGAGGAGGGCAACCATCGCGAAGCACCTGCAGGGCGCCAAGGACAGCGGCGCGGTGGGTGCAGATCACGAATAGGTTGCGGCCGGGGCTTCCGTGGCAAGTCCTGGCCAAGCGCACGCTCAAGGCGTAAGGCCACACTCGAGGTGGATTCGGGTGCTGCTGTGGTGCCTCGGCGCCCTGCAGACACCTGGGAGCTCGCGGGCCTTCGAGGTAGCGGGCTTGTGCCCGGTCGCGCCCCCCTGGCTTTACGGCTTCTCGGGCGCGGCCAACTTCTTCAGGTCGGACGAGGGCGTCTCCGAGTTCGACCTCTACTTCAACGACACCTTTTTCTCGCGTCGGGGCGCAGGTCACCTGGTGGACCCTGTCCCTTATGATGGTGGACGAGAGGGAGCGGGACCCGCTGCGAACGCTTCCCATCCTGCCGCACCCGCTTTCTGCCCGGCCTACTTCCCAGGGCTTGGGCGAGAGGCAGCTGCAGCTGACACTCGCCCGAGTCCAAAGGGCATCGGCGGCCATTCGGGGTTTGGCGGCGGGGCATCTGGGCCAGGAGACCCTGATCTTGAGGCGGCGGAGGGATTGGCGGGAGTGGAGGACTGCGACCCCATTACAGACGGCCATCGTCAACGATCTTTGGGACAGGCACGCTCAATCGGAATGCTGGGGTACCATCAACGACGGCGGGGCGGTGATCAGCCGTCTGGGGGGGGAAGGGGCGCTGGACTATCAGAGTACACGTGCAAGGACGAGAGCGAGGACGACGAGGAAGCACCTGAGCAAGGGAGACATGTGCCCGCTGGTGGCCTCGGAGGTCTCGGCGCCGCCGCCGAATACGAAGGGCCTGAACATCGAGAGGCTTTCGGAGACGGCGGGGGCCTACCTCAGCAATGTTGGCAGCGAGATGATCAGGGAGGTGGGCCAGGTCGACTGGGGCCGCTACGAGAACACGCGCAGCTACACCGACCCGGGCTGGAGACGGGCCAACAACCGACTCGAGCTCGCCCTCCGAATGCTTCGCTCGGGGATGATAGGCTACGTGAAGAACATACGCGAGAGGGTTGGCGTGTTCACCGTAGTCAAGAACTTGAGCGAGTCGGGGACGGTGGTGGAGAAGAGCCGCCTGGTCTGGGACTGCAGGCGGGTCAACCTCCTGTTCCAGGACCCGCCGTGGGTGCCACTGGGGTCCCCCGCATCCCTGGCGCTGTTGGAGCTGGACGAGTCAATCCTACATGGGCGACGGTTATACTCCTTCCAGGGCGATATTCCCGACTGGCTCTACCGGCTACGATGGCCGGCTTCCTTGGCGGAATACTTTGTGCTGCCAGAGGTGACCCCGCAGCAGATCTACGATTACGCGTGCAAGCAGGGGATCTCTATACCGAAGCCCGAGCACGACGATATTGGACTTGGAGCCATGTCCCCCGTCATGGGGTCCAGCTGGGCCGTCTTCTTGGCCCACAGCTGCCTGTCGGACGCCCTGGACAGCTTGCCCGACATCAACCTCGGGCAGATCACCTATGGGAGGCCGACCCCGTCCTTCGAGAAGGTGCAGCTGATGCTATTGTTGTACATCGACGACTACATCGGGCTGAAGCTGTGTTCGGAGAGCGGGGAGGAGCTGGGGCTGGACAGGGAGAAGGTGAAGGCACACCTCGTGGGTCAGGGCCTCCCAGTGCACAAGGAGGACTGGGGGGAGGGCCTGGCGAGGGGTCTGGGGCTGGCCATTGGCCCAAGGCCATACAGGCTCCGCGTCGTCCAGGACAAGATGAGAGACATGGTGCTGGCGACCGAAGCGGTGGTCATCATGGGTCGTGTGCCCCCGGCTGCTCTCAGCAGTCTGCTGGGCCTGTGGACGTGGGCGATCATGACCAACAGGGCGGCCTTCTGCATCCTGGATGCCGCCTACCGCTGGATGCACGGGTTCTGCGAGGAGGACGCGATGAGGTGGCAGAAGTTGGACATCCAGGTATTGAGCGAGCTGCAGGCGCTCTCGGCGCTGCACGTCTTTATGGAGGCGGACCTGGAGACACCCTGGCTGGAGAGGGTCTACATGACGGATGCGTCGGAGGAGGGCTTCGCAGCGGTTGTGACGAAGGCCGACGTGGAGGAGATCAGGACAGAGCTCAGTCGAGGGTCGCTGCAGTCATGGACGGTTCAGGCGGCACGAGCGTACACGGAGGTGGAGCAGGAGGTCGAGACCGAGGGCGACGAGGACGACGCGCCAATGTCACCAGAGATGGGGAGACCGGGCTTTCTGGAGCTGTTCGCGGGCAGCGAGAGGCTCCAACAGGCGATCCTCGGTCTGACTCTCTCTTGGGGAGAGGCATGGGACTTGGCCCGTGGCCGCGAATGCGATCTCCTCAATGTTTCCAACCTCGAACGTCTCTTCCGACGGCTACGATGGCGGTGGTGGTGGTGGATACACATGGCCCCTCCCTGTTCTACCTTCTCGCGGGCAAGGCGACCTCCCCTGAGATCGCCCGACTGTCCCTGGGGCCTGCCAGGTCTGAGTCCCGGCGACGCGGAGAAGGCACAGGAGGGATCTACGCTGTGTGTGCTGGCGGTGCAGGCGGCGCTCTTCTGCATCAGGGAGGGGATCTACTTCGTGATCGAGAACCCCGAGTCCAGCCTGATGTGGGCCTTCCCACCCATGCTCGAGCTGCTCGCGAGGTCCGAGGTCATCAGGATCAGCCTGGACTACTGCCAGCACGGGGAGGAGTGGAAGAAGCCGACCACCCTGGTCACCAACTGCAGGGCCCTCTGTGTGATGGAGCGTCGATGCCAGGGTACGCGTGGACGCTGCTCGAGGACAGGGCTGGTGCATCGCGAGTTGCGGGGCAGCGGCCCGGGCGGCACCAAGTGGACGAAGATCGCCTGCCCGTGCCCCGTCCTCTTCTGCGAGGCCTACGCTCAGGTTGCGAGGAGCGTCGAGCCCTCCTGGGAGAGGGTCCCGGACGGCGCGCAGGTGAGACTGCGTCATGGACTGCCTCGGGTCGTGAGAGCCCGAGCGCAACATCTTCCACCACAGGAGAGCTGGCTCGACGAGCAGAGGTGGAGGGTCTTGTTCCAGGGGCGCTGGCAGAGGGAGGAGCACAACAATGTGTTGGAGCTGAGGGCGATAGTGGGGCTGCTGCGACATCTGTCGAGGACTTCGAGGGCCTGGAGATCTCGAGTTCTCATCATGACGGACTCGTTGGTGAGCCTCGGGGTGCTGACCAAAGGGAGAAGCTCGGCACGGGCTCTACTGCACCTGGCGAGAATGGCGGGAGTGGTACAGCTGGTTTGCCGACTGCGTCCATATTACCGTTGGGTACCCTCCGAGGTCAACGTCGCCGACGGACCGTCTCGACAGGTCGACCTGGGAGCGGCGGAGGAGACGAAGGCGGGCCACAGCACGAGGTACACACCCAAGCGGCTTCTCCACTGGCTTCGGGGGCTGCGACGGCGAGGAACCGCTGGACACTCCCATTGGTGATTCTCTTCGTCTCGACGCAGCGGGCGGCGGCGGCCCCGCGTGGGCCGAAGCCACCCCCGCTCAAGCAGAGAGGAGCTCTTGCCTGGGAGAGGGCCGCCGAGGGCCCGCTGAAGTACAACGACAGGCTGGTGATCCACGCTGTCGACGACAATACCAACATCCAGTACCAGCGGGCCGTCAAGGACTTCTGAGTGGAGGTGAAACGCTCCGGACAGCCGTTCAGCACGGTGGCGGAGCGCGACAGGGCATTGGCGGACTACATCGCCGACATGTGCTATGTGCAGCAGGCCAGCTTCATGAAAGCGAGCTACCTTTTCAACGGGTTCATGCACATCTTCGAGGACCACAGGAACTTCCTCCCAGTCGCAGCCCGCGCACTCAAGAGTTGGGAGCGCATGGGCTTCGGCGGGGAGGGCGAGCCTATCCCGATGGAGGCGATGGGGACCATCATCAAGGCGTTCTTCGAGCGCGGCATGATCATTGAGGGCGCGGCCGCGCTCGTGCAGCTGGACGGGTGGTTGAGGGGGCAAGACTGGTGCCAGCTGCGGAAGAACGACGTGAGCATCGACAGGGGCGGGCGGGTCGCACTACTCCTTGGAAGGCGAGAGCGCGGCGAGAAAGTGAAGACCGGATCCGGCCAGGGTGTCGAGCTCAAGATGAAGGTCGCCAAGGCCATCATGGAGGTTCTCGTCTCGGTCATCTCCGACCAAGAGCTCGTGCTGCCCGTGAGCCAGGGCAGTTTTAGGCGTTCGTGGGCCAAGCTGCTGGGCGAGCTGGGTTTGGAGCACAAGGGGCCTCCGCACGGCATCCGCCACGCCGCGGCGGCCGACTTTGTCGCGGCTGGCGGAGGACTGGAGGACGCCCGCAGGCGCGGGCGCTGGAAGACCCCATCAGCGCTGAGCCGATACACCAAGGTCCACGCGCTCATCAGACGCCGTTCACAATTGCCATCTACGACGATGGAGACGGGCCGCAGCTTTTGGCGTCAGCCGGCCAAGCAGCTGAAGGAGGCGATCATGAACTCACCCGTGTCCGACACCCCGCTGGCGAGGCTACCGGTTGTGAAGATCGCGCGGGTCAGAGAAAACGAGGCGCAGGTTTTCGACGAGGGCCAGTCGAGCAGGTCTGAGCCAGTGGGCAAGCCGTCCAGCGCTCATCGTGCACGCGCTCGACGCAGGACCTAAGCGTTGGCGCCGCTGCTGTCTCCTCCCTCCGCCTCGCTCTCACAGTCAGTAATGGGGAACTTGTGGGCTAGCCATAAGGGGGTAAGTCTGAGTCTTTTAAGCTTTATCCTTGTTTCCCTCCCCCCCCTCCCTATTGGTTTGCTGATTTTGGAAGCAGGCTGAGGGCCCGTCGGGCCAGATGCTTGCGATGCGGCGTGGACGGGCAATCACGATTAACTTTAGTTCTTGGCGTGCCCCGTGATGTAGATTGCGGGCCTGCTCGGGCATCGGCCCGAGTCGGTGCACGCCTTGCATCTCTCGAGATTCGCGTTTGCAGGATCTTCGGGCGAGGTCGCCCACTGGTGTGGAAAATGGTTCGCTCTTTCACTCGGCACTCATGTCGGAGGCCTCCGCCCGACCCCCTCTTGTGGCTGGCCCCTCCCCGTAGCTGTACAAACATAAATAATTGTTTTCAAACAATCTTTTATGTCTCAGAGTGCGGGGTCGAGGGCCGTCTGTACTCTCCTTATCTTTGTATGTGCTCATAGCTTTTTCGGTCCCGCCCCCCCTGCCCTTGTGAAGGGTAATCACGATTAACTTTAGTTCTTGGCGTGCCCCGTGATGTAGATCGCGGGCCTGCTCGGGCATCGGCCCGAGTCGGTGCACGCCTTGCATCTCTCGAGATTCGTGTTTGCAAGATCTTCGGGCGAGGTTGCCCACTGGTGTGGAAAATGTTTCGCTCTTTCACTCGGCACTCCTGTCGGAGGCCTCCGCCCGACCCCCTCTTGTGGCTGGCCCCTCCCCGCAGCTGTACAAACATAAACGAGCCTTCAGCTCGGGAGTCACAGGCGGGACGAACCTGCAGCTCGAGTCTACAAGGCGCATCTGACAGTCGCAGAAGGGACGAGCCTTCAGCTCGAGAACCAGGGACGATGCCCATGGACGCGGAGAGCGCCGCAGGGACCGTGGCCATGAGTGGCGGCCGCATCGAGCCCCCAGCCATCCCTGGTGAAGCAACTCAGGGCCTCCCCCAGCAGGCGGACTCCCAGGCCAGCGGCGGGCGCACGGCCGATACCGCCGACGTAGTCATGGAAGCGCTAGGCTCCCCAATGGGGCCGAACCAGAGAGGGCGCGTCGATGATCGCGCGGCTGGCGCATTCGGCGCTACAGGCGATCTAGGTGGCTGCCGCCATGACACCGCCGCTCCCCTCCCTGGAGACATGGGCGTCACTACGGCAGTAGCACCCAGCCCCCATGTCGTTGACCTCGCCGATGGGACTGGCCTTCAGCCAGGAAGAGTTGAACAGGAAACGGCTGGGGCGGGCGCGACGAGCACACTGAACGCTGCGCTCGACAGGGGCTACAGAGTGGCGCGTCTGGCTGCAGACAGCGCCGAAACGAGCGGCCACGGCCAATCCTCCCTGGGATCGACAACGGCCGTTCCCACGGGTCGACCCCGCGCGTCCGACGCCAGCAGGGTCCCACCCGACCCTGCCCACGAAGTGGGCTACTTGGTCGATCTGATCGATCGCATCGGACCCCCGATCGTCGCCGCTGAACCACCCTGCGTCTCCCCCTCCTCGCCTACCCGCCCCCGCCCCATCCACTCCTCTCCTGGCCCCCCCCCTGGGTTGGAGCATGCAGACGCCATGCCGGGCGGCAGTGGCCATGGCCGCGAAGACCCGTCCCAAGGGGTGGGCCGTGGGCCCCTCATCAGGACTGCCAACGGTTCTCCGTTCGTGTTGAGGCGCGCGGCTCCCAGGACGCCCAGTACGCCCATCCCACTCCCCTTCCCTTCTCCAGACCTAGCCCTGGAGGAGGAACTTTGGATGGCTAGCCAGGACGCCCCCACTGACGCTGAGGATGACACCAGCCAGGCCCATAGAGAGAGGGGGCAGTATGCAACCGACATGCGTGCTCGATGGATGGACGCCACCGGACACACGAACGCAGTCTGGGCAGTCAGTCGAGAGGCTGATGGACCCATGTGTGGGCCACGCGTCGCTGACCCTAGGGTCACAGGCAGGGGAGGCACCATGAATGCCCTCCGTCGCCACCTAGTACGCATCGACGGCCCCTGGCGTGAAATCCCCGGCCGAGGGGCACCTAGAACCGCAGACCAAACCAGTAACCTGCAGCTCCTCACCCACCACGCGTGGAGGGGGCATCGCCCTGGTCATCCTGGCATACGGGAAGGCAGCCCCCTGCGAGCGGTCCCAAACGACGCTCTCCTCCTTGGGTTCGGATCGCAGCGAGCCACCTCGGCACCAGCCCCCGCCATCATGGACCTCTCCTGGCTGGTCTGGCCAGTCACAGGCGGGGACCACGAAGGACGCTTAGGGGGTGCTCAACCTGATCCGACGCAGGTGCTAACCTTCCGCTTCGCGAGTGTCACTCACGACCCCTTTGTAAGGATGGAAAGACTGGGCGCGGACGACCCCTCCGTGGTGGAAATGCAACTAGCACGTCTCGAGTACGCCGTCATGACTACCGCAGCGCACCATTGCGACATCGGGATGGAGCCTCCGAATGGATACGACACGAGCAACATGCTCTCGCCCACCAGGCCTCCCCGTGATGCTGTGCCACTGCACAGCAGCGGCCCCGACCGGCCAGACGGCGCCCAAGACCCCATGGACGACGAGACCAGAGCTTACGCGTACAGAGTCCTAATTCACGAGCGCAGACAAAACATAGTTCATTTTCCGGACCACGGGGACATCAGACAGTGGGCCACCAGGAGGGGCAATCTCGAACGGGTTGGCGACGACGCACACTCGAGACGACAATCAGGTAGAGGCCCCGTACCATGGGCAGAGCCAGCTCTAACAGGAGTGACGGCCAGCACAACCGGCATCCCCGGGGTACCGATCCAAGGTGGCGACAGAAATGACAACGCGTGGCCCTGGTCCACCACGGCGCACCGCCTGCTGCTACGGGACTTCTTTTGCCCGACTCAACGGTGCGACTTCTGCGGATCGTGGATGCTTCGAGACCCGGCGGGCCGACGCTGCATCACCTGCCTGAGGTTGGCCAACCCGTGAAGCTACAGCGGAGGCGAGCAGCAGTCGGGCGACCCCCACCAGGTTCACCCCAGCGCGGAAACGGGCCAGCCACTCAACAGGCACGCCCTCGACCTCCTTGATAGCTCCCTGCAACTTCAGATGGTCAGGGCAGGCATGCGATACGCCCCAATCGCAGAGCACCTCTACTTTCCAGCTCAGCCGGGCCCCACGGATTTTACCCCGACCTGGCTCGTGGGTGAGCTTCTGGGAGCCTGGAGGCACATGGCGTCCCAAACCGGCACATGGGCCAACTGCGGCTTCATCGACAGAGCAGACCTTGGAGATGAGATGCAACTGCGCCCAGCAGTGGCCACCCTCGCCCTGCTTTGCTCCGCGCCAGAGTCCTGGGCCCTTGAGGCCTGCTTAAGAGTACGACGAGTCCTTAGGACGTGCCCCGATGGACGACTCGGCGGTTGGTTCCCACCGCAGCTCTATCGCGAAGATTCTATCGCGCACCCACCACCGCACTGGAGGGGTCCCCCAATGAACAGGCCAACCACGATGATCGCGATAGGACCGAACACAGTGGTGGACCTGGATGATCTGAGCTGGCTAAACAACACCATTGGCGGCGACTACCTCGACCAGGCAATAAGCGATACCCGAAATGACGTAGACCTGAGTAGGCGCTGGTGGCACGCCAGAGACAGCCCCCACGCTCAGGCAGCTGAGGTTATGAGAGGTGCGCTACAGGCCGCAGCCCGCACCGAATGGCGCCTGCTACGTGCCCAAATGGGACAAGGACCCCCCCTGGGAAACCTCGTTACCGATGCCGTCATCCGACGCTTAGGTGCAGACAGCTGTGCTCGAGAGTACGCGCATACGGTTCGACCCAGTGGCGGAGGCGCCCCCATGGACGTGGACGACTCCAGGGATGGCGGAAGAAGCTCTAGTAGCGAAGATGGAAGCAGAGGAACAGCCCAATATAGGCCTCCCCCTGATCCCATGCAAGGCCTCTCCCCCGCTGAACTTGCCCAGCGAGGAGCTTTTGTCGACGAGGTCCGCCGAATCAGGAGAATGGTGGCCAGTAACACCGTCACCCCAGGCACGCAGTGGAGCCGGATCTTGGTTCCGTTCATCTGGGGCACTGCCACGAGCAGGGGTCGCATCGTTCTCGAGCAGGCGTTTAGGTCCATCAATATCAATACTAACATCATCGATCGGGCAGCCACATGGTGGAGAGCGCGAGGCGTCCTGTCGTACAGGGACGCCCAGGTGGTCCTTGCTGCAGAGGCAGACACATCCTCCAGGGCCACTGGATCCACACTTGATGCGCCCGAAGCGGGCAGTTATATCGCGCCGCGGCTTCAGGAGTGGATGATGGAGCACCTAGACGCGAGTCACTCCCTCCAGTCCGCCATCTTGTCAGGGGACCGGCAGGCAGTCGAAGCGGGAGCAAGAGCGCGAGCGGAGCAAGCCAGGGACGAACAGAGAACGAATCTGAGGAACCAAGGACCGACGCATGTAGGAAGGGCGCAGCGTGGAGCAGAGGACGCGGCGGTGGAAGCTGCGAGCACGACCACTCCCTGGCACGCAGACATACGACAACTGCTCAATCGGGCGCAAGGTGCTCTCCCCCAGGGTAGACTACCACCAGGCAGCACGAGACAGGAGCACCTGGACAGGCTCATCCGCTCGCTAGACGCCAGGCAACGAGATGAGGAAGGCGCAGGCAGGGGCACCATGCCCGCGCCCGAAGGAAGGACTTCCGTCAACGGCGATCAGGCGCAGTGCCTCGCACAGAGCATGCTGCTAGACCACAGAGCCAATGCGCAACCAGGCTCCTGGATCTCTAAAGCCCTGTGGCTCTGCCTGGCCCCACATTACTTCCCCCTCCTGAGGCCAGTACTGACGGTGCGAGTGTTGGACTCCCGGCCCTACGATGTAATCTATCGGTGGATGACGAGAGCTGAAATGCACACACCGGAAGACGTGGTCACCTGCCTCAACAGAGAGGCACCAGGGGCCAATCTGACGCCATACTCCGAACTCAGTAGCGTGCAAATACAGGCCCTCATCAGTCACCTAGGCGAGGAGGCCTGTCTGACGCATCTTGAGGCGAGCGTCTCCGCCAGAGCCCTCATCGAGAGCCTGGGAGAGGGCCTTGCCCGGATCGGCCAGCCCCCTGGAGACAACGCCAGACTCCCCTCAGAAAACATGGATGCCGTGGAGGTCCCCTCCTGGGATCTCGGCGAAGGCACTCCCTTATGCATGATCTGCAGCGAGAACATTCTGGGCACCGTGGAAGTCCTTATGCTATGCGGCCATTTGTTCCATGGTGAGTGTCTGAGTCAGTGGGGAGTGAGCCAGCCGACCCAGGCCGATACCTACGGAAGATGCTTCCCAGTAAACTGCCCCAGCTGCCGTTCGAACGACAGGGGTAGTATCATCGTAAGACTGCCCGGACGAGCCTGTGACGCCGACGCCGCTGTTGTTGCGGTGTCTCCAGACCTACTGCAACTACGGGACGGTGCCCTAGCCCCGCTACAGCCGTTCCTGGGCCTACACGAGCTAGCCGAAGCTGTCAGGCAGGTGGCCCCAGACCTTGACTGCCTTAGAGCACAAACGCTGGCAATTCGACGGCCCCACACGTATGTCACGCTTGCCGACATGCGCAGGATCCACGAGCATGTGAGCGAGAGGAGGACCGCACAGGAGACGGAGCAAGCCCCAATGGATGTGGATGGGAGGCCACCCGAGGGCGGAGCCGGCCCGGACCATGACGATACGCAGGACAGCCCGCAAAGCCCTGGATCTTCACCACCAGCAGGACCTCCCGGTCCCACCAGCAGGGCTGACAGGATACGACAAACTCCGCGGATCACATTTGGAAGATGGGCCCTGCTTCTCGGACGGAATCCTCCCGAGGACGAGCTCAGGAAGAGAGGGCAGCTGCGGTTCCCCGTGAGCCTACTGATCACGGCAGTGCGAGACATTGGAGCCGATCTGGTGGTCTCCAGAACGACATGCGTTGGTGACCGAGTCGCCGATGAAACTGGGGTCACCTTTGCCCTCGCAGGCCCTGATGCGTGGGAGCAGATCAAAGCCCTGGTCACGGAGCGCAGAGGCCAGGCCCCCTGGGACCTCCGCCCCAACGATCTTCATGGTAGATGCACAAGCCTCACAGATGGACGCCGCATTGGCGGCAGCCTCTTCAGCGGGAGGTCCGTGCTGTGTCCTTTCCCTGGCCACCGAGGGAGTGCCATCCCCTGGAGGGCTGGACCCTATTGAGCTTGCGACCCTGGCGAACGCACAGTGGGGGTTCAGAGCGACCAGCAAGATCACACACCTCGTCCCGATTGGCTACCCCTATCGAACGGGCAAACCCAGCCCGCCGATGCAGCAACTGTTCGCGGCACAGTTCGACATAGCAGGCAGGGCACTTCGCACGATTCTCCCCCCGTCTATAGTCGTGCACTGGGGAGGGAGATCTGGAGACACCTCCGACGCTCTCCACGTTCTCACCCCTGAGAGCGGCAACGACGGCGTCGTCGCGCAGATCATCAGGTGGAAGGAGGAGCTGAGACAATCCAGCAACGGTAGACTTACAGCCGAATGGGTCACCACGAGAGTGCAGCTTCCTCGGGGCGAGCTGCTAAGGTACCAAGGGCTCGAGATGCTCTTCCATCATGTACTTCGCTGTCGGACAGAGAGACCCATGATCGGAAACGACGGCCTCCGTGCTCCCCTGGACAACCTGCAGGCAGCAGCGCAAATTACCACGCTGGCCCACTCCACCGCGTGCATTTGGAGAGCCCACGAGACGAGCGACTCAGTGCACATCCCAGTCCCCCCTAGAGCAGCGTGCCTGGCGCGTGCCATAGCTTCTGCGACAGCTGGGGCCATGGGGCACAGAGTAGGGATCTGTGGAACAGGGCTGCTTCTCCTTGCTACTCTTGAAAGGATCGCCGCCCCTGTCCTAAGGCACCTTCGCGACGAGCCCCCGCGTATATTTGGAGAAGAATCCTCCACGCCAGCCCTGGGACCGCGCCGAATCCTCCTGGAAGGACCCTGGGACGGGGGACCCTCCTTTGCACGCCTCTCCGACCCCGAGGGCGGCTTCCACCTGCGATGGAACCTGGCTGACATGGGACAAACACGGCCTGCTGACGTCATGCAAGCCGTAGAGGCCACCACCGGGCCCGACACGGTCGAACAAGTCTCCACCGTGTATGCCTGGTTCCCCGACGTCTCGGACTATAGGTGCATGACGCAAGTCCGCATGCGCCTGGCGGCCGCGGACGCCATGGCGGCGGCCTTTGTCGGCACCAGCTGTATCGTGGTCGGCGCCCAAACGATCAGGATCTTCCCTGCGACACCGAGCAGGGATCCCATGCACAGAGCTGCCGCCGTCTCCAGAGAACAGCAGGAGCACGTGGACGCGCTGGCCAGATCCTCCGTCCGACAAGCTCCCAGGCGTGCCATACAGCCCCAAATCCTCGAATCATCACTATGGATAGGCACGGCGCCCAACTGGGAGAACTGCACCTACGCAGTATGCGCCCGAATGCTTGGCTCCCCGGGCACAGCACTCTTCGACTCTACTCGGCGGCAGTGGGCTCAGCGAACGCTCAGATATTAACTCGACTCTGGCCGCTACCTGCCGGCCCGAATGGAGCGGCGCACCCAGCCAACACCAGGGCCGCCCCACCTGCCCTCACAGGAGACTGGCTACGAGACAATGCCAGGGCCATGAGAAGGAACGCTCTTAACGCGCTACCCAGCGAGTACTTCGGAGAAGGCTTACGGGACTACGAGACTGTTCTTCAGCCAGGGGAGTACCTCCTAGCGGCAGTGGCTGCTGGGGGAGCAGTAGAGCTTACCACTAGCGGCGAGGCAGGATTCCTCTTCACCACGGTTCCCACCTGGGTGACGATACTCCTCCCCGCCGATGCAGACATCAGAGCGGCCACAAGAGGCGCAAACATACCACAAGCCAGGTTGAAGCTCCAGCTGGCCGCTGGCACAATCCACGTCGCGCGCCTGGACTCCACTCCCGCGGTGACCCCGTCCCCCGCCTCCATGGGATTGCAGGTCAACGTGCCCGTCCAGCAACCTCTCCCCAGACGCACCACCGCCTCTCTTAACCCACTCCCTGGTCCAGCCAGACCTACCCACTTCCCAGAGCCTGCCGAGGTCATTGTTAGCACATGCAGACCCTCCCCGGGCGACCTGGTACGAGCAGACGAGGATGCAGTAGGAATCGCGCGAGGCATGCCGGGCAGGTTTGTCGCAGTTGTCCCTGAGCAATTGGTCCACGACATGGCCCGAGGTGTGCAGCGTCGGATCGCGCTCGAAATTCGCAGGCAGCTGGAAGGCCGACCCATACAGAGATACAACTGGGACATGTTCGCTGCCATTTGGATCCTGCAGCTTGCCAATCCGAGGAACCTGGACCGTGACCACGTGTGGCAACTCATTCGTGAGCTCGGGATCCGAGAGGAAGTCACAAGACAGCTCCCGTTCACACAATGGCTCGCGCCCGAACCTGACGCCACATACTCGGCACACCAGCCATGGCTCGAAGTCCCTGGATCGAGAGGAGCCGAAGTGGACGCCGCCACTTCACATCCCGTCCCAGAAGATGTCACCACCGCCCTGGACGCCCTGATCAACAGGCTCTCCAACCTCCACTGGGAAGAACGGCAGCGCCACGACCCTGGCAGAGTGACTCGGGGTCGGAGAGGAGGCTCTCAGGTGGCCAGAACCGCGGATGCGGGAGACAGGCGCGTCGGCCCCCCAGGTGCCGAAGGTCGCAGAAGTCGCAGCCGAGTAAACCCCGCGGCCGACGCAGCAGGAACGCAAGCCAGCGCCGAAAGCTCATCAGCCACCCCAAACCTAGGATCGACAGCGCTCCCCGCGTGCCCTGCGGCGATGACAGCGCCACCAGAACAGGCGGGTGCAGGTCCTTTGGCGACTGGCCAGCAAACCAGCAGAGACGCTACCGGGGCTGAAGGCAGCCCGGCTGCAGAGGCGAGTGGGACACAACCACAGGCAGCGGCGCCAGCACCAGGCGTGGCCGCGGTACCCCCATCCCTGGGCAGCACGCCAGGAGGAGACGGAGCGGTGGACAGCGGCGGAAGCTGCGGAGGTAACACCGGGCAAGTGCCCCCGCGGGTGACCCCAGTGAATCCCGCGCCACCCAGCGGGGTAGCAGGACAGATCCAGGCACCTCCAGCCGAAGGGGGGGGGAGCCCTGGGAGTGCAGATGGCCCCGCGCCGACGGACGCCCCCGCTGCGCCAGCAGGAGAGAACGGGACGGGCGCCTCGGGCAGTACCGAGACCGCCATTACCACAGACCCCCCCAGAAGTGATCCGACCTCCCCAACAGGCGCGCGAGCGAGCCCGGAGCAGCCCACAGCAGGAAGCGGGAGGGCCGCGGCGCCAGAGGCTGCCAGGAGCAGGCGAAGCGCACCAGAAGCCACCAGGACAGCGGGCAGGAGGAGTGAGGGATCCCTGACAACCGCACCCCCGCAGGGCTCAACCGACCCGCCACCGGCCCAGGCCAGAAGACCGCCTCTCGGCACTGTGGAAAGATGCAGTAGCGACCCCCTTGGTCGAGGAGACACACCGAGAAGCGGGCTAGAGCTCCCACCGTGCATGGATTCGGATTGGCGGCGAGAGCACGAGGCAATGGCGCACGCGTTGAGACAAGCGCAAACCCAAGCCACAGATGGCACAGGCAGTCCTCCCACCGCAGAAGAGTGGAATCGGGTGCTGAGCACGATAGCGCGGGCCGCCGCGATACCGCAACTGGACAAAGCTGTGCGGGACCTGCATGAAGAGCTTGGGATATCAATGAGACGCCTTCAGCGCCTATTGGAGCACCTATCCCCCCCCTGGGACGCGCAACCCCATGGGAAGAAGAATGCACACACGCGTTGCGGCACTAACGGCGGACGCGGCTTGCGCCCAACTCCGACAGCTCGCAGGCAGCCCAGCGGCGCGTTCGGACACCGTACTGGCTCCCGATGCCCCCTTCCAGGACCTCGCACCTGGCATGCTCCGCACTATCCTGCGTGCGGGCGCTGGCCCCCCATGCTCCGACGACAGAGACCAGGTCTTACGGGGAACGGTAGAGGCCTCCGCAAGGAACCTCCGCAGAACTGAAAACCTTGGCCGACGTACCAGCACGCCCAGACCCGCGCGCGCAACGGCTGCAACCGGCGAAAGCACAGCAGAGACCGCCGCAGCCGGGCGTGGTCGAACCAGAAGCGCGGCTGGACCACGACGGCCTAGAACCAGTGCTCAGCCGCGCAGCACTGCTGCCGCCAGGGCACGCAGGAGCCCTTCCCGCCGAGCTCCCCCGGGGACGAGAAGCGAGGTGCAGCGGACAACCCCACAGGGCACCCCACGAGCCAGACCAGGAGGCAACACCAGCAGAGAAAGATCCACCAGGCCAGGCACCAGGGCACCCAACTCTAGGTCCCTTATCGATCTCTGGGAAAGCACCAGCCGCCGAGCGGCCGAGGGCGCCCCCCCCGCTGTCGCAGGCCGCGGCACCACCAGACAGGCATCGGGGCCAGCAAGTGCAGAGGACGGCCAAGCACGCAGAGCGCGGCCCCGACCAGCGGGATTCACACCAGACGAGGCCACCGCGGCTCCCCAGCCCGCCGACGTGCTCCAACAGGTTTGGGGGCGCCACAGGGATGAACGGACGGGTCTCTCCCCAGTTGCCCCTGCAGACACTACGCTGGCGGCGTATCAGATTGCAGGGCTGGATAACACGCAGATCATCGGCACGCTCCGGACTCTTCAGCAGGACGGCCTAGTCACCCTCTGCCCCACCGACGACGCCTGGGATATCTCGGGACACCTCAGGCTCAATGCAAGTGTCGACCCTGGACAAGGCGACGACTGGACACTCGATTTCACGCAGCAGACGAGAGCTCGAGTTGTAGACCCGAGACCTAACCCGCGTGCGGACACAGGCCCAAGCCTCCACTTGGTCTCACTCTTCGACGGACGGGGACTGGCAAGACTCGCGATCGGAGACCTCATGGCGAAGATCGCCACCGTTCCACGTTTCAGGTCTTCCACCTTTGTCGAAATTAACGAAGAAGTCGCTTCCCGCGTGGCGAGGCGCTGGGACCGCGACAATGCTGCACTCTTTGCTGGAGGTCCTCCACGCGAGAGGCTGGGGGTAGACGTCTGGGACCTGCTGAGGGGAGAAGAAGATCAGAATTCCTGGACCAGTCATCTGAGAACCCTCGACCCTGGAAGCCTCCTCGTCATCATCGCCGGACTTCCGTGCACGAACGTTTCCTCAGCGGGTCAACGCGGAGGATTGGACGGACTAGCCGGTCCCCAGTCGGTGCACTTCTTCGTCGTCCCGCTCCTTTGGATCATCGCGCGCAGGGTGAAACCGGACGTCCGCGTGCTAGTGCGCTGCGAAAGCGCAGCAACGATGCAAGCGGCACACAAGCAGGCAATGTGTACAGCCCTGGGAGAGATACCGCTCGACTGGGCGGTACGCCTCGATGCCGCCTCCTCGGTGGCTAGCCCAAGAGACCGCCTCTGGCTCAGCAATTGTCCCCCCGCCGAAGACACTATTACGTATCTCAGACTCCCGAGTCCCTGGGAAAAGCGGTGGACATACCGCCCAGACGGACGCATCCCCACGTGGACCCAGTCCAGAGCCCCAGCGAGTGCCCCTGAATCCATAGTCCCGAGCAGCTACCAGACGCACCCGTTGTGCCTTCTGCACAGCGAAGACAGCAGCTACAGGTGGCTTCTCCGCACTCTCACCGACACCAGGAATGGCATTAGGAACATATTCGCGGAGACAGGAGCCGAGCAGTGCTTCCAGGGGTGCACTGAGGGACTGGCTCTCGTCTTTCAAGGCAGAGAGCGGGAGAGCCTTGCCAGCGAAGGAAAGGTCAAGGCCTGGGCAGGATGGCTGCTTGCTCACGGAAGAGAGCATGGACTCCGAGTCCCTTCCCCCGAGGAACGTGCTCGAGCAGTGGGACTTGGGTCCTACTACCGGTCCTGAGCCATCAGCGGGAAAATGCTCTACGACGCCGTAGGCATCCACTACGACCCAAGGTGCCTCCAACGTAGACTCGTGTCTGCCATCCTAGCATGGAGCCGGGATGAACCCGTGCCTGGACAGCAGCACACAGCGCCGACCGAGAGGCACGCGTGGGCCGCATGGAGACTGGCGCGCAGCTTCGCGGGCAGAAACTGCCCATGGGCACCCCTCGCGGAAACCCTTTTTCCAGACGACATTCTGCGAACAATGCAGCGGCAGCAGCACTTCCCGCCCGGACCGCCGTTCCCCTAGACTCGCCTGAGGACCCAGGGTCGCTTTTTCGCGCCCTCGGGCCCCCCCCGACCACGAACCTCGCACCGGGGGCGAGAACTAGAGCGTGGCAAGCCGCCTGCTCATCCCTGGGTCGCGCCTTAGCACCGCACTGCAACTACACCGTCAGGCGGCCACGGTCCCTCTGGGCCTACCTGCACGCCACCGCCTGGGCCAATCCCACATGGGCGGACATGTGTGGGGACCGGTCTCTGCAGAGCCTTGTAGACGCAATAGCTAGTGCCGCGCAGCCCGGTACGCTCAAACTTGGCTGCTGGAACGTCAGATACCTCAAGAGTACGACAGCACACAAGAACATGATCAAGCACGCTTTCCTGACGCAGCTGACCACCAACGGGAGGATTGGGCTCATTCAGGAGACCCACTGGACTGAGCACGAAGCGACAGTCTAGTCCACCATGTTTCACGCTCGCACGCTTATAGCATCGCCTGCCTACATAGGACCGGCCGGGGGCCGCGCCGGCGGGGTGGCGATCCTCATCCCGCGCGGTGCTGCTCTTATTCGTTCTGAGGAGCTTGTCCCTGGGTGCGCCGTTGCTGTCGCGATTAGACGAGGTGAAAACGTCCGCCGCCTGGTGTCGGCGTATCTCCCTCCGTCTAGGAAGACCGAAACCATAGATGCCATCCGCCAGGCCATCGAGAGATGGGGCGACACCCCCACCTACTGGGGCGGTGACGTGAACATTCAGGTTGACAACCCCAGGGGAGGGGAAACCGACGACGCCGCGGCCCTCACCGATCTGCTCTCCCAGACATGATCGCGCATCTGCCACTGCGACGGGCCCACGAGGGTCGACGCAGACAACGAGTCGCAAATCGACATCGTCGCGTGTCCTTACCGACAGCTTGGGGCATATGGAGTCAGGAAGGCATGGAAACCGTCAGTATCGGATCACGCCATCATGTACCTTGAGCTTTAGGGCGCTTTCAGAATACGCAGAGACAACACCATGCGGGCTGGTGACTTGCGCCTTCTGCCGGACGAGGCGCGCGCAGAGCTAAGAGCCATCTACACGTTCCTCGAGCGTACCTTCGGACTGCCCGACGTCGACCTGGCCGGGCTCCTGCAGCCCGCCGACTGGGTCCGCCCGGCGGCCCCGGGCCAATTCCCAGCGAGACACAGGGGCAACGATGACGGTGAAGGAGAAATAGAACAGGAGCCTTCAGCTCCGCCTCCGCCCCCCCCCCTGGTGGACGACCACGCTGCCCCCCTCTTTCCTGCGCTACTCACTCTTGGTCGACACGCCATGTCGGCGGCCATCCAGGACTGGTGGAGGAAGTGGCGCAGGAACGAGACCAACCGCTCTCCGGGTACTCTCCTTGCTGCAGCGGCGAGATCCGAATCCAGCACACGCCCTGTGGGGACGCTCGCAGCCTGGCTAGCCGAGTACGACTGGGACGGCAACGACCTGACCCCCCAACAGGCCGCTACCTGGTTGAGAAAGTGGGACAACGACACCGCTCAGAGGCGGGCGGCCCGGCTCACCCCCGCACAGAGAGGCCCCGGCGTTGAGCGCCCCGCCCTCGCTTCGCATTGCCGCACGGGCCGAGAAATCTTCGTCAAGACACACGCCATTCTTGGGGTGCGTGACACTGATGGGAAATGGAATGAGCGCACGAAGGAAGTCGACGACGTCCTCTGGCGCAGCCGTTGCCATATTTGGCAAACCCTGAGGTCCTGTGCGACAGCTTTCCTGTCGCGATGCTTCTCGCGACAACGCATTGTCACGAGACGTCTCTGTGGCAAGATTCTGTCGCGAACCACTGTCGTGACAACGTGTTGTCGCGAGGACTTCGCGCGAAAAAAAAAGCATGATAATCGCAGTTAAATGTATTATTTTGGCACGTGAGTAAACAAAGCTAGCGGCGTTGAGCTCTTGGGTGAACGCAATGCCATATCAACGTGCATGTGTATATAACGCGCTCTGACGCGTGGCGGGAGGGGTTGGTTGCCAGATGCCGCGCGAGCGCAGCAACCTAAACGCTTTTGCGCGCCTGTTCGAGTTGTTGTAGTATTGTATTGATCCTCCTGCGTCTTCTTCTCCTCCTCCTCCTCCTCCTTCTCATCCTCCTGCCTTCATCATCCGTTTCCTCCTCCTCCTCCCTCTCCCTCTCCCTCGTTATTCTCCCCCTTCTCCTCCTTGTCCTCCTCCGACCCCGCCCTCCTCCGCCCTCCGACATCTCCGGTTGCCGACCGCGCGCGGGGGGGGGTCCTGGGCTGACGATTCAGCCCCCGTCCTCCCTGCCTCCCCCCCGCGGGAGCTTCGAGGCTCGAGGCGTGGCTCCCAAGAAAGGAATCGTCGCGCCAGTCGCGCGGGCGGCGGACGCAGGGACCGACGATGGCAACGCCGCGTGCGACGACGACCCGCTGCTCGCGCTGTGGGAGCAGCACGTCACGAGACCGATTGCGCGCCGCGCTCGGCGCGCGGCGCGCAGTCGATCGTTCGGGCCCTGATCTATCGGTCGGCTGAAGGTCGACTGATCGGGGAAGGAGAGGGGGGGGGGCGAGGGGGGGGGGAGAGGGGGGGGGCAGGGTCGAAGGGGAAGGAGGTTGGGCACGGAGGGGGGGGGCGGAAGGAGGGAGGGGAAGAGAGAGGGGAAGGCGGATGGACGGAACGAGGAGAGGAGAGAGGCGAGGGAACGAGGGAGGGAGGGAGGGAAGGAAGAAGAGAGGGATAACTATATATATATACACACAGAGAGAGAAACAGAGAGAGACAGAGAGAGATATATAGAGAGAGAGAGAAAGAGAGAGACAGAGAGAGAGAGAGAGAGAGAGCGGGGTGAAGGAGGCTGAGGCGGGTCGCGGGTGAAGGGAGGGGAGGTGGATGATGGCGAGAGGGTATGGGGGGCGATGACGATTAAGGATCAAGTACACGACGGCGATGGACGACTCGCACGACGAGCTCGAGCTGAAGCGGCACAAGGACCTGATCATGGCGACCCGCAAGCTGGGCTCTGTCAGCCAGAAGCGCGGCGAGGCCACGCACGGCAAACGACGAGCGCGCGCATGCGCGCGAAGCTGATGCCGCTGCGCACCTGACTCGACTCACCGCGGCGTCACCGACGTCACCGATATCGGTGACATCGGCGATGCAGCTGCGATGCGGGTCAGGTGTGCAGCGTGATCAGGCTCGCGCCGGTGCGCGCGCATCGTTTGCCTTGCTCGGCCAGGCTGCGCTGCTGCAGCTCGCGACGCGCAACCGCGACACCTGGCGCTTGGCGAACGAGGCCAGGCCGTGGGCGGGCGACATGGCCAGGTCCATCCGCGTCATGGTTCGCCACGTCGGGAGAGCGGTCGGAAGGGCCGATTTGACGCGTTCTGGAGCGAGGGGTAAGTCACAGGAGGAGGAGGGGGAGGAGGGGGGGGAGGGGGAGGAGGAGGAGGAATATAATGAGGAAGACTGAGGAGGTGGCCAATGCAGGTGGAGAAAGTGAGGATGGCGGAGGGGCGTAGAGCAGGAGGGCGAGAGCGGGGCGGACAGGCCACGGAGGGATAGGAGTAGCAGTCGGAGTAGGATCGGGAGGAATGAGCGGAGGCGGATGGTGAAAGATGATGAGGGGGATGAGGGCGATGCTGGCGGACGCACGGTGAAGATGAGGAGGTGGAAGAAGACGAGGGGATGAGGATGAGGCGGGCAAGGGGGGTGGCGGAGGAGGACGAGGAGAAAGATGAGGAAAAGGAGAAGGAGGGGGACCGATCAGCCGACAGGACTGACGTGCCGAAGTGGGCGCAGGAGTTCATCGACGGCGCTGGCGACGCATCCAGGGCCGACTCGGCCGAGGACGGGGCGTTTAGAAACAGCTGGGAAGGGTGGGGCGGATGGATGGAGGAAGGGGCGGATAGAAGGAATGGGGAGATCGTCGGAAAGGATGGGGAACAGGAAGTGGAGAGAGACAGAGAGAGAGGCTTAGGGAGGTAGAAGGATGGGAGTGGAGGATGATGAGATGGAGGAGGAGAGAAGGGGGAAGAACAAGGAGAACGAGGAGAATGGACACTCCAGATTTCGCAATAAAAGGGAGGGGGCCTGGACCCTCCAATACAAGTCATTTCAGACATCCCCCGTGGGGGAACCTTCCAAAACATCATCCCCCGACCCCCCAGGTCCTCCAATATAGCCTGGAAGACACCCCCACCCAAAATGAGACCCCCCCTCCCGGTATTGCGAAATCTGGAGTAAAGGGGGGCGATTCGCGAGCGACGACATGGAACGGAGAGATGGCGGAGGAATCGCCCCCCCCCCCAGGAGACTGGCGCGCGCATGCGCAGGTCAGCAGCTGCCCCTCGCGTCGCGGCTGCGCGCGCTGGCGAGGCGACGACGACCGTCGGCATCTGGGAGTTCGGCTGGGACAATGAGCTGCAGGCAGCGAGGGTGATAAGGGGGGAGTTGGTAACCTAAGCTAAACTACGCGGAGGATGGAGGAGGAGAAGATGACGGTGAGAACGGGATGAGGAGTGGGATGGTGATGGGACGGGGGGGGGAACTCGATGAGGACGAGGACGAGGAGGAGGGCGATGCGGGAGTAAGAGGGGTGGGTGGATGAGGAGGGGGGGAAGGGGAAGATGAGGGGGACGATGGTGCGAGTAGCATAGCACGCCGACGATTCCAGCTTACCCCAAGGCTGCGTGGCGCAGGAAGGTCGACGGCACGACGGCGAACGACTACACGACGCCGAAGCTCATCGACGGCCGCTGGACGGCGGCGTGGGGCGGCGCTGTGACGTGGGAGGTCAATCGGGGGCTAAGTCGCCCACCCCGCCCCTGCCCCTAGCATCGATGAGGAGGGCGCGAGGATCGAGAACACGACAAGCAAGGGGAGGATGATGATGGGGAGGTGGTGGTGGAAGGGTGGATGGAGGAGGAGAAGGCGGAGGAGGATGAGGAGGAGGAGGAGGAGGATTCTTGGCACCAAGAGGGTTGCGAGGATGGCGCTGGCGGAGGACGAAACGACGATGCAGAGCGAAGGGGGGTGAGGATAAGGATGGGGATGAGAGAGAATATCACTGGATGAGGGATGAGGGACGTAGGCGGAGGAGGATGGAGTTTTTTTCTTCTCGGCCAGGTGCCCGGCGACCTCGTGGATAGCCCGCAGGCCAGCAAGGGCAAGGACAGCGACGCCATCCTCTGGCGCGGCGAGAAGGACGGGGAAGCCGTGCTGGCGAGAACCGTCAAGAAGAAGGACGCCATCTGGTTGCAGGTGTGGCACCAGCCGAAGACGCAGGTCTTTCAGCTCATCGCGGGGCCCGAGCAGATGGCCGCGGGCAAGACCTGGATCGCGCATGCGGCGGAGAAGTGGACCAACGGCAGCATCACCAAGGCGGAGATGGAGGCGGACAAGGCGAAGCAATTCCCCAGGAAGAAGAAGGGCGAGGTCGGCAAGCGGCCTGCCAGCAAGGGCGTCGACTGCGCCGTGAGCCAGGAGGTGAAGAAGGCGAAGATTGCGGGCGAGGACACCGCCGCACCTCATGGCGAAGATGATGATAATGATGACGGTGAAGCTGAGGATGACCACGCCGAGGAGGCAGAGGAGGCGACCAGAGTGCGCCCGAGGAGGAGCCAGAGGAGGCCGCCGCTAGCGCGGACGAGAGTGCTCAGGTGCTGGCAGAGGTGGTGGTCAAGCCGAGGCCGAAGGCGACGGCGTCCGCGGCCTCGGCGACCGAGGAGAAGTCCCCCTCGCAGCAGCCAGGCGCCGCGTCGTCGTCGCAGGCGGCGGCGGCATCGGGCGCCGCGCCGAAGCAGTCGCCGCCCGCCGAGCCGATGGGCACGCCTGGAGCTCAGGCGTCGGCCGCGCCAGCGCCGAGGCCCCAGGCGCCAGCGTGCCCTCTCATCCCGATGGGCATGGGGGGCTTTTGCTTTTGATGTTCCTGCTGTGCTCCCGTCGCCGCCAGAACTTCGGATCACCGCTGGCAGACTGGATGGCCCGACCCCTGGTGTCCCTTGAAGCTTCCAGGACTTCACGCGTCAAGCGCGCATCATTCTGATAATGTATCTGACAGCGGTGACGAGCATGAGCAACAGTTTGGCTGGCTCGCGTGAAGACGCTCAGCTAGCGTCGTGCGTGCACGCTCCACTCGGCTCGATAACTTGCGGTCGCGTGCAGTGTGACAGCTCGAATGCGCCTCAGCGCTGAGGATAACGAGGAGAATGAGCACGGTAAATGATGACGGAGTGGTGGAGGATGGGCGGTGGACAGTCGAGGATACCGCGAGGGGCGGGAGGAGAGGATGGCGATATAGGATGAGCAAGGAGTCTGAGAAGGAGAATAATGATGAGGGGGGGTTTAGTAAACTACCAACCGCCAAGGCCCGTAAAGCTAATGCCTCCTCTCCGACCCCCCCCCCCATCCAAAACTTATTTCGCCCATTATCAGATCATTCGGCACGCGGGGCTCTCGGATAGTCTCCCTCGCTCGTTTCGCGCCACCCACCTGCGGCCTGCCATTCTTCTCCACTCAGGGTGCCGACGAGATTGGTCCTGGTCATCCGATTCACAATTCGCATACTCATGTTCCTTCTACTACTCCTACTCCTGCTCCTGCTCCTGCTCCTGCTCCTGCTCCTGCTCCTGCTCCTCACCCCCTCCGTTGCCATCGCAATAGCCGTTTTGGCTGCTCGAGTGCCCTCTCGGGCGCTCACGTGGGCAAGAGTGCCCGCAAGCGCCCTGCGAGCTCCCCAGAGTCTGACATCGCGTGGGAGTTCCCACCGCGCGGCGCCTCGCACACCACAAGGATCGGCAGAATGTTGACTGGAGGTGGCAGCGATGTCGAGCATTGCACGCGCGCGATGGCGGAGATGGCGGCGGCAGAGGTGCCGAGCCTCAGCGACGCAGCGTCGCAGGTCTCAGGGTCGGCAGCGACCGCGATGACAGTTCCCGACGCGCAGGCAAGGGCAGCAGAAGGCACGTCGCTCGAGGAGGCTCTGAGGCTGGGCGAGGAGGCGAGGAAGAGAGCAGCTGATCCGGAGCTGCTCGTCAAGAACCAGCGGGCATGGATCCAGCATGCAACGAGCCGCCTGAGCGCCCTGGAGACCCCTGTCGACCCTGCTGCATCGCCCGCGCGCAGCCGCGCGCCGCGATCGCCTGCAGAGCCAGCGGCTAGCTTGCCAGCGGGGCCCGTGCCCGCATCGCCCGCAGCGCAGCTGGTTGAAGCGTCGCCAGTGGCGGCGGCGCCCCAGACGCCATCGCCAGCGGCGGCGGCGGCCCCGACGCCGTCGCCAGCAACGGCGGCCTCGACGCCAACGCCAGCGGCGGTCCCGCCTCCAGCGAGCCCGTCGCCAGAGGCCCACCCGCCCGCTGCGCTGGCAGCTTCCCCTTCAGCGCAGCCGGTGTCGCCCGAGCAGG
The DNA here is from genome assembly GCA_963575745.1 of Prorocentrum cordatum. NCBI lineage: Eukaryota > Dinophyceae > Prorocentrales > Prorocentraceae > Prorocentrum > Prorocentrum cordatum. The sequence goes on along the minus strand of CAUYUJ010021671.1, from coordinate 672,028 downwards.
TCGACTCGCCGAAGACAGCCGAGGAGAAGGAGCTCATGGCGCAGGCCGTCGCGGAGTCGCAGGAGCTGGTCCTCAACGAGCAGGAGCTCGCGCGCCAGGAGGAGGAGGTTCTCGCGGCAGCGTTGGCCGCGAGCAAGCGCGAAGCCGAGGAGAAGGACATCGAGGCGACGGAGAACCCGAACCCCGCGGCTCGGCGCAGCTGGGAGGCGCCTGGGGGGTCGACAGCGGCAGCTCGGGTTCGACGCCGTGGCCGCACGATCGTCAGCCCGACATCGTAGACTTGGCGGAGTGGCGCGCGGCTCGGCCCCAGCGCAGGAGCGAGGCCGCCGACGCAGGGGCGGCAGCCAGCGCAGCGGCGGTGCCCGGCGCAGGAGGCGCAGCGACGAGTGGATCCTTCGTCGGCGGCAGCGGCAGCTTCGGGGGCGAGAAGAACGACGAGGCCCTCTGGAGACCATAAGCAGTTTAAGCTCGCTTGCTCCTCGATCGCCGTAGTCGTCGTTCTCGTCCGTCGTCGTTGTAACAGGTCGTCGTCGTAGTCGCAGTTGTCGTCGTCGTCGTCGTCCTCGTCCTCGTCCTCGTCCCAAACTTAGTCGTGGATGCGCGTCGTCACCCTCTTCCTCGACCACCCTCCCTGTCTCTTGCTATCCACTATCCTCTCAGGCCGTGGTGCAGACGCCGCCCAAGACCGCCAGGCAGCGCGTCGCGCGCGTGGAGACCAGGGTCACTGCATTCGAGGATCGTTATTGAATATGTGTGTACTACTCTCCTTAAGCCATTCCCCATGCAACGAAAATCACAAGAATACCGCCACCTCCCCCTCGCCTCATATTCTCATTCAGTCATGCACAGCGCATTTTGCGCGCGTCACCGCTATATCACCGCGATGCCACCGCTGCGTCACCGCAACGTCACCGATGTCACCGATATCGGTGACATCGGTGACCTCGCGGTGACGCGGCGGTGACGTCGGTGCGTGGGGGGAGCTTGGCGTGACCAGCTCCGATGAGCCCCGCAATTCCCTTTGTCAGCTGATCTATGTCAGTCGGCTACTTTGTCTGAAATGCGTTTTTCAGACCCGCCGAGGACTGCCTGCGATCGAGCGACTCGATCGACGAGCTCGCCATCAATCAGCTGCTGCTCGACGCCTTCAAGAGCCAGGACGTCGACGAGATACAGAAGCTCCGCGGCACCGACGCCAAGATGATGATGTCGACGCACCTCGATTCCTCGCTGGACTCGGTCTTCGAGATGCCAGCTCCCAACTCGCAGAGCGCGCCGCAGGTTGCGGCCGGGGAGTCCGAGCTCGACCAGATCGACACGACAGGCTTCAGCGAGGACCAGCTGTCGGAGTTGGCCATGATGCGCGAGCTCGAGGGCAGCGACTTCAAGTTCCTGGCCCGCGGGAGGGCGGGGAACCCCATCGCCAGCCGGTTCAACCGCGCGAAGGCCAAGGACAAGCAGCTCGATGACGCCTACAAGAAGCTCTCGGGCAGCCAGAGCGACCAGTCGGCCTTCAGGGCGGAGTGGGCGCAGAAGGTGTTCACGAACTACGTGAGCACGAAGCGCAAGGTGACGACGATCTCCAGCACGAAGTACCGCAAAGGGCAGTACATGCCGCTGGGCAGGGTGGCCCACAAGGAGGGCGGCGGCAAGCTCGGCTGGATGCAGGCGTTGGGGAGCAATGCCCTCAAAGCAGGAGCGATGAGGGATGCGAAGCAGGATGAGGAGGAGGATGAGGAGGCGGAGGCGGAGGCGGAGGAGGAGGAGGAGGAGGAGGAGGAGGAGGAGAGGGATGGGGGAGGGAGGAAGCGAGGGAGGAGAGAGGGCGAGGAGGGGGAGAAGGAGTATGAGGAAATGGAGAGAGGATGGGGAGGAGGAGGACGGGTATAAGGAGGAGGAGGGGGATCACCTCTCCTCAGGCATGCAGGCTGTTCCTCAGGGCCATGATGCTGGGGCCGCCGTGGATCGTCTACGACGTGGTCACGCAGAGCCTGCGGCTGCTCTACGTGACGGAGGGCATCAACGTGGCGTTCAACGAGGCGTGGAGCATCTTCGAGCAGTTGTCCAGCGACGCTGTCGAGAGCGAGGGGGCCGCGAAGAAGCGCGAGCAGGAGGTGTGCGGTCTACAACGAACAGCCGACTTCCAAGTCTCGATGCGAGTCGCGGCGCGCGTCGGTCGAGCGTCGTGCGCGACTCGACCGACGCGCGCTGGCGACTCGCATCGCGTCCATGTCGGTAGGTTTGTTGCCCCAGGTGGCGCAGTGGGCAGAGGCGATTCGCAATGATCGACTCGGGGGGAGGAAGGAGGAGGATGAGGAATATCAGGGGGGGAGAAGATGGCGAGGAGATGAGTGAGACGGGGGAGGAGGATGAAGAGGATTAATACGATGAGGGGGAAGAATAGGTGGAGGAGATGGGGGCGGGCAATGAGGGGGGGATGGGGGCGGCGATGAGGGGGGAGAGAAGGATGAGGAAGAGGGGGGGGAGAAGGAAACGGATCTGATGAGGAGGAGGAAGCGGGGGAACATGAGAGGATAATGAGGAGGGACGGGGTGGGACGAGGAGGAGGAGGAAGAGGAGAAGGAGGAGGGGAGGAGAAGGAGAGTGGCGCAGACCTCCCGCAGGAGATGAACGGCGGCCCCGCAGCGCCCAGCCTGAACGGCGTGACGCCTGCTGCGGCGCTTCCGCATCCAGCAGATGCACCTCCACAGCCAGCAGCTGTACCTCCACAGCCAGCAGATGTACCTCCACAGCCAGCAGATGTACCTCCACAGCCAGCAGCCGTACCACAACAGCCAGCAGCCGTACCTCCACAGCCACCAGCAGTACCTCCACAGCACGCCGCCGCCGCTGACGGTGCTGACCAGAGCGAGGGCAACTGCAAGAAGCGGAAGAAGACGAAGACCACGGAGGACGGCACCGCGGCGGCAGGTGCGCCAGCGGCGGCGGCGGATCACCCAGCCAAGAAGTCGAAGTCTGGCGGCGGCAAGGCTGGCGGCAAGGCTGGCGGCAAGGGTGCTTCAGGGCACAGTGATGACTTCATCAAGAGCTTGACTTCAGATGTCAAGAAGGGCATTGCGAGGTACAACCAGATCATTTCGCACGCGCTCACGGTGGTGACGGGCTTCGAGAACGATCCCCTGTGGTCGTGGGCCAAGACCGATGAGGGAGCGCAGCGCCTCGTGTCCTTGTACCACTCGATCCAAGCGCAGAAGACGGTGGACATGAACAGGGCGCTGATCGAGCCGCTCCCGAAGTTGCGGAGGGACATCGGCGACGGCGCCTACGTGACGGCCTTGACCAAGCTCAATGAGCTGAACACTACGTTGGACGAGATCGAGCAGGAGTGCACGGCCGCCTACGATGTGCACAAAATCAAGATGCAGCGCCTGAAGGCCCAGTCAGCAGCTGACGGTCAGTAATCGTGTTAGGCGGCACGCCAGCATCGCGACCCGTACCCCCCGAGGGCGCCAGCACGCGCCCATGCAGCAGTGTTTGTTCGGCAGAATGTGCCTGCCTGCCTACCAACAAACATGAAAATGCAATAACACATAGAAAAAACAACAAATAGGGGCGAAACCTTACGTTTTCCTGCTGCTACCCAAGATCACCTGAGTCACCGCACCGGTGACCACCCGGTGACGTCACCGATGTCACCGCACCGGTGACCTATCGATGACATCTACGTTTTCATTGTGTTTTTACAGGGATTGTAGCGGTGACACACCACACGTCATCTCACCGGTGACATCGCGGTGACCGGTGACTCACCGGTGACTCTCCGGTGACTCTCCGACGACATCGGAAAACAGTGCAATCGGGTGAGTTTGGGTAGCGGATGCTAGGTTCTTGGGCACACGTGGTTTGTCGTGCGCATTCGCAGCGAATGTGACAGGTCAGCGGGCAGTTGCGACAAGTGGGGCTGCTTGACACAGCTGCTATTCAAGAACTTCGTTGATTTGCGAGCTGGCGTGGAAGGCAGTTTAGCGAGTACTTTAAGGCGCGCGCTGGGAGAGTGGCTCGATCGTTCGAGCCAGGGCACGCGCTGAGCGAGTTTGGACGTCCTCGCACTCTGGTCACTCGCCCTCTGCCTGCCCACGGGTACTCCAGATTTCGTAATAAAGTGAGGGGGGTCTGATTTCGGGGGGGTCTCTTCCAGGCTATCTTGGAGGGTCTGGGGGGTCGGGGGACGATGTTTTGGAGGGTTCCCCCGCGGGGGATGTCTGAAATGGCTTGTCTTGGAGGGTCCAGACCCCCTTACTTTTATTGCGAAATCTGGAGTATAATTTTGCGGGTGGCTCACCATGCAGACTGCGACCGCGATGCTTCGCGGTGTAGTGGCGAGCGCGTGCCTCAGTCGCGCAGCAGGTTGCACTTTTCCCACTGCGTTCAAAATGTGCACTCCTCAGTGGGAGGCGCGAGACGTGGACCCCTAGCCATGGTGGGCACCGCGGGGTGCGTTGGCAATTGCGATTCTGCAATGCCATCGTCGGCCTCGTTTCTTGTGCACGTTCAGTGCAAGGCCTGTTTGGGGAATGCGCAGCGGGGAGCTAAGGGTGAGCCCCAGCTCCTTACAACGCCTACCACCTGTGACACGTGGTCACTAGCATCATCATCAGCATCACCACCATCGTCATTACCAGCATAATCGGCATCGTGGTCCTCCTATAGCGTCGATCCCTGTCGATACCCTTCCACTCATGCGTCCGTGCGCCCATTAATCACGCCAAGACACAACCGCACGCACTTCGCGACCATATCAATACGCACTATCATATGTCAAACGCATCGTTATTTATCATGATCGATGTAGCTGTTTCTTGTTCTCAAGAACTCGGGCGTCGGACAGTCGAACATGGCGCCCAAGAAAAGGCGCGTAACTTCACGCACTATACACTCCTGTCATAGACGATGGACGCCCACTAGCGCTGAATCCCGCATAGCGGGCGAGTCGTTATTAAAGCTGGCCTTGCAATTGTACGCATCGTGCAAAATCACGGCGATCGAGTTTTGCAACCTCTGCCACTGCGCCGACGCGGCTGGGGTGCCGCGCGCGAACTTCGCGCTGTTTTTGATGCCCCCTGGCAAACAATCAGGAAAGTACCAGCAGCTGTTATCGCAGATGTTACCTGAACCATCTGGTATGATATACATCGCCACTCCTGTGAACCTCAACCGTAGTTTCAGACGCACTGTGCGGAGCACTCCGATGAGGTGCGCGTTCCAGGCAATCGAGGAAGAGATAACATCATGCACGGACACCGTGGACATGCTGACATCGAGTCCAGATTCCAGACAGGAATGTGTTCTCGATTTACCGCGCTACCAACGCCACCCCATTGTGCTGGACGCCTTGGCAAAAGGTGAACGCCAGCCCGTACCTGTCGCGGTCTACCTGGACGGTGTGAATTACATCTGTGCTGCGTCAGGGCGAACCGATAGTACTCTCGGTATATGGCTTATTTATTTATTAACGAGTACACGACACCTCGTGTCGGTCACGAGAAGCTCCGACAGCTGCATGTGCGGCTGCAAGGGCTGGTGCACAATCTACCCACATCTAGAGGCTACCGCTTGGCAGGTGGCTGCCATGTCCGACGGCTGCCGCCCTGCGGTGCAGTGCGACGGGACGGCGTGGTCAGTCGACGTGCCGTCTGGCCCCCTGTCGTACCGCGCCGCCCTGATCTGGGTGAAAGGCGACTGGGCAGAACATAGCAAATCACTTGGATTGTCCAGTTGGGCGTCAGCTTACTACCCATGTCAGTTCTGCGAGACGTCGCTGGGCGAACTGCACCAATCCTGTGACCATCTCGGCCCAGACATGACGTGGTTGTTACGGGGGCACCATGACTACGAAACAGCCTGCGCGAGGTGTGAGAAACGCGTCACGGTGCGAACGCAGGGCGAGCGAGAGCAGCTGCTACGAGACTTGATCACCGCCAAAGGCAAGAAAGGCATCAACGGTAGGGTCCTTTCTCGGGATATAACTATAAATGACGTGCCTCTCCTACGTGGGGATCGGCTAGAGCCGTCACCGTCCTTGCAAGACACGTTCTCGCTGGAGACGTCCGAGCTGCCCGTGACAATAGTGTTCCGGCGATCAACGTACGGTAACACAGGTGGCAACCGCAAAATTGTGGACCCAGTGAACCACCGTTGTCCTTTATTTTCGTTACTTCTTGGCACTAGCCCAGCTTGGAGCCTTGCCATCGACTCATTACATTGTCTGTACTACGGTCCGATCATGCGCTGGGTGAGCGCATCGTTATGGCGACTGCTGTTGTACAACGTATATGCTGTGCGAGGCAACTTGGGCCAGATATTGGAGGTCGGTGCTCGACGACTCCAGGCTGACATGCTTCTCTGGCAACACGAGCGCGATGTACCTCATGCTCTCAGGCTCGGCAAGCTGACCCTCGAGATGTTAGGTAAGAGGCTGGGCCACACATTGGAGGACACGTGTCACACGTAAAAACACGTAACCTGTAACAAACTTGTAACATTAAATAGCCCAGCCACGTAATACCATAGAACAATAGCCCGAACGAGCATGTTATTCTCCATGTACGTTCGAAAGACCTGCTTGCCGCCAGGAGCCTCGCCATGGAGGAGCTCCACTGTCGTTGAAAGCAGCTGAAGTCGGCTACATGTTGCCTTTCGCCCTAGACATGCTCGGCCGACACGGGGGCTCGGCGAGGTTCGGTTCTCCGCCATCCACGCCGGCGCGTCCCTGGAGACTTTCCTGAGCGAGATGAGGTCGCACACGTGCGTGGTGCCGACCAGCAGTCACGCCACCGTGACCAACGCCATCATCATTCACATGAGATCACGTACGCTGGCACGCATCACGCCCACGCCGAAGCACCACCAGACATCGCACCTCGTCGACAGGACATGCGTATATAAATTTAAGTTTGGGCCACTCGAGTGAGGAGGAGGAGGTAAGATGATGGAGTGGATGACGATACGTTATATACTGCATACGAGGATTATGAGGGGGGAGGAGAATGAGAAGGATGATAATGATAATGAAGATACGGATGAAAGGAGTGACGCGGATGATTAGGAATTGGGCGGGAAGGAGGACTGACGGGGGGACGGGGGCGGTCGCGAGGAGGAGAGGCCCTGGCCAGCGAGGGGGGGCAGCTGCTACACTGTGGGGGTGGCTGGGGGCCGTCTCGTAGGCGAGGTCCGAGATTTCGAGGTGGTCCAGCCGCCTGGCGTGAGCCGGTTTTTGCGGGGGCCGATCGGGTCGCCGAGCCATTCGCCCACCGTGCTGTCACTCCTCTGCTCGTCCTCGCCTTCCTTACCTCAACTCTTCCTCGCATCGCTGACATTCCCTCGCCCCTCCCGCCTCGCCACAGCCCCCGCCTTCCCTCCCCGCCCACCCCACTCCCCCTCGCCCAGCCTGTCGAATGCGAAACCTCGTGAGGATTCCCGAGCACGGTTCTCCGAAGATGTACAATTGCTTCATTGACGAGACTCTGAACAGCGCTTTACGGTCAGTGTGTATATTTGCCCATCGGTCTCGGTTCGAGCACAGGGTGTTCAGTTTATTTCATTTGCAGCACCTGCTCAATATCTGCCCGTTCTTTCCGCTCGGGGAGAGCATCTGTCTCCTTGCTGGCGGATGCTGACAACGATCATCGTGCAATGTATTGCGGTGACGGCGCACGGGGTGCAGCCACCGCTGGTTGATGGCCTGCAGTGGGCAGCAGCTGGGTCAGCAGAGCTTGCCAAGAATGGAATTCGAGAGATCATGTTTTCCGAGGATGGCGGCAGTGAGATTGCCTTCTCCGCGGCCGTCGACTATTTGATGGGATCGATGGCCGCCATCCCCCGCTCGCTCGTATTCGCAGAGCTGTTTTCAGGGAAAGCTGGCATCTCTTTCCACGTCGCCAGGCTCGGCCACAAGAGCGCCACCTTCGACCGAGTCGACGACGGCGCCGCCCAGAACATATGCACCGTGGCTCCCGTCGGGCAAAACACTTCCCCACCCCTCTCATCGCTACCGTTTCGGGAGGAATGAGGAAAGACGAGGACGATGAGGTGGAGGACGTGGAGTGAGGCGGGGGTGGAGGACGTGGAGGACGATGAGGTGGAGGACGTGGAGGATGAGGAATGAGGCGGGGGTGGAGGAAAGACGAGGACGATGAGGTGGGGGGGGAGGGGGAGGGGGAACAAGAGACGGATGATGAGGAGGAGGTGGAGCATGCACGGGAATGAGGATGGGGGGGCCCGACATGGAGGATAATGAGGAGGTGTGGGGGAATGAGAACGAAGATGACATGGGGATGTTACTACACTGACTGTCGCAAGCCCTCGCAGGCTGGGCTGCTGTGCGCCATGTACCTGGTGTGCGCCGTGCTCCCGTTCGGCACCGTTCACTTCGCGCCAGAGTGCAAGACGTGGCTGGGACTGTCAACAGGCCACACCAAACGGAAGAGGGGCGATACCACAGGAACACCGTCACGGACCGACGTTCTCCACGCCAACTTTACGGCGAGGGCAATGTCAGTCGGGACGCTTAAACGCTAAGGGGTTATCCAGGGCCCTGCACGTGCGCACTCCCAGCGCTGCGTTCCAGGGGTCTCGTCGCAACCAGGCTGGATCGGCCTCGATCAAACTCGAAAACGCCGTGGGCTGTAGAATGTGACGAACGTAATCTCTCTGGTGTGATAGCGTGTCTGGCGGCGCACCAACGTCACCGATGTCACCGTTATCGGTGACATCGGTGACGGCATGCGATGATCCATGCTGATCCTGGTGGTAAGAACTGAACGTGTAACCTTGCGCATATCGATGTCACCCCGCCGACCTGGAGGGATGCCATGACACATGGAGGCATGGATGGTGGCGGGGGTGGAAGTGTGGCACGGGGTGGGGGGCGGACGGGGGATAAGGATGAGGGGGGAGAACAGGCGAGAGGGGGGCAGGAGGAGGCGGAGAAGGACGACGCATGCGAGGATAAGGATGGCGAGGGCGACGGTGAGGATGACGATTATATACGGCGACGGAGTGCTATGAGCACAGGAGGGCGCGATGAAGAGGAGGAAGAGAAGGATACTGAAGAAGATAGATGGGAGGGGGATGATGCGGGGGAGGAGGAGGATGATAATGGCGAGGGGGCATCGAATATGCGCGGGGTGCGTTGTCGACCATCGGAGCCACGAAGGTGTTTCCTCTACTTCCTGGCGGGGACCAGGAGCATTTACGCATCGGTGGAACAGCCGCTGGCGAGCCTGCTCTATTTTGATCGCAACGCACGGGCAACCCTGACGAACACGAGGTCCGAGCACCTGTTTCTCTGGATGGGCGGATGGGGCGGCCTGTCGATGAAGCCCACGGCCATCTGGAGCACTCTTCCGAAATCACTTCTGACGCCCCTGCACAGGTCAACGCAGCAAGCAACCGATCGCCTGGACGGCGGCAAGCAAGCTTTGACTGTCCGCACGCCCCGCAGGACGCACTCCAAGGGGGGCTGGTCCAAGAAAGGGTGGACGTCTGGGGTCAAGCCACTCATTACTTTATCTGCAGAATACCCAGATAGTTTTTGCGCAGCTTTTGCCGGCGCCATCGCGTCAGCGTTTTCGCCAATTCTGTCGGCGGGCGGGCCGCCAGGTCCGTGAGATGTTTGCGCGTAGCTCGCGATCGTGAGCCACGGGCGAATGCGAGCTGGTCTTGGGGGGGGCGCGTGAACGAAATGCCGATGTAAAGAAACGCGGGGTTGAATGGTGTGACTTTCAGGAGGGAAACAGGGATGCGGATGAGATGGGAGGGGAACGGTGGTAAGCTGATTAAGACGAACACCATGAGAAACGCAACAACAGCACAAACAAACGCGCCCCCCTCAGAGCGGCCCGCCTGCGACGAGGATGCCGGGCACGAGCTGCTCGGCGTGCATGCAGCGCCAGCCTTGGGCGCGCGTTTCGAATGACCTGCGGACGAGTTCCGAACTTGCATGGCAAACACTAGCAATGCAATATCAATGATGGGTCCGCTGAACCCTCCCCCGCCCACTGACGCCCCATCACATTCGGGGGCCCACCCGCCCAAGATCCGATCCCGCGACATTTCACGCACGTCACCTGGCACGGCAATCTGGCATCGAACGACGAACGACGCATGTAACACGCACACGCACACACACACACACACACACACACTCTACACCACCCAACACCACCTCCGCTCCACATCCACCGACGATTGCCAACCAGGCGACGCGTGGCACGTCACCGATGTCACCGATATCGGTGACATCGGTGACTGTGCGGTGATGGCCCCTCCTGGTCCGTTTCTTTCGAGCGGGGGCGAGGGGCGTTTCGGTGCGCGGCATCGTTTGTTTGGGCACCATGGCAACGCAATTTAGATGACACGAAAGTTCTGCGCGGGCGTTCGCGTAGGTGTCACTGTTTGCATACATTGCGTCCAGGGCCCCTGGACACGCGACGCGCCTCGTGATCTCAATCGGGGGGGGGGGTATCTGAATGACCAGCTGGGGCAACGCAGATCACGCGGCGTCAGAAATCATAGTCTGCCTCGCGTCTGGATCGTGGTGTGCTACTACATCCTCATCGCGTCGCCCTCGCTTCGGGAACCCACCCTCAGTTTTCCTCATGCGCTCGTTCCTGTTCGCCCTCATCGCCCCTCCCTCCCAAATCCCTTCGCCGTCAGCCTCGCCCTCTCATGCCCCGCTGGGGCAACGCGTCGTCAACTTTGTTATGGGTCACAGTTTACTCGATCCCGCCCCACCGTCTCAGCTCGAAGGTTTTGCCGAGTGGTTTGAAGGTTCGCACGCTTGACTGATAACGTTGGGGCCATCACGGATGGCGACATGGGGTTTACAAATCCGATCGGCATGCCGCGTGATATTGTCGACCAGCCCGCGGCAATTCTCTCGATGAGGCTGGGGCGGGATCACATTGAACACGTCAGTTGGCATCGACAATCTTGAACACCATGCATTCGACAGCCCGTTGCCAGCGGTGCAGATGTGCTTCGACACACCACCCATACTGTTTGTGACCCCGAAGCAGCCGACCGATGCCGAGCAATTGCAGCCAACGCACGATGAGCAACGCAACGCGTATACAACCGGTCCGAATAATCATAAAGCAGCCGAACCCGATGCGCGAGACAGCAAACGCAAATCTTCGGATAACCCCGATCACAAGACAACGCACGCGGCACCAGCAGGGGGACCGAAAGGGGAGCATCGTCGATGAGATCGGGAGCCCACAATTTAAGAACTTGAGGCGGCATGCATCGAATCGGCGCCACGCATGCGTACCAACTGATGCCGAAACATTTGGTTCGACCGTCGGGTTCCCCCATCTTCGTCGGTGCCCCGTCCCCATCCGCCCCCCCCCCTCCTCTGCCTCACCATCCCCCTTCCCCCCATCCTCCTCCTCATCCTCCTCCTCCTTTTCCTCCGTTTCCTCCTCCTCCCCCTCCTCCTCCTCCCCATCCTCCGCCTTTCCCCATCTTCGTCCGTTTGGGCTTCCACCGCGTCCGACCAGTTGAGTTTCGTTGTTCCTCCTTCAACTGCCAGTCCGCCCCCCCCCCCCCTGCATATGCGCCATCGCCGCGGCGCGCGAGACCGGCCGAAGAGCCCAGCCACGAGCGCGAGCGCACTCTCTCTCTCTCTCTCTCTCTCTCTCTCTCTCTCTCTCTCTCTCTCTCTCTCTCTCTCTCTCTCTCTCTCTCTCTCTCTCTCTCTCTCTCTCTCTCTCTCTCTCTCTCTCTCTCTCTCTCTCTCTCTCCTGAAGATTTAGAGGCCATGATCGGCTAAACGATCGCGCCGACGCGGCATCTCCAGGCGCTGGAACTGGCAGAAAACGGTTTCGCTTGACTCGGGGGGGCGGGGAGATCTTGATGCCGCAGACGCAGGGGATGAGAGGGGAGAAGGAAAGGACGGGCAGCTGGAGGAGGACCAAGGCAATTCAACAGGTCGGACGAGGTGGACGACCACCCTCACGAAGAGGGGATGGTGACGAGGAGGAGGAGGAGGAAAAGAAGGACAATGAGGAGGAGGAGGGGATGAAGGGGGATGAGGAGGCAGATGAGGGGGAGACGGGGGAACGAAGGGGCAACGACGAAGATGGGGGAACCCGACGTTTGAATAACATGTGTCGGTGTCACTTGGTGCGCATTTGTGGCGTCGAATCGATGCATGATGCCTCAGGTTCTTAAGTTTTGGGTCCCCGATCGCATCGCTGATACTGTTGCAAGTTCGTCCGCCTGCCCACCGTCGCTTTGATGGCGCGCGCCCTGCGCGCAACCATCCGACAACGATCACCGAAACGCACCGCCCCGCTGAAGGACGCCAGCCAGGTCGCATCTGGCGCGTCACCGATGTCACCGATGTCGGTGACATCGGTGACGCGGCGGTGATGTGGCTTGCTGGCCTGGCGCCCTCGATGCGAGGTGGGCGCTTCGTCGCTCGCTAGTTGTGGACGCGTTCTGGCCCCGGGGGCGCGCCGCCTCGAGGGCGCCCGCCGTCGCCGCCGCCTCCTCTTCCTCCTCTTCCGCCTCCTCCTCCTCCTCCTCCTCCTCCTCCTTCTTCTCTTTCTCATTCCCTCTTCTTCCTTGTCTTCCTCCTCCATCTCCGTCTCCTCCTCCTCTTCTTCCTCCTCCTCCTCCTCCCCCGTTCCATCCTTATCTCCATTTCAATCCTTGTCCTCCTCTTCCTAATCCTCCTTGTCCTCGCCCTCCGCCTCGTCCTCCTCTTCCACTCCCTCCTCTCCCTCCTCTCCCTCCTCCGCGTTATGTTGGGCAATTTCGTGATTTGCATTTCGAGCCGCTCGCGACCTGCCCGCGTCTCGCTCGCGACGCGTACCGTGGCCCGCGGCTCGCATGTGATTTGCACTTGCGTTGCCGCAGCCATGTCATAACCTCGCTCTTATCCGCAACTAACGCAAGAAAATCATAACGATTGACACCCATGCGAATCGAACTGCTGCAATGATTAACATGCGATGGCATCGCGCGCGACATTCATGTATTACATTTAAGATGCAACAGAAAATGGACAATAAAACTTTCTGTGCGTTGCGCACAGAAAACAGCGATCACGGAAAATGGCGTGGCAAAATGTTGCCACTGCCTGCTAGCATCTACTGCGCGTGACCAAATACTGTCACGACAAATTTCGTGACAGAAAAGCTGTCACACCGGACCTGTGGGAACTGCTCCCCCCCTTCCCCCAGCCGCGGACCGAATCCTCGACGAATATTTCCGGCACAAAGAACTCGGGCAGTTCCCGGACTCCCCCAACCCGCAGTGGGGCAGGATTGCCTCTCTCGTCCTGGGCCCAAGTGGTAGTGCTCCTGGGGTGGATGGGGAACCGCATGAACTGTGCCACCCTGGGGCCCGCTTCGTTGCCTGCCTGCTCGCGCAGGCCTGGCATGCTGCTGACCTGAACCCGGATCTTATCGACCTGGTCCTAGGCCCTCCCATCGATTTGCTGGTCTGGATTGGCAAAAAGGCCGCTGCCGAAATGCCCAGCGACGTGCGACCCTTGCAGCTCCCCGCCTGCCTACGGAGACTGCACGGCGCGACCGTTGCTGACCAGCTAGGTCCGGTGATCGAGCCCAGACTCAGCCCTAATCAAGCGGCCAAGCGAGGGGGGCAGTGTGGCCCCAACATCACAGCTGCCACTAACCGCCTTGCCCTGGACCCGGTGCCCGACACCGAACCTGGGCCAATGCGGGCAGCCTTGCTAGGCGAGCACCAGGTGGCCGTGGACCAGTACACAAGACGCTGCTCGATCCCTGGGCCCGGCCCCCAGCACGGCCGTCCTCTTCTGCGACCAAAACAAAGCCTTTGAGCGTATATCCTTGCAGTGGATGGGGCAGTTGACGGATCGATGGCAACTCCCCAGCTGGCTTCTTCACTCAGTGGACGCCCTGGTCAGCTGCAGAAGCGTGCGCACCTGCAACGGAAAGTATAAGAGCAGGATAAGGGGGCTCCTTCGCTCCATCGGAATGGGGGGCACTGCCTCCCCGCTCCTCTGGTGCCTTGGCTACGACCCCCTCATCTGCGCCCTTGAAAAAATCATGGGATCGGACGACCCGACGCACGTGGACGACCTGGCTGCGCTGCCAGGTGCCACAGCTCAATCACTCCGTGCTGGCATTGCGCTGCCGTGGCTTGCAAGGGCTGCGGGACTCCTGGTGGAGGCCCACAAGTGCAGAGGAGTCGAGGCACCGAGCAGGGTCAACGTCAGGCAACTCCTGGCCACTGCCCCCTTGGATTTCACTGACAATGGCGCCACGACGAGAGTCACCGGCCTTCCGGATACACTCATATTGGACATGATCAGCCGGGTCGGAGGACCAGACACCGCCGCTCAGTGTACCCCATGGTCCTGCCCTTGCAGGTGCAATTTCAAAACGGCCCTGGTCCCAGCCAGCAACCATGAGTGGTGGAGATGTGCCATGGATTACACTCCCTTCGGCGCATCCGCTGTGAGGCCCCAGTGGCCCTACCTCGGCGCCTGCGTTGTATCTCGGGCGGCCGAAGGAGAGGCGCTACCGCCCGGGGGCGCCATGACCCGAGGACAACTCGATGCCCTCGTAGCTGGCGCCTGGGGCAAACCGCTTCCCAAACTCCGGGACAGAGCCATGGCCCTACACTTGGCCAACATGTCGCCGAACAAGACCGCCCTTGCCTGGAATGCATATCTGATCGGGCTCACCCCCTACCCCTCGCACTACTCTCTCCCCGACGCCGTTCAGGAGAGGGCGCTGCGTGCTCACCTTAGGGTTGCTCTCGGCCTGGCCTCGGCCTCTTGGATTCCCGACAACGTTCTCACTGGCCTGGGCATCCGGTTTCAGGTCCCGGGTTGCCCCAAGTGCCCTGTTGCCACCGCGCGCGCGATCGCAGCTAGAGCCGTCTTCCTTGATGACCTGTGGGGCCCGCCCCAGTCACGACAGAAGGCCGGAAGGAGGTGGAACAAACTCGGGAAATGGGCCCGGGAATTTCCGCCGCGGCAAGGGCCCTTTAGACCCGGCTCCAAGGTTCTGACCGACTCCAGGGCAGCCGACCTTTTCAATAGGGCGATGAGGGAGCTTGCTCGAGTGCGCGCTCGCGACTTCGGTCGGGTGGTCTACGCCGCGGCCTGGTCGCAGCTACATGGGCACATCGTGGACAAACGGTTCACTGCAACCTGTGACGAACGCAGGTGGGCACAGACAGATGGCGCTGAATGGTCCCTCTTGCAACACTGTGCATCCTTCACCGAGGCGCACCACGTCCTCCGGCTTCTGGCCAACGGCCTGCCCGGCTCCGCACGGCGGCGAAGCGATGCCGACAGGATCCCCCACCAGTGCAGCTGCGGCAGACCCGCCGAGAGAGTCTGGCTCACTGCGGGACAGCGAGACGACGGACAGGCCTGGTGTGACACCTGCCTTAGGACCTGGACGGGTGAGGCCGCGCTCTGGCCCCTTCTGGACGATGACGCCCTCCCCGAAGACCTTCGCGTCCTAGCGGCCGAGCGTAGAAGGCACCAGGCCAGCATCCAGGTCCTTATTCGGCAAGGGCTCTACGGAGTCTGTCCACTCTGCGGCCTTGGAGAGGCCACGACCGAGCACGTGTGGTGCTGGTGCCCCGCGGCCGCCCTGGCCTGGGAAAGAACCAGAGCCCCGGACCATCCCAGAGACCTGGCCACGGCGATGTGCACTCGAGGTCAACACCAGAGGCGAATCTGTCGGCTTTTGCACCAGATCTCCTTCAGGTACTGCGTGAATTTGGACTGCACCCCCACGGGTGCGGAGGAAGCCGCCAGACTCATTGTCCAGGGTATCGTTGTCCCCGACACCGACGTACAGGGCGACGACGAAGATGATGATGACTGGCATGAAGGGCAGCCTCCCGTCGCCCCGGCTGACGAAACCGCAGTCTGGGCTTCTATGCTCGACGTCTGCCAGCTGTGCAACCCCCAAGGGCCGCACTTACGGCGCATTTGCGGTGCCGCCGGACCTCGCTTGGGCAGTCAAGCACCGCGCGCCGGGGGGGAAATTCGGCGCCTACCTGTCACCACGAGAGCCACACCTAGTGGCGATAGGCTCGCAGTCCTCCAAGCCGTTGACCCCAGAGCGGGCTGGATGCCCCCTGGACAGGGCTGGTTTCCATGCCCCAGGACGGACAGGAATCCCAGCGCCCTTTGGACCAAAACTTATTGCAGGCTCTGTGACCAACACACCCTAGTGCTCAGAGCTGGCAGGGGCATGGGCAGTGGCGAGGAAATCACGGTCAGAGACTCACCGCTCCCCGCCGCCGACTCTGCCCAATGGCCTTACGAGTTCACGTTCGACGGAGGGGCTCGGCGGATTGGAGAAGGAGACAAGGTCTCTGGGGCGGCGGCCGTTCTGTGGAGACATGACCCACGCCGCGGCTACCCGCGCGTCGTGGCGGTCGCTGCGGTGGCCCTCCCAGGCTGTGACAATGCGCAGACGGCCGAGGCCTCGGGGTGCAGAGCCGGTCTCGCCCTGCTCCCACACGTTGAAGACGCGCTCCGGGGCGCCAGGGTGGTCGGGGACAACCTTGCCGCCATGCGATACGGGGCCGGCACAAGTCGCTATCGGCGGCTCCACCTAGCACAACAGATGGACTTTGTCCTGAGACAGGCCAGCGATTCGGGATGGGCCCTCACATGGCAGGCAGTGCGACGGCGGCTCAACAGAGCGGCTGACCGCCTAGCCACGTTAGGGGTCTTTTGGGCCAGGCTGTGACAATGCGCAGACGGCCGAGGCCTCGGGGTGCAGAGCCGGTCTCGCCCTGCTCCCACACGTTGAAGACGCGCTCCGGGGCGCCAGGGTGGTCGGGGACAACCTTGCCGCCATGCGATACGGGGCCGGCACAAGTCGCTATCGGCGGCTCCACCTAGCACAACAGATGGACTTTGTCCTGAGACAGGCCAGCGATTCGGGATGGGCCCTCACATGGCAGGCAGTGCGACGGCGGCTCAACAGAGCGGCTGACCGCCTAGCCACGTTAGGGGTCTTTTGGGCCAGCGCCCTCAATCGCGCCGGTGATCATACGGTCACCACCTGGGTTGTGTGGGAAAACACTGATCGCCCCACTCCCCCTCTCTTCCCCGCTGCGGGGACTGACCTCCGCGACTTGGACCAGGTCGCCCAGGCTGTGGACGCTCTCGAAAACCTCCCTCCTCCTCATCACCCCTGATCGCTCCCGATCCGACGCGCTAAGGTCATACTGCTTGCAGCCTTCAGCTGCCTCCCTGGGTTTTACCGGACGCTCCCTGGGTCTCCTCGGCACACGATGGGGCCTAGGAACAACCAAGGTCCCACCCGTCGCTGGCCCTCGTGCCTGCCGCACTGTGAAGACGGCCCGCCAGTCAGGCTGGGCTCTCGGGTCTCCCTTGCTCGGCACTGTCCCTGGATGCGTTGGGCCTTCTTCAACGGCGGTTGGCCCTACTGGTGCGAGATCTGCCAAGAGCCGGTGGACGACACGGGGCACTTCCTGAGCGACAAGCACTACGACATGTCGAAGAAGCGCTACACCGACGGGTGGCCGGACGCAAACACCTTTGTCTCCCCGGGGAACCTGCGGAGCATGTGCGGCGGATCGACCTGGGACGCAGTGCACCGTGTGCATATCGAGCGGAGGGCCTGGCCAGGCTGGAGACCCGTGCAACCCTTGGTATCCCACGACGGCGCCCGCTCTTTCCCTGGTCTGGTGATTCCGGAAGACGCGCTGCATGTGCCCGTCATCTACCGTCTCTGGGACGACGACTGGACGTACAGTAGCCCGGGAGGCACGAGAATCGACCCAGACCGCGCGAGGTCGCCCCAGATGTGCATCCGCGAGGCTAGACAGGCAGGCGTCCGAGGGCCTGACGTAGGCGGAAGGGCTAATGCGTTGGCAAAGTCCACCGTCGGGTCACTGCCCGCCGCGCCTGGGCAGCCCACAGCATCCTCGGGCCCTCCTTTGCCTCCGCCCCCGCCGCCCCATCCTCCGACCGCTTGGGGGCCGCCTAGCCAGCAGCGAGTAGTGAGACTGGCAACCGAAGAAGAGGCATCACAGCCAGACCCTTCGGATCGGCAGCTAGACGAGTCGCTGGCAGTCCAAGCGGCCGCCGAGGTACGCAGTCTTTACTCCTTGCCCGTGGATTCACCACACTCGCGAGTCCACCCCAAGGCGGCGCTGGGGGATCTGCCTGATGCCGTCCGGCTCCCCTCACAGTGGCCTTGCACTCTCCAGGATCGTGGGCAGACACTTCGGAGAGTCGCCTGGGTAGAAAGCCAAGCGTCAGTCGAGACGGTGGACAACAGGAAAGAGGCCACGCGCGAAGACCTGGCCAGGAAAGGCAACTGTGCTCTCGACGTCCGTGTCACCAAGATCGACGGCAATACGCACCTGGACGACCTGGGCACCTTCCAGTTGCGAAACGCGCTGGACCTCCCAGAGGGTAAGGAGCTCTACCTGCTGGAGTGGCCCTCCAGGTACAGGGTTGCATCCAGAACCCAGGAGGGAGACAAAGAAGGCAAGGATCTATCTGTACATCTCCGTCACCGGCCCCACAGTGGACAAGATTGCGGACGTCACGACCTGGTGGCCACCCTCCCTGGGCGGCGCCATCCACCCAAAAGACGCTAGAGTGCTCGGCATCAACCTGGCCACCAGGTACCCCTCGGACAGGTGCATCGTGCAGTACAACAGCGGGAAGTGGGGGCCATTTCATGGAGATGAAACCAAGGCGGCACGGCCCCCAAGTGACGACATTCCCTGGTGCAGAGTGGACGAGGCCCCCTCCGACACCCAGTGCTGGCGCCAGTGTTGGGGTCTTGACCAGATTTACCACCTCCGGCAGAATGCGGCGGATCTGTTTGCTCGCACATTGTCCCCCCTGACGTTCCTCTTGGCCTTCCTGCGCGCCCCCCGAGCCGACCGACGCGCGGCCAACGACCTCAAGCGTACCAGCACAGTCGGCGCGAATCTGCGGGCCAGAGCCGCCGCTACACTGGAGATGGACGTCCCCGACGCTGACCTTACCCAGGCTGTCCGGCGTGGCCTTCTACAGCAGGAACCGCCGCTTCCCTTGGGTTTGGCGGCGTTCTCGGACGACGAGCTCTCAGACTCGACGGGGTCGGTTTTCCAGAGGGTGCGCACCACACCTAGCCAGGCGACCTTTAACGAAAGGGTGGACAAGCACAAGCCAAACAACGACGCGATCAGAGCCCTTCAGGCCACCCTACGTCACCATGCCGTACTGGTGCACGGACCCCC
Source organism: Prorocentrum cordatum (assembly GCA_963575745.1). Lineage (NCBI taxonomy): Eukaryota > Dinophyceae > Prorocentrales > Prorocentraceae > Prorocentrum > Prorocentrum cordatum. The sequence goes on along the minus strand of CAUYUJ010021671.1, from coordinate 652,774 downwards.
TGGGACAGGCAAGACCACCTTCTCCGTCGCCTGCCTGGACATGTGGGGATGCTGCTTACGTTCGGGCCAAGCAGTCGCGCTGGCAGCCGGTTCGAACACTGCGGTCGACCAGCCCGCCCTGGCAATGTCCGAAGCACATCTACGGCTCCGTCTCGATCCCGACACGGGGTTCCCTGGGAAATTCGTGCGCCTGGCGATGAAGGAACGCGTCAACGAGGAGCTTGTGGGCCTGACCCCAGAGGGCCACTACAGGAACGCCTGCGGAGACTTCCCGTTTCAGGATGGGGACAAGAGCTCTGACTTCAAGCCCTTCAAGGCCAACCTGCTCCGGGATGCCAGGGTGATCATGTCCACACATGAGGCAGCCGAAGCCCTCGGACAGAAGGACAGCCCGCACATTGTCCTCCTGGTAATCGACGAGGCAGGACAGGCCACGGAGCTGCATGCGCTCATGTCCATGGTGAACGTGATCAACAGCGGCGGAGCCCTGGTACTGGTGGGCGACCCGAACCAGCTGCCCCCGACGGTTCTCTCAAAGCTTGCCAACGACCTGGGTCTCTGTGTCAGCATATTTGACAGGATGTTCCACGCCCTCCGCGGCCAGGACACGGCGGTGGTCCACCTGTCGATTTGCTACCGCATGCATCCGCAGCTGCTCGCCTTTCCGAACGCAGCCTACTACGGCAAGGGTATGACGAGCGGCATCATGGACCCGCTCAGAGACAGGCCCATAGTTGAAGGCATCCCACGGAGAGAGAACCTAGGCGCCTGACGGAACTCGCCAAGCTCACCAGTTCCAACGAGGCCGACCTCAGCGCGACCCTCAGGCAGTTGGATCCTCCGCAGAACGGCGACAAGCACCGCTTCCTGCTAGTCGACACACCCTCGTGGGAGGTTTCGTCCGGCCTCCAGCCAGGCTACGCCAACCTCCCCGAGGCAGCGCAGGCTGTGGACATCGTGCGGGCACTCCTCCCCGAGCTTGAAAGAGGCACCACCGTCCGAATCGTCGTCGGCTACCAGCTCCAAACGGCCATCCTCATGGACGGCTGGCCGCAAAGCCCGCGCCACCTCAGCGCTGTCCTTCGGAACTCGAAGAGTGGCACGAGAGGGGAATCCGGCAAGGGAAAAGGCAGTGGCGGTCGTAGCGGGCAAGATATCCCCGGCCCTGGAGCAGACTCCCAAGAGCATGAGGTCGACACTCACCGCTGGGAAACCGTCGTCTTTCGGGAGGGTCGTAACTCCCACACAGCCATCGGCACAGCCTTCCCTGGTCTCAGGCAGATTGCAGGCAAGCGCATGGAAAGTGGGGCCCTCAAGCTCACTACCATCGAGTCCAGCCAGGGTGGGGGGGCAGACATCGTGATTGTGCTGACCACCAGGAGCAACGGGATGCACAACTGGGGCTTTGTCGATGACGCCAAGCGGCTGGACGTGTCGATCACGAGGGCCAAGCGGAACATCATGATGTTGGGAGACGGGCGCATGTTCGCCAACGCCACGTGGTCCCAGCTGCGTGTGCTTTCCGAATGCGGGCGCTTGGCCCGCCTTTGGGTCAGGTTCGGGGGTGACGGACCCGCCGGCCACAGGCGATCCCTGGTCATAGACGAGAGCTTTGACCCACTGCCCGACCTCGCCACCTGGGCACCCTCCCCCTGTTGCCTGGAGTTGTCACGCGAAGGGAGAGGACGGGCGCAATGAGCTCGATGCGGCCAAGAGAAAAGCCCGTGACGCTCAGGCGAACAGCTTCGCCGATCGCTTCAACACCCCACTGGCCGATGACTTCGACTGGGGCTCCCAGGGCAAGTTCATCTCTGACGGCTTAAACGAGATCCTCTCGACGCCTGCCTTCCATGCGCTCATCTACCTGGTGGCGGGGCTCCACCCGCACGAATTCTCGCTGTCCGAGACACCGCGGCAGCCTGGTAGACTCGACCGGAAGGCTTGGTCGCACCTGGGCTTCCTGTTCGACATGTCCCTGGGTTTAGACGCGACCAATCTGGTCTACAACGTGCTCTGGGCAGGCCTTGGCGCTCCCTGGGAGGACGCAGGCCACGCAGTGTGCAATGACTCCCTCCCCCCGGTGCCGCGCGTCAGGGGCCGACGTGCAACGCTCTGCGGGCGGCGACAGTGCACTCCCAAGGGACTGTTCCGGCAGGTTCCCCAGGCGTGGAGTGCAACAACCAAGGATTGCTGCATGCACAGGAAGCACCCTGGGACGGTTGGCCTGCAGGAGATCTTAGGTAGCGCTTCCGTCGATCCAACCAGGGGCCGACTCCGGGAGGAGATCAAGGACACAGATGGCCTCCCCATGGAGTCTTGCAAGACCCGCTCGCTCCTGGTGGTCATGATGTTAATGCTCCGCGAGCCGCGCGTGTTCTTGTGGCCGTTCCCGCACGCCGAACAGGCTGGGGACGTGATTGAAGCTATCCTGGGTTTCTGTGTCCCGTGGCAGGAAGCGCATCGAGGGTTCCGGCAGGACTTCGCGAGCACCTGGGGCCTCACGCTGGAGGATCTGGCCGATCTTCACGGGCGCATCGAGGCAATCCTGCCCCACATCTCCAAGCTCGTAGCGGTGGCACACCACCACCCCGACGCACAGGCAGCCGGCTGCCCGCAGACCTGGAGTGAGATGGACAGGCATGACTTCCAGCTGGAGGCCCCGATGCTCGTCCTCGAGAAGATCGTCCCAGCCGCCTCACTGACCCCCCTGGGTACGCACCACTGCTCCGTGTGCGCGCTTCACATCGCGCTCGCGGGCTCAGACGCCTCCCTGGGTGACGACGACCGGGGTGCTGGGCTCGCCTACATCGGCGGCGGATTCGCGCTTTCCAACATCGATCTGAACGCCCCCATGCCGTCCGCCCCTGCCCCAGGTACCAAGCAGGACCCCCCGCACATCCCCGACGACAGGCTGTTGGCTGAGCAGAAGCACGGCAGGTTCAAATGCGACAGATGCGGCAAGGATCAGCTACGCTCCACAGACGGTACCTGGATCTCGGACGATACACGCCTGATGGTAGCGCAGAACCGGCCCCAGGCCTACCTCGACGGTACAAACTTGGGATGGCACTGCGAGATCTGCTGGATTCGACACCTGGAGGGAAAGGGCATCCCAGCACCAAACGGTGCAACAGTCGCGGATAAGGTCAAGGAGTACGAAAATTGGAGGACCGGTGGCGCAAGTGACAAGAAGGCGGTTGCCCTCCCCTCCCTGGGTCATCTCCCACTTGGCTTTGGATGCAGCCCCCAATCGGGCACGAGGACACTGGCGGATCTCATCATGACGCCGGCGGGCATGCACATCCCAAAGCGCGCCAACACCACTATTCCCATCCTCCGGGTCAGGGATGAGCGATTCGGCCTCAAAGCTGCGGAAAACAAGGTCTACCCTGCTCGGTGCGACACATGCCCCCCATGGGCGCCGCTCCTAGTCTGGAAAACTGGAGCACCTCCCCTGGGATGCTTCATATGGAAGCCAAAGGAAGGAGTGGGCGTGCCCGAGCAAGCAGGGCTGCCTCCCATTGAGCGGCGAGCCGTAGCCTGGTGGGAGCGCGACTGGAATGCCACGTGGTGCTGCCGGCGGTGCCTGGTCCCCATCTGGAACATCGGGCCCGCGACTCTGGACCACATCATTGGGAGAGACTACAGGGCACTGTATCCAGCCGAGGCCCCTGTCCTGCCAACGCTCAATAGCCAGATCGTAGCGGAGGCCCCAGTGGACATTGTCAACGCCCTTCCCTGGATGGGCGCTGACGCCAAGGCCTCAGATCGCTTCACCAAGACAGGAGCGGCAAACCTCCCCGGGTCCAGCGCCTCGGGAGCAGCCGCCCCCGTGGCCGAGCAGGCCCCCGGGACTCTCCCGCAGCTCATGGGGCTCCTGCCTGAGCTGCCAGTCCCTCAGGGGCCGCTCCTGGACTGCAGGGAGGTCACCAACCCCACGCTCAGGTCAGACGACCCCAGGAGTAGGTCTGGCAGCGGAGACGTGGTCGTTCAGCAGCTCCTCGTGTCCTACCTCCGGGACTTCCACCCTGGACTGGGCTACGCTTGGCGGCAGTTCTGTCACGGCCATTGCGATGATAGCATCCCAGAGCCTAAAAACGAAGAAGCCTCGTGGCCAGGCAGTCGGTTGACGATTTTTCTCAAGGCGGCGTACGGCGACGACATCCCGAGGGACTGCTCCCCGCTCAACCAGCCATGGGAAGGCAAGCGGCTGGCCGCCGCGCGAGTCGTCTCCCACCTCACCAACGGCGAGAAGCACAAAGAGGCCTGGGAGCGGCACGTCTCGACCCTCGCCCCGGCGAGTGGCTTCAGCCCAGTCAGACACGAGATGGGCACGCTGACGAGCTTCCTGCTCAGCCTCAGTGCCGATGCCTTGGCCTCGACAACCATCACCTCCCTGGCGGAGTCGCATGTGCAGGCCATGAGCGAGAACAGGCCCTGCAACGCGGCAGGGCGCCATCCGACACAGTGGCTGGGCAAGCCCGAAGCTCCAGCAAGACCCGAGGAAGACACCTCCACAGCGTTTGGTGCAGACAACTCCCTGGGTACGAAAGACGCCGAAATATGTGCTGGAGACGCGAAGGTGCCTGGCCTAGCTGCCAAAGAGGGGGGCGACGAAGACGAAATTCCTGCCACTGAACGAGCGGATTCAGCCGACTATGGAAGCCCCCAAGAGGCTCCTCCCCCTGATGACGGTGCGGACACGGCCACGGGCGCGGAAGATGATGGCCCTGGCGCCAAGCCGCCACAGCAAAGCCCAACGGCAGAGAGCATGGAACCCAGCTCCGACGACGACCCGTTGAACGCCTGGGGTGGTGCAGCCACCACCGAGCAGAACGCCAGTGGTTCCAGGGCAGGTCAAGACGAAGCCGCGCGAGAGAGAGGCACAGCACAGGTCCACCGCCCCCCACTACGCAATCCACAGACACCAGACCGCAGGCTTGCCTACTCTGGCGCAGCGGAACGACACGCTCTCAACCAGCTGACCGACGCCCACGGAGGCCCCATGTACAAGGCCTGGCTGGGCTCCGTGGACTTGGAGCGCCGCGGAGAGACGCCCGCCAAGCGCATCGCCAGACACCAAGTGGACTTGGGTGGAGTATTATGTGCCCTTTGGTCGGCCTACACATAAGGCCATGTACAAGGCCTGGCTGGGCTCCGTGGACTTGGAGCGCCGCGGAGAGACGCCCGCCAAGCGCATCGCCAGACACCAAGTGGACTTGGGTGGAGTATTATGTGCCCTTTGGTCGGCCTACACATAAGGCATCCGGATCCCTGGGTCCAAGGACCCCAAGTCAGACCCGAAGCTGCACACGGACGCGAAAATCAACAAGTTCTTGGATGACTGGAAGCACTGTGGATACGATGCCTACGCGATGGACAAGAAGTATAACTTCTGCATCGACTGGGCAACGGTGCGGGCCGAATACATGCGCCACACCAGGACCGACGGCACGGGCAAGGGCAACCACCAACATAACAGCTGGTACGACCGGGCAAGGAGCTCCTGGGACGCCTGGGACAACTGGCAGAGTGGCTGGAGCTCTGGCTGGCACGAAGACCAGTGGCAGTCAGGAGGCAAGCGTGGTGGCGGCAGGCCAGATGACCGTGGCGAGAAGAGGCAACGGTGGGGCGACTGAGCCCCCCCGCATCCCCAAGAGTTCCAGGTGCAGCGTCCGACTTCCACACTCTGTGCAGCCTTCAGCTGCCTCCCTGGGTTACGTTTCATATACTCGTGTGGCGGCCTTCCGCCGCCCTCCCTGGTACACGCACTTCCTGCCTTTGGACCCAAGTGTGGTTACCAGCAATACCGTCTGCATGGCAGCACGGGGGCGTGTTGCGTGCAGGCCATAGTTGGCCCCTGGCCCTGCTGTAGTTGGTTTCACCTCTGGCCCTGTCGGACTTCGCCCCCCGGCCTCGCGGCTCTGTGACCGACGCCGATGGCGTCGCCTCGTCTCAGTCCAGAACCGCACTCACAAAGCTCCCTGGGTTTCTCTAAGGTACAGCGGCCTTCAGCTGCTCTTCAAGTTCCATATACTCGTGTGGCGGCCTTCCGCCGCCCTCCCTGGTACACGCACTTCCTGCCTTTGGACCCAAGTGTGTTTACCAGCAATACCGTCTGCATGACAGCGCTGGGGCGTGTTGCGTGCAGGCCATAGTTGGCCCCTGGCCCCGCTGTAGTTGTTTTCACCTCTGGCCCTGTCGGGCCTCTCCCCCGGCCTCGCGGCTCTGTGGCCGACGCAAAGATGGCTTCGCCTCGTCACTGTCCAGAACCGCACTCACGCCCCCTGGGTTTCTCAAAGGTACAGCGGCCTTCAGCTGCTCCTCTCCGCGCCCCCCCTGGGAGCGACCGTGGGCGGGTGGTTTCCCGGCAGCGGGTTTTCAACGAAGACCAGACGGTGCACTTCTGGCGCCGTTGAGGTACCCCTCCGACACGATGACTTGGGATGCCCACCCGTAGGACATTGCCGCGCCCGGACGCAGGGACCAGTTGCGCACTCACCTGCGCGCACCGGCCACGGGTGGCAGCGGGTGGTCAGAAGACTGATCCCACATCTGTGCCTAGTGCGTACGCTGTTCCTTTGCTGGCCGCCAGTTACGGTTGCCCGGACTGGCATCATCCCACCGTCGCTCCCCCGCTCCACTCGGATGAGTGGTCAACTCCCTGGGCTTCTTCGTGACAGCTGGCTGTTGCTTGGTTGCAGCTGGCAAGAGGCAGCACAGCTCCCCAGAGCGCCAGCGTCTACTTCACTCTGGTACGCCAGGGTACCATGGATAGGCGGCTCTGTTTGTGCTGGTCACGTTAGATGCTCCCTGGTACACGTCCTGTTCTTATCCTGGTTGGCGTCGCTTGCGACTTGTGCCTGGTAGAGGATTGGGACAGTTGTACCTCCGCGTAGCGTCACATCATGTCACTTGATGGCCGCTTGCGTTCGCATCCATTCGCGGTTGTCTCCTGGCCCGACGTGTTTGTTCGGTTTCTGACACCACGAATTCCACGCCTTTGGGCTGCGCGGGTGCGTTCTCTGAAGCTGCGACGGTTCGCTGGCGCTGTCAGAGTCCAACCTCTCCGTGCGGGATGCCGACTGGCGACAGCTTGCGTGTCTCTCGGTTGGCGCTTGTGCATGGCTGGCACCCTGGGAGGCCTTGCACGCCATTCCCGCCGAGGTTGGAGACTCCCTCCTGTTCAGTCAGTGTCTCAGCGTACTGCTTTCTATGGCCTTGACACGGTGGGGGTATTGCATCGCGCCACTTTGGCAACGTATTTACTGCTCCCTGGGTGCTGGTTGCCGTCAGACTCCCTGGGCTGCGGCACCCTTGCACCCGCCGCCCGGCGCCGGCCGCGCTCGCGCGCGCTTTCGGCCAATTTGTATCGGCCGCAGCCCGACCGTTACCCGCCGCCGCTGGCGCTTCCGCCCGCGGCTGTAAAAGAAAAAAAAGTAACCATACCAGAGCTGAGTCCACGTCCCGTGGTCACACCTCACGCGCTTCCCCCAGTCGGTGCTGCTATGGGCATGTGACAGCGCTGTCCCCCACAGAGGTCTGGCGCCCCGTTCCCCCCGCGGCCGCTGAGGACCCTCGCGCGCACGGTGGAGGGATCACAGAGGCCACAGCACTCATCGGAGGTAACACGCTGCGTGGGCGTCGAGCGGTCTGGCCCCCCCAGGGGCGGTCGCAACGGGCGCGCATAAAACGCTCACTGTTGGGTCCACATCGGCCACTGTCTCCACAATGCCCACTGGCATCGCCACTCTCCCCTCCTCCATTCCTTTTCTGGTCTTGCGGCTATCGGCTGCGCCTCTTCTCCTCCTCCTCCACTCACACTGACGTGGCGTGCTGCGCCACTCGGTATCCCCCCATCGTGGCGTTCAAGTGCAGGTTCCTGAGGTGGTCACCCCTATCTCTGCGGCGTGACACGTCCACCCGCTGGCACCTGAGGGTGGGCCTGGGGAAGAGGGATTCCTGCACGAGTGGTCCGTCCTTTGACAGGTCACTGCCTGCCCCCCTCAAGTTCACAACTCTTGCAACGCACACTGTTGGGTTCACTTAGGTCACCGTCGCCACAAGGCCCACTGGCTTTGCCCCTCTCCCCTCCTCCTTTAATTTACCTGACTTGCGGCTATCGGCTGCGCCTCTCCTCCCCCTCCTCCACGCGCGCTGTTGTGGTGTACCGCGCCACTCGGCTTCTCCCCGTCGTGGCAACGATCACGTGCATGTTCCGAGGTGGTCACCCCTATCCCAACGGCTGGGTGCGATCACCCGCTGGCACCGGTTGGTGGGCCTGGGGAGGCAGGATTCCTGTGCAAGTGGTCCATCCTTTGGCAGGTCACAGCTTTCCCATGTCAGGCCCGTCCCTCCGGCCCCTGGCTTCGCTTGCGACATCGCCCCCTTCCTTTGGGCGGACTTGCTGATCGCGTACGACAACGACGCCAACGGCCGTTATCACGGTGCACGGCGCACGAGGCCCACGGCAGCCCAGCGGTTCCTCCACGGGCAGGTCCGCAGGCCTCCCGCTGGGTGGTGCAGCGGTGGCACCACGCAGCGTTTCCCCCCATCCACAGTGGCAAGGAAGTTGCAGGCGGGGACTCTGACGACAAGGCTGCCGACTCCTGTCAAGGTTCGACGCACTTGTCCCCGAGCACCTCAGGTGCTCTGTGAGTGAGGCGTCCTTCCTTCCCCCTCCCCTCGTCGCCTCCTGCGCCTCTGTCTCCCCTTCTGCTCCTCCTCGCCGCGTTTGGCGGTGCCTTTCCTCGGGCTCTGTGCCGCCCGCACAGCGTTCCCGCTTTCTCGCAGGCTTGGTCTGTGGGGGCTGGCGCCACTGTGCGACCCTCCGCTGGCTTTACAGTCTGCTGCCGTCTTCCGTTCCCGGGTCGGCTCTAATGAGGTTCATTTTGTTCCTCGCACGTGGATTGCGGCGTTGGCCTATGTGCCTTCGTTGCCAATCGTCTCGCATTGCGCCCCTGTCGAGATTGACCCGCTCTCTGGACTCTTCCTTGGGGCCGCCGATCAAAAAGTAACCATACCAGTGTGCCGCATCCCGGACGCTGCGTCCGCCCCCTGACCTTTGCCTTGGAGCCGCGAACCAAAAAAGTAACCCTACCAGCTGGCGGTTACCATAGTTGCGCTCCCCGGATGCAGCAGCGCACAGATGGCCGAGGTAGCCGGCTGCCGCGCTGGACTCGCACTCCCCCCCCCCCACCCCCGCGGCCCCCTGCGGGCCGCCAGGATTGTCGGGGACAACTTAGCGGCCATGCGATATGGTGCCGGCACAGCCAGGTACAGGAGGCTACACTTGGCTCAGCAAATGGACGACGCCCTCGCCCAGGCGGATAGCATTGGCTGGGTGCTTTCCTGGCAGGCCGTGAGGCGCCGCCTGAATAAGGCTGCAGACAGCCTCGCCACCCTTGGAGTGTTCTGAGCGGATGCTTTACCCAACGCAGGCGACTCCGCAGTCCACGCGCACGTACATTGGGCAGAGGCCCGCACCGCCCTCCCAGCTCACTTCCCAACCGTGCAAGGTCTAGACATCGACCTCTGCGACCCGACGGAGTGTGCTGCCGCCGCCTTCCGCCTGGAAAACCCTCCGCCTTCCCCCCCCCCCCTCACTCCTGGTCGCTGATCGGTCGATCGCCCCGCCCGCCGAGGCCCACCCCGCAGCGGGCCGCGGCCCCCCAGCTTTCAAAGTACTCTAGCGGCGATCAGCTGCGACCCTGGAGGATGCCCGAGCGCAAGTGCAATCAAGGGCCGCTGGCTCGCTGGCCAGCACGCGAGGCTTGTCGCCCAAACGGCCCCATGCCCGCCGATGGTCTCCCCCCCTTCCGTGCCCGCGAATGCCCCTGGCTGCGTTGGGCACACTTCAACGGTGAATGGTGCTGGTGGTGCGAGCTCTGTCAGAAGCACTGTGACGGGAAGGAGCACCTCCTACAGTGGGACAACTGGCACGAAGGTGACAGGCAGTGGGTCAACGGGCGGCCCGACCCCCAGGATTTCATTTCTGCGGGCAACCTGTGGGCCGTGACGAACGGAAAGGATTACGATCACGTCCAGAACTGCAGAATCCAGAGGTACCCATGGCGCGGGTGGAAGACGACGGAACCTGTGGAGGTCCGAGGGCAACCCCACCTCCCCGGCTGGTCTTTCCCCGACGACTGGGACCACGTTCCCATCACTTTTCCCTACAGGGACAATGCCTTCGACTTTGTCACCCCCTCAGGCACCATCCATTCCACAAGGACGCGCCCTCGCCAGCAGCTGAGGAGGGCCCGGGGAAGGTCGACCAGGGGTGGAGCGAGACCGTCGGACGGGCCCCTTGACAGAGACACCCCCGGCCACGCCACCGCCTACCACTTGCGCCCCCCAATCAGACCCCCCACGGGCGAGGACATCCCCGACGCCTCCAGCTGAGCATCGTCTCAGGAGCCAGCCGACAGATCACGCGCGGAGGCACCCGAGGGAGAAGATCGCTTCGGCCACGGAGACATGCCCCCATGAGGGGCGAGAAAGGCAATGTTGGAGTCACCAGCCGCGGCTGCGGCCGAGGCCGTCAGGCAGCTATACTCCGTCCCCGCCAGCTGTGGAGTCGCTCAGTTCCGTCTGCACGCACCGCTGGGACAGGTCCCGCAGGCCGTCCTCCTCCCACCACACTGGGCGCAGGATGTAAGGCAAAGAGGACGGGCTCTCGAAAGGCTGGCATGGACCGAGTGCATGGCGGCGACCGAGACCGTCCGGGGCAACCCCGTCAAGGCCAGAACAGACCTCATCAAAAGGCAGAGCTGCGCCCTGGGAGTTTCCGTCACCCCAGTCGACGAGAACTCAGAGTGCGATG
>CAUYUJ010021671.1:596038-641849 GCA_963575745.1 Prorocentrum cordatum | reverse complement strand
ATAGAGAGGGGAGAGAGAGAGAGAGAGAGAGAGAGAGAGAGAGAGAGAGAGAGAGAGAGAGAGAAACAAATTAAAGAAAGAAAGAGACAGAGAGAGAGAGAGGGAGACATACATATGAAACCAAGAAACAAGTCGCCCTCGCTTGGCGTCGCACCGAGGGCGAGCGGCGGTCGCGAGGGGTCGTGGCAGGATCCGCGTTTGGGCGCCGCGCCTCTCATCGGGGCGACCGATGACCTACCTCTGCGCGGCCAACCCGAGGGCGGACATGCGCCTCTCTTTCGGCGACTTTGCAACGTCGACCAGAGGAGGTCGCAAGTGCGGCGGCCGCCCGCGCGAAGCTGACCGACGAGATCACCCGCGCCTTCGAGCAGCAGCGCAAACTGCAGGCGTCGATGGGGCAAGGGCGGCAAGACGGTCGTCGCGGCGTCTCGCGGCAGCGCGGAGAATCAGCTCGGCGCCCAGCTCAGCAGGTAGAACAGGCAGATGGGCATCCAGGATGCGCGCGAGGCCGCGCATTTGGGCGCGACCCCGTCAGCTGCGCGACGACGGCGCGCAGGGGCCCAGCCGAAGCGGATCGTCGAGACCAAGGCCAGGAGCTGGAAGATCCAGCGGGTCAGGGCAGCAGGAGGAGTTCCACGGAAGGTGGTCAAGCTCTCGGCAGCACCGTCGGAGCTGCACGGCACTCGCGTCCAGGGCGCGCCCGACACGCCGATGGCCGGGCTGAGGCGGGCGGCGGCGGCGGCCTTCCCGGGCTGCAACAGGGGAGTTGCGTGATCGCCAACGCGGCGCCCATCGTCGAGTGGGCCAGGGCGTTGCACGAGGCGGCGGGCATGGGGGCGCGGGACCTCTTCGTGGCGCCATGGCGCTCGTGGGTCATGCGAGTCCACGGGCATCCGAGGCCGCGAGAGGCCTGCAGGTGCGTTCACTGCCGCGTCGATGCGCCTCGGGTGGAGCACCCAGAGCTCCGCGGCCATCACGTGCGGGAGCGAGGTGCATGACTTGTCTCAGATAGATTGGCACGTCCCTTATTCCCTGGCCCGTCAGGCCACGCACTCTGGCCCGCAGAATGCCCGGCTTGCAAGATGGGGCCCCGAAGCCGTTGGAGGGTGAAAGAGGGGGTCTGCAATAGTGGATCACCAATGGGGGCTGAATGGCCCATGTCTGCTCAGTGTGCCGCTCATTTTTGTCATCGGGCATGATTGGCATCCAATGTTGGCGGTCATGGAGGGCCGGTCGCTCGCGCCCGCGCGTTGCCTGCGCGGGCAAACGCGCCGCCCATCCATTATCGTTCATGCGTGCGGGCGTTCTTGCATATCGCGCGTGAGGCGGCGAAGCGGAGCGCAAGTGTGTCTTGATTGTGCTATTGCTGATCGTGCATGTTCCCAAACGATGGCTTCTCGACCCCCAAGGCAAATTTGGAATGGGCCCCGCGATTCTCCCAAAATGTGAATTCACAGTTTCCTTTTCTCCAAAATGTGACTCCACATTTTCCTTTTCCAAAAATGTGAATTCACATTCTGGCCCCCTCATAAAGATTCGCATACAAACTTTCAAAGTGAATTCACATTTCCCTTTTCCAAAATGCGAATTCACATTTTCCTTTTCCCCCAGCACGTGAATTCACATGTTGCTTTTTCCCGCAATGTGTATTCACATTTTGCCTTGGCCTTCTAGATCCCAAAACTGAGGCGCAGTGTTCCGCGTGTCAGACTGGCTGGGTATATTTTGACACTCACCTCACCACTTTCGTTTATTCTTACCTCTTCTCTATGCGCCCTCAGCGCGCGCTGCCTTCGTCGCCGTTCCCGAGCCCCCCGCCCCCTTGCTTCGCACGCCGTCAAGTCTCGCGCATGCGTGCCGGCGGCGAGCTTCAATTGGGGCCCCCGCGGAACGCAGCAATCGAAGATGCATCGCCCACGCACGGCCTATAAAGACACCTTTGCCGGGACCCTGCGCCCGACCCCCACTTCCACCCTTGTGTCTAGACAAGGCTTCTTGAACCACTTCGCATGCTGCTCCGCGGACCCCTGACAGAGAAGTGGACCGCTGAGCATCGCGCGCGTGCCAGGACTCTGTTCGCAGGAGGCACGCGGCCGCAGCATAGAATCTCTAGGGCAGGTCGAGCGACTACAGATCAGTGCCAAACGTGCATGAGCGCTGTAGGAACGGACTTACACCGCGCGCATGTTTGCAGCGCGCGCGCGACGAGCAGCGCAGGCGCGCAGGTGGAAAACACGCGCTGGAGAGAGGAGCGAAACCACGCCCATGTTTTGAATTCCCCTGGGCCCGTGGCATCGTAGAGGGTCTCATCGAGCCTTTGGATGTTCTGCCAGTCTCGCGCGAGGCTCGGTCTGAAGGCGAACGCCCAGGAACTGTCGCAGGAGAGGCTGTCACGGACGGGTCTCTCTTGCACGGTGAATTTGCCCCTCTCGGGCGTGCCGGCGCAGGGTAGTTTCGCTGCCCTGGCCGCGTCGGGGGGGAATCTAGAGTTCGCCGCCTTCGGCCCCCTCTTCCCCGCGCCGCAGCTTCGGCTGGGGATGTGCCCAGCAGAGCTCTTCGCCACCCTGCAGGTGTCGAGGTGCGCGATGCCACCCCGCGCGATCTACCGCGATTGCTGGGCCATTGTGGGCGGGGTGCCCGGGGGGGAAGACTAGTGCTCGTCACCAGCCTGGCCCCGCTGATCTCTGGCGCGAGTTCTGGTTTCTGGTTAGCGAGCTTGCAGGTTTGGACCCCAGTTCCGCCCGGGCGGTCAAAAATGAGTTTCACGCCGCGCGTGCCCAGCGGCGCGAGATAGACGAGAGACTGTTCAAAGGCAACAGCTTGGTGGACGAATGCGCGAAGCGCGGAGCTAAGTTGAATGGGCATCAGTTCTGGCCGCGTCAAGCTCATGACAGCTGAAGTATTCAATGGCAACCGATGCTTTAGAGTTTGCTGTCAGACCAGGAACTATGTCGCCCGCAGTCGTCGATGCTGTTTCCGACATCGAACCGATGATCATCATAGGAACAGCCCCGAGCCGGGCCGCCGAGTCGACCCCCGCTCCGCCTCTGAAGCCTCGCCCCCCCCGAGCGCGAGCCCCGGGGGCCGCCGGGCCCCCCCCCGGCAACTACTCGGACTCCGAGCGGGCCGTCGGGCGTAGAATCTGTAGATTTCGATGTCCGCCGAGCCAGTCTCATCGAGGCACGAGGGTTAGGATGCCGACCTGTGCTTCGACCCAAGTTTCTAGTTTGCGGGGGTTGTTCTTCTTACGCACAGCGTGAGAAGACGAACTTTGTCAAGGAGGGCTGCCAGCCCGCCAGAGCTCGGACGGCCAAGGGTCGACCGACGCGTTTGTGCGAGGGCCGCCATCCGACAACAGGGGGGCCAATGTAAGTTTTGACTTGCACGGCGAAGCAGTCGGACCTTGCGCCTTCTCATCAGGGTCCAGACCTAAGTGGCGCAATCCGTTTCCTCCCCCTCATCATCATCATAATCTCCTCCTCGTCCTCCTCGTCGTCGTCGTCGCCCCCCCCCCCCCCCCCTTCGCCCTCGCCCCCCCCTCCTCCTCCCGCGAAAGAAGAGAGACATATTCTACGCGAAAGAAGAGAGCTGCGACAGATAGTGGCTCAGCAGCGGGCGCAGGATGGGGTGGGACCTGCGAGATGCATCTTTCGTATTCTTGGTATTGGCTCAAGTATGCGCTCTTTGCATGATCTATTTCGAGGATGGCGCGCTGCGGTTCTACTCAGACAGGCCAGTAAAAGACGCCACAGCACGCGCGACAAATGCGCTGGCGGAGCGGCAGGTCGCTCTAATCGAAGCATGCACGCGGGCACGGGATGACAAGCGGCACGCAGAGGCGCACCAGTTAGCGCGCATGATCACAGGAAAGCGACTCGGACCGAAGCGACGACGATGTGGACGGCCCATCACGCCACGGCTAACCAGTGCCGAATGAAGCAGAATATTGTTTCTCAAAGGCGGGTGGTCTCAAAGGGTGGGGTGCGCGGAGGATCGCGGATGCCATGCTGTTCACGCAGGCGCAACAGGCGCGTCGCCATCCTACAGACGAAGAACGACAACAGGCTGAACGCGATCTAATTCGAACTATTCGGGCCCTGGGCAAAGCAAAAAACGACGAGTAGCCCCAGTGCGGGATTTCCCTTCGGAGGTCTGGCGTATGTTTATTCCTCCTCCTTGCGGCGCCGCTGCGCGACATGGGATCGGCTTGGATGCCCCCGTGGAGCAGTTGCAGTGCATATGCGAGCGACTGCTGCTATTTCATCAGAAAGTTCGTGCGAACGGTAAAGCTCCACAGCAGTGGCATCGTGATAAATGTTTCGGTATTCCTAAGGATCGGGAGGGCACGAGGTGGGTGCACGGATATGGTGTTTACAGCAACTCTTTCTTTCGAGGCTTGTTTCGGAGTCAACCGGATGACATCATTTACCCTCGCGCTTGTCATATTCCAGGACGTAGATGTGAAGGGGCAATTGCAGCTACGACGGTCATGATGGATCGGCTCAGACGGGCTAACAAATCACACATATCTCTCAACTTTGACGCGGTCAACGCGTTCAATTGTGTCAAGCAGAACCGCATTTTTCTCTTCTGCCTCGGAGAGCGACGCGAAGCTTTTGGGTGATCGGATTGGCGGCTGCGTAACTGAATACGACGCACTTGGCGGCAGGATCAACTTTCGCCACGGCGAGGGGGCCACGCAGGGGAGTTCACTGGGCACGGGTCTTTTTGAGAAAGCACGCGGAGCAGCTATGGACGACTGGCGCACCAACGCCATGAATCCACAATTGCAGGTGCCATCGATTGTTCGGGGCAACGTTGTTGATTGCTGAATTTTTAGATTTGTGGATGACGTCAGGCGTATTCTGCGCGTGGAGGGTTTCGCACAGATGAGGGGCTCGACCTTCTCAATGCATCGGCTCGCTGTCACAGCGCCTCCTGGAGATCGGGCGCGCGAAGAATGAGAAGAAGCTGGAGGCCACCGCTTTTTTCATAGGTGAGCTTTCTGGCGCAGCACAGCGGCGAGCGCATGCAGATCCATGGATGCCTGGGCGCGTTACGAGAAGCTCGGTAACTTGGGCCTATGCATCATAATCGGGGCTACACCGGTGTCGAACTCAATCGGAGGATTCAGGCATGCAAGAAAAAATTGCCCATGTTTCACAAGTTCTGGTTCAGCAAAGTCTGTCGTGATTTTAAGATGATTATGTTTCGTATGATGTGTATGGTTTGCTTGCTTGATGTCTGGTGTCGCGGGGCTATCCTTCGCCAAAGAGGACGAGGCCAAACTCGACAGAACTCAGATATGGTATTGCCGCAAGTCGACGCAGGGCGCCGCGATGAACACGATCGTCCTCCCCGACGGCACCGAGAAGAAGACTAGCTTCGCGTCCGCGAGGATTTTGCAGTTGCTCCGACTGGCACCAGTCTCGTTGGAGCTCAGGATTTAGAGACTCAGATGGTACCAGGCAACGTTCAGGGCCCCTGAGGAAAAAACAAAAAACGGCCAGCTTCTCACGATCCTAAATGGCCCCCCAGATGCCCTTCGAGCAAGCCCCCGTGGAGCCCAACTTCTTCTGGAAACGAATGATCGAGGACATTAACTCGTTGATGGAGCTCGAGGAGGGGGCCTGTTTCGTGGAAAGGTATCAAGGATCCCTCCAGAGGATCTTGCTGGATAAGGATATGCGCGCCCACTTTCTGGAGATCGATGCGTCGGGGCCTCGGAGTAAATATCTCGCTGTCGCCGCGCCTCCTCCAGGCCACCATCGGCCCCCGCAGGGCCTTGAGGATGACCCCCACATGCAAGAGCTCACCGATGCCATGCCCTTCTTGAGAGCGGACAGGAGCGCGGTGAAACAATCGAGACCCTAGGGGCCATGCGAGCCCATCAATCCCGAGCTCGACGAGCGAACGGCGACGAGCATATTGAGAAGTTCGTGCAGAGTAGTATGTGTCCATGCTGCTCATGTGTGTTTAGCAGTCGCGATTGTGCAGTATCTCAAGTGCGCCACGCGTTTACCCAGAACATATGTCTTACTGATCACGCCATCGCACTACAACATGTACAAGACGACAGTGAACTCATGTCCGATGTGTGAACAGTATTTTACTTCATTGGCTATGCACCATATACATGCGCGATCGAATTTCCCAGGGCCTCGACATATTCACAAATCTATAGCTCGTAAGGGGCTCGAGATCACCCCTGAACTCGCGGCTCGGTTCGGGCGCCCCCCCAGCTAGAGCGCGCCGCGACCGCGCCTCTCGAGCGCGGCCCCCCGCCGGCGCAGCGCGCGCGCGGAGAGGGGCCCTTCGGCAAGGCGTCGACGGAGGCCGACAAAGGACGACCCGAAGGCCATCAAGGATACGATGGTTCTCGTGGCGAAGGTGGGACTGGCAGCGGCGTGCCAGGCTCGCGTTGCGCGAGCGGTCTCGGACTTGGAGGCGCGCGCGCGCCCGCTGGCCGTCGAGATGGCGCAGGCCGGCCTGGAGGCGGGTCGGGGGCGCGCGCAGCGAGCAGCGGGCGTCGCCGAGGAGGATCGCGAGCAGCAGTTGGGCTTCCCCCGCGCGTCGATCTTCCTGGCCATCATGGACAAGGCAGAGCAGATTGTGCAGCTCCTCGGCCGGGCGAAGGACGCCAAAGGCACGCATGCGTTCCACCTGGCCCTGCAGAAAGACATTCCAGATTGTCGCGCGAAGAAAACCTACGCGAAGGACTGCGCGAAGATCGAAATCAAAGTACGCAGGCAGGCCGTGGCATGGCCTGCGTGGGAGCACGCCAGAACGATCCTCAACACTCAGGGCGGCATCATGAAATACGGGATGGCGCCGTCGTTGGACATCGCGCGCCGCGCGCAGCAGGTGCTCGAGGAGCTGGGAGAGAGTCGCAGCCACGAGGAACGTTATCGGTGCGCTCTACACATGCTGGGAGAGAGTCGCAGTCACTAGCGTTATTGGTGAGCTCAGTTTTGAATGCTGGGAGAGAGGTGCAGTCTTTGACGTTATCGATCAGCTCATCTTTGAATGCTAGGAAAGGGTCGCCGTCTATCGAGTTGTCGTCGAGCCCAACATCTTTGAATGATGGGAGAAGGTAACATTTGTTGGCGCCATCGTCGGGCTCGACACTGAATAGTGGAAAAGTATCGTCGATGTCATCCCTGAGCTCTACACCTGCTACTCGAATATCATCCTCGAGGGCCTCTTCTACGGTTTCGCTTCGACGCCTACTAGAAGCAGCTGAGCATCCTCAGTGAGCGGGATCTGAAACCGCCCCTGTTGCTGCTGCACCTGCCTCCTTTTCTCATTTTCTCCTCCTCCCCCTCCTCCTCCTCCTCCTCCTCCTCCTCCTCCTCCTCTTCCTCCTCCTCCTCCAAGAGAAGTAGTGTATATCGATCGGTATGCTCGTGTGCGAAGCGCCCGAGGTCGAGAGATAATTCGTCGATGAATCCGAGCAGGGTGGTGTGCGAGGCGGTGTCCCTGCCTTTCTCTGGCCTCCTTGGCTCCATAGGCCGTCAGGTGGTTCGGAGTGTCCGGGTCGGTGGGTTCGTTGGCCTTTGTAGAGTTGTCGTCGGGAGGGCCGAACTCCAGCCGATTTTAAGCACGTCTTCGTCCGTTCATTGCACGCTGTAGAGCGCACTCACTAGCAGAGCAGGGACATGCGGGACCAGGAAGGGCATTCATTCATTCATTCCTCCTCCTCATCCTCCTCCCTTTCCTCTTCCTACTCATACGCATCCTCGCCCCCCTCGTCGTCGTAGTCCTCCTCCTCCTCGTCCTCCTCCTCCTCCTCCTCCTTCGCCCCCTCATTCTCATCCTCCGATTCCTGCTCCTAACCCTACTCCTACTCCTCACCCATACTCCTCCGCCTCCTCCTCTTCATCATCATCATCATCATCATCATCATCATCATCATCATCACCATCACCATCACCATCATCATCGTCCGTAGCCATTTTTGGCTCAAGGCGGCCCTTGGCTGTATTGCTACCCCGCGTGCCCCCTTGCCTGCCCCGCACCCCGCGTGCCCTCTTTGGCTGCGCCGGCCCTCCCCATGGATCCGTCGCCCCGTGTTGCCGACGACCCCTACTTGCTGGTGTGCCAGCTGCACGGCCGTTTGCTACGGTCCTGTGCCGGCGTGCTGGCTCTTCATCCGCAAGGCCTGGCACAAGCTTCTCGGGAACTACGTCGCGAGCGGGCCCTGCCGCCTTCCATCGCGAACAAGCTGATCAAGATCGACTTCGCCTACAACCTGATTCGGCATATAACGATTCGCTCTGTTACAGAGTTTATCGATGAGGTCTCCGGTATCTTGCGCGGTGAGCCAGTTGCTGACAATGAAAATGCTCCTGGCTGTGGTCCTGAAGGTCGTGCCGACGATCGTGATAATCCAGGTCTACCTCCTGCGCTTGGTTGTGCGGATCCTCCTGACGAGCTGGGTCCTGAAGATCTTCGTGAGGTTCCTTTGGTCACAGACTTTATCCAGGAGGTCTCCGGCATCGTGCGCTGAGAGCCAGTTGCTGACGGAGATGCTGTTCCTGGGTTTCCTGGAGGTCGGGTCTATGATCTTCGTGAATACGTCCTTCATGGAGATGCTGACGCCGAACGTCGTGGCGAGGACCTTCGTGATGATGCTGGTGGTGTCCCTGCAGATGCTCATGTCTGTGGTCGTCCTGTCGATGATCCTTGTGAAGCCGTCCCTCCTGGAAATGCTGATGCCGAACGTCGTGGAGAAGACCTTCGCGGCGGAGCTGGATATGTCCATGCAGATGCTCATGACTGTTGCCGTCCTGCCGTTCCTGACGGACTGGGTCCCGAAGGTCTTCCTCGTGTAGTTCGTTTGGTCACAGACTTCAGCAAGGAGGTCCTTGGTTTCGTGAGGGGGCCAGGTGCGGACGGTGACGCTGTTCCGGGGCTTCCTGGGGGTCGTGTCGATGATCTTCGCGAAGACGTCCTTCCTGGAGGCGCTGACGCCGAACGTCGGGGAAAAGTCCTTCGTGATGGTGCTGGTGTCGTCCCTGCAGATTATCATGACTGCGGTCGTCCTGTCGATGCTCATCGTGAAGACGTCCTTCCTGGATATGCTGATGCCAAACGTCGTGGAGAAGACATTCGTGGTGGAGCTGGAGCTGTCCCTGCAGATGTTCATGACTGTGGTCGTCCTGCCGATCACGCTGATCATCCTCGTGAAGTCGACCTTCCTGGAGATGCTGGCGCCGACCGGCGTGGAGATGACCTGCCAGGTCGTCCAGTCCTGCTTCCCGAGCCTGTTGGTTGCGATCTTCGTAGGGAATCGGGTCGTGCCGCTCCTCTTCCTGTACCTGGTCGCGCAGATCGTGTGGTACCGTTGGAGGCACGGTTCCCAATGGGATGCTGCGTCGTAGTTGAAGGCATGGTGACTCTGCGCTCTGCTGGGACATCGTCATTCCTCGCAGTACAAGACAGGTTCAAGGTGCTTGGATATGGCTTCGGACGATTCGCTGGTAGTCTTCGCGTGGCTGTCGAGCGACATCCTCTCGGCTACAGGTTCGGCTTCCTCGATGCTGAGCTGGCCAAGCGGCCTGAGTCTTCCGTTGACCATGTGGATGAATTGCGCATTGGTGCATGAGTTCGTTGCGAAAGGTCGGAATTTGGATCTCACATTGCATTTTCGGTTCTATGCAAGATTTTCCTCATGGTCCCAATCAGACAGAACCCTGGCGGAGGTGAGTAGGAAAAAAATCATCACCATCATCATCGTCATCATCATCATCATCATCATCCCCATCCTCGTCCTGTTCGTCCTGTTCCTCCTCCTCCTCTTGCTCCTCTTGCCCCTCCTCCTCCTCATCCTCTCCCTCGCCCTCTCCCTCTTCCTTCCCTCATCGCCCCTTCCTCCTCTTCCTCCTCCTTCTGCTCCCCCTACTCTGATCCGTACTCCTACTCCTAATCCTACTCCGGACACGTCCTCCTCTTCCTTCTCCCCCTCTTCCTCCTCCTCCTCCACCTCTTCCTCTTCCTCGTCCTCCTCTTTCTCGTCTTCCTCTTCCTCCTTCTCCTCCTACTCAGTTTCCTACTCCTAATGCTACTCCTACTTTTCATCCTTCCTCCTCCTCCTTTTCCTCCTCTTTTCCTCCTTTCTTCCTCCTCCTGCTCCTCCTCCTCCCCCTCATCATCATCATCATCATCAGCATCAGCATCATCATCATCATCATCATCATCATCATCATCATCATCATCTCCTCTTCGTCTTCCTCGTCGTCCTCCTCCCCCTTTATTCCTCGTCCTCCTCCTCCTGCTCCTCCTCTATTTCCTCCTCCGCCTCCTCCTGGTCTACTCCTACATTCTTCTTCCTGATACATAACTTCTCCCTGTCGCGCCCCGAGGCCAGTTTTCAGGGCGGGCCAGAGGTTTCGCCTGATACTTCCTCACCACTTCTGACTATGAAGTTTAGAACGACAAGAGCTTCACAGATGGAGGGCGGGTGGTTTTCAAAATGTGGCTCTCGCCTTAGCGCCGCGCACATTCGTTATGTTTGTTCTCCTTAGCGCCGCGCACATTCGTTGGAAACACTTGGAAGAGCTTCACGGATTGAGGACGGGCCGTTCTCAAAATGTGGTTCCCGCCTTAGCGCCGCGCGCATTCGTTTTAAACATTTGCAAGAGCTTCACCAATTGAGGGCGGGTCGTTTTCAACATGTGGCTCTCGCATTAGCGCCGCGCACATTCGTTCTAAACATTTGCAAGTTGTTCACGGATTGAGGGCGTTTTTTTTGTTGAATGACGCTCTCGCTTTGCCGCGCATGTTCTTTCAAAAATTTTGAAAGAGGTCCGCGGGTTCCCATGATCAGCGTACCAGAAATGGTGTTCTGGACGGATTCAGGATTATGGGGTGCAGCAATTATGTGGGTTCGCGGTGTTGAAGTTCCCAAAAACGGCATCCTGGCACGATTCCGGATCGTCAAGACGCAGCAATCAGGTTGATCCGTGGCGTTGAACTCCCGAAGGCAATTTTTTGGCATGTTTCAGGATCCCAAACGGTTGTCTTCCAACGGGGCAGTTCCCTCAATGGAAATGAACCGTTGTATGGGGCCTATGAAGAGGGAACTTGGAAGGAGGGTTTATTCCAACATCTTTGATGGTTCTTGAGTTTAAACCGGTCCTGCTCCTTCTCGTCCTCCTCCTTCTCCGCCTCCTCCGCCTCCTCCGCCTCCTCCTCCTCGTCCTCCTTGTCCTCCTCCGCCTCCTCCTCCTACGCCTGCCTCCTCCTCCTCCTTCTCGTCGTCCTCCTCGTCGTCCTCCTCCTCCTCCTTCTCGTCGTCCTCCTCCCTCACGGATCGCCCACGGGCGGGCACCATGCGCAAGGTCTGGAGGGCTCTGTCGGCGCAGGAGGCGGCCACGAGGCGCCCAGGGGTTGGTCTGGGCAGAAGTCTGGATATCTGGATGACCCAGCCGGCTAGTTCGAGAAACGTTGTTGCCGCTTGCAGAATCAAGCAGTGGCGAAGCGTCTTGGCTCGCCTATAGCCCTACCAAGCAATGCTCTAAGAACCTTTTGTGGTTACCACGAAATGATATTAGAGCACTTCTGGCGTAGTCTGTCTTGTTTTAACATATCGGGCTTATGTTCTAAGAACATTGTTTTTGTTATTCGAACATTTGGGGGCTCTAAGAACATGTCGTTGTAGGACTGTAGGAATGCTGGGACGGTCGGTCCCTGCTCAAAATTAGTGTCTGCGTCAATTGCTTCTCCATTTCCATCTCTCATCATCCTTCCCTCCTTCCTCAATCCACCACTTCCCTCTTCCAGCCACGACGACGACCACGACGACGACCACCGCCACCAAGACGGCGACCCTTACGGAGACGCCGACCACCACGATCGTGACGACGACGAAGACGACGGTGACGACGACGACCACGACCACGACCACGACCACGACGACCGCGACGACCACGACCACGACGACGATGACGACCACGACCACGATGACGACTACGACCACGACCACGACCACGACCACGACCACGACCACGACCACGACCACGATGACGACCACGGCCACTATGACCACGACGTCGACCACGACGTCGCACACCGACGACGGCGGCGGCGGCCGGCGGCGCGAGCCCCCGCAGGCGGTGTGGGCGCAGGCCCGGGCGCAGGCGGCCTCGCCGCCCGGCCGCGGCCTTCGGTCGCGGCCGCTGCGGGTCGTCGTCGTGGCGGTCGTCGTTGTCGTCGTCCTCGCGGCCGTTGCCGCCGCCGTCGTCGCGGCCGTCGTCTTCGGGGGTCGTCGTCGTCGCCGCCACGGACGGCGTGGGTCGTGGTCGTCGTCGCCGCCACGGACGGCGTGGCTCGTCGTGGTCGTCGTCGTCGTCACGGTGGTGGCGGTGGTGGTGGTGATGGTGGTGGTGGTGCTGGTCGTCGTCGGCGCCGTCGTCACGGTCGCCGTTGCAACGATCGTCGTCGTGACTGTGGTCGTCGTCGCAGGAGGAGGAGGAGGAGGAGGAGGAGGAGGAGCAGCAGGAGGAGCAGGAGGAGGAGGAGGAGGAGCAGGAGGAGGCGGAGTAGGAGGAGGAGGAGGATGAGTAGGACGAGGAGGAGCAGGAGGTGCAGGAGGAGCAGGAGGAGGAAAACGAGGAGGAAGGGGAGCAGGAGGAGGAGGAGGAGGGATGATGATGATGATGATGATGATGATGATGATGATGATGATGATGATGATGATGCTGATGCTGATGCTGATGCTGATGCTGCTGCTGCTGATGATGATGATGATGATGATGATGATGATGCTGATGCTGATGCTGATGCTGATGCTGATGCTGATGTGATGATGATGATGATGATGCTGATGCTGATGATGATGATGATGATGATGATGATGATGATGATGATGATGCTGATGCTGATGCTGATGCTGATGCTGATGCTGATGCTGATGCTGATGCTGATGATGATGATGATGAGGAGGAGGAGGAGGAGGAGGAGCAGGAGGAGCAGGAGGAGACCGTAGCCATTTTGGCTCAAGGCTAAACGTTGTGAAGGGCTATAGACGCCCGAGAATCAGCGATTAACTTTGGACCCCTCCGTAGCCTGTCTGGCTCAGACGGCTTGGGGTTCGTCCCGCGGCACCGTGTTCGGAGGAGCATAGCTTGCGCAGAGCGCCTCTCTCGCCACCAGACCCGTGCCTATGTCCCATGGCCGACATGCTGACGGGAGGTGGAAGTGCAGCATGTGCGGGTGCGGCCAGAACCTCCTGCACTGGACTTGGTGCAAACACTGTCACCGACCACGCCAGGATCCCGACACTGCACTTACGCCAGGGGCTGACGGGAAAGAGAGCAAAGGCACCAACCGGTGGACTCGGAGCCAGGGGCGTGCAGCAGGAGCCACTCCCCAATTCTCGCCAGCCGACCTCCAGAAGCTGGTGGACACTGCCACTCCGATGGGCGACACCACCACGGCGGCCAAGTACCAGGCGGAACTGGACAAGGCCAGCGTGGTCCGCCCCGTCCACCAGCGAGCTGCACAAGCCCAGCGTAAGGTTTCTGCGATCGAGAAGAAGCTCAACGCAGCCACGGACACTCTGGCCAACCTCCAGAAGCAGACTACTGTGCAGGCTGAGCTCGTTCACGCGCTGGTTAGCGACCTCACAGATGCGGAGAACGCCTACAAGGCCGTCCTCGAGGAGGAGTACACGGCCACAGTCGGCGCCAAAGATCCCGCCGCCGCCCCTGCCAAGCTCAACCTCCAAGCCCTCCTTGAGGGGCAGCTCAAGGCCGAGGACCTCTTCGACGACGGCGGGATGTTCGACATGGGAGATGACTGCGAGTTGGGAGCAGAAGACCACTCCGATTTTGCCGAGCGCAAGGAGGAGCTCAAGGCTTCCATGCAAAAAGTCGCCGCCCAGCTTTTCCAGGAAGCCAAGCAGAAGTGCGACGCCACCAGGGCCGCCCACGAGACGCAGAAGCAGAGGCTCAAGGCCAAGCGGCCCCGTGCAGAGTCTGCTCCTCCCGGGGGCCGTGCTGCTGGCGCTGCAGGCGGCGACGATGAAGCTCAGGCCTCAGGGGGTCGCCCAAGCGCCGAGCCCGCCGCCATCCCAGGGGCCCCATCAGGGGCAACAGTCGCCGCCGACGCCACCTCCCAGCCCCACCCCAACGCCAAGGAACGGGCTGCCGCCGTCCTGGCGGGCAAGGGCGCCAGCAAGGGCAGTGACGTCAAGCAGCGCGGGTAGCGCGCAGCCAACGCCACCTGCAAGAACACGTCGGGTGCGCTTCCTGGAGCACCCCAGCTACCACTACTTTGAACCAGAGGCTGATGATACGCAGTGTCCAGGGGCCCGACACTACCTACAGCGCGATCAGACCCACAATTTTGGAGAAGGTACGGCTCATTCATACAGGATATTATAATGACGATGATGAGCAGGAGGAGGACAAGCAGCAGGACGAGGATGCAGCAGCAGCAGCAGGATGGCAGCATAAGGAGTATGAGGAGGGGGATCAGGATGAGGAGGGGAAGGAGCAGCAGGAGGATGATAATGATGGCGATGATGAAGAGAAGGGGGAGGTAGAGGATGTGGAGGATGATGAGGATGGGGAGGAGGAAGAACAGCAGCATAATGAGGATTATGATGATGAGGATGAGGGGGAATGAAGAGGATGAGGAGGGGGAGGAGGAGGAGGAGGTGGATGGGGAGAAGGAGGAGGGGGAGGAGGAGGAGGAGTGGGGGGAGGATCAGGAGGATGAGGAGCAGCAGGAGCGGGCCCCAACGGGCGCGTCGGGTCGGGCGGGCGGACCCTAACGGGCGGGTCGGGTCGGGCGGGCGGGACATTAAAGTAGGAAACATCATCGAGTTGGCACGCGCGTGCCCTAACGGGCGGGTCGGGTCCGGCGGGCGGACCCTAACGGGCGGGCGGGGCGGGTCGGTCGGGGCGAGACATTAAAATAGTGTTCAATATGTCTTGCTGGACCTCCGCGAGGGCGACGAGGGAGACGAAAACGACGAGGGCGTCGGACGACGACGACGACGATGAAGGCGACGACGACGACGACGACGATGAAGGCGACGACGACGACGATGAAGGCGACGACGACGACGAAGACCGCGACGACGACCCGTCCTCCTCCTCCCTCTTCTTCCTCCTCCTCCTCCACTTTATCAGTCAGCAAAAGCATAATATTCGCTATGATCATCAGCAGCGACATCACAATCATCGTAACAATCAACATCGTCATCATCGTCATCACCATCACCATCATGGTCAACTTCATTGTCAACTTCGTCACCATCATAATCATATCACCGTCGCCGTCTGCATCGTCACGACCAACGTCACTATCAACATCGCAATTATTACCGTAGTCGTCATCGACGCCAACATAAACATCACCATCAATGTCCGGGTCCGGTGTCCGGTGTCCCGTGCCCGGTGCTTGGTGTCCAGTGCCCGGTGTCCGGTGTCCAGTGTTCGGTGTCCGGTGTCCAGCGCGCGAGAACCGTTCTATAGTGCGACGACGACGACGACGACGACGACGGCCATGACGACGACGACGGCCATGACGACGATGACGACGATGCCCGTTTGAGGCCCCGGCAGCCGTTGTTGACCTCGCGAGGCCCTTTGGAGGCCTGGGCAGGTCACCGAATGTCGAACACAGGGCGGTGACCTTGCGAGGCCCGTTGGAGGCCCAGGCAGGTCACCGAGGTCGGTGACCTCGCGAGGCCCGTTGATGGCCCCAGCAATCACCGAGGTCGGTGGCCTTGCGAGGCCCGTTGAAGGCCCTGGCAGGTCACCGAGGTCGGTGACCTTGCGAGCCTCGTTGGACCCCCGGCAGGCCACCGCATATCGAACACAAGCCGGTGACCCTGCGAGGTCCGCTGGAGGCCCCGGCAGGTCACCGAGGTCGGTGACCTCGCGAGGCCCGTTGAAGGCCCCGGCAGGGTACCGAGGTCGGTGACTTTGCGAGGCTCTTTGGAGCTTCCGGCAGATCACCGAGTCTTAAACCCAGGCTGGTGACCTTGCGAAGCCCGCTGGAGGCCCGGGAAGGTCACCGAGGTGGGTGACCTAAAGGGGCCCTTTGAAGGCCCCGCATGTCACCGAGACCTTGCGAGGTTCTTTGGACCCCCTGGCAGGCCACCGTATATCGAACACAGGCCGGTGACCTTGCGTGGCCCGCTGGAGGCCCCAGCAGGTCACCGAGGTCGGTGACATCGCGAGGCCCGCGTTGATGGCCGCGGAAGGTCTCCGACGTCGGTGACTTTACGAGGCCTATTGGAGGCTCTGGCAGGTCACCGATCACCGAGGTCGGTGACCTTGCGAGGCCCGCTGGTCCCTACAGTG
Organism: Prorocentrum cordatum; assembly: GCA_963575745.1. Lineage (NCBI taxonomy): Eukaryota > Dinophyceae > Prorocentrales > Prorocentraceae > Prorocentrum > Prorocentrum cordatum. Next base: position 625,530 of record CAUYUJ010021671.1, on the reverse strand, counting down.
GAAGCCAGAGGCATCCTCGCAACTCTGGGCTCAGAGATGCCGTGACCTGAGCAGGTCCAGCCCAAATCGCCTGAGACATCCTCGCAACTCTGGGCTCAGACATGCCGCGCGCGAGGTGATCCAGCCAATTTTGCCTCACACATTCTCGCCACTCTGGCCTCAGAGATGCCTGAACCTGAGGTGGCCTGGCCCGTTTCGCCTGAGACATCTTCCAACTCTGAGCTCCGATATGCTATGCGCCAGGTAGTCTGGCCAGCTCCGCCCGAGATGGTGCGGCCAGGCTCGCCTGAGCATCCTCGCAACACTGGGCTCAGGTACGCCCTGGCATGATGTGGTATGGCCCATTTCGCCTGAGATGTCCTCGCAACTCTGGGCTCAGATATGCCGCGAGCGAGGTGGTCTGGCCCATTTCGCCTGAGACACCCTTGCAATTCTGGGCTCAGACTCAGAGATGCCGCGCACAAGGCGGTCCGGCCAGTCTCGCCCGAGACATCGTCGCGGCTCTGGGATTGGAGATGCTCTGACCTGAATTGGTCCGGCCCGATTCGCTTGAAACATCCTCGCAACTCCAATCTCAAATATGCCCTGACCTGAGGTGGTCCGGCCCAGCTCGCCTGGGACATTCTCGCAACTCTGGTCTTCGAGATGCCAGGAGCGAGGTGGTCCAGCCAGTTTCGCCAGAGGTATCCTCGCAATTCTTGGCTCCCAAGTGTCGTGGGCGCGGTGGTTTTGCCATTTTCGCCTGCGAGATCCTCGCAACTCTGGGCTCCACTATGCCGCGCGCGATGTGGTCTGGCCAACTTTGCCTGAGACATCCTCGCAACTCTGGGCTGATATATGCTCTGACCTGATGTGGTATGGCCCGTTCCGCCCGAGACATTTTCGCAACTCCGGGCTCAGACGTGCCGCGCGCGAGGTTGGCTGGCGCGCTTCGCCAGAGACTTCCTCGCAACACCAGGCTCAGATGCTGCTCGCGAGGTGGTCTGGCCAGATTCTCTTGTGGCATCATTGCATTTCCAGGCTCAGAGATGCCCTGATTTTAGGTAGCCTGGCCTGTTTCTCCTGAGACATCCTCGCTACTTTGGGCTCTGAGATGTGGCCCGCTAGGTGACCCAGCCTGCTCGCCTGAGACATCCTCGCAACTGGGTTCCCAGACGGGGCCAGGACCAAACAACCAGTTTGATTACACTGCTGTTATCGCATCATCCTCCAGGAGGGGATTCAATAGCCCCTGGCCCGAGTGGGCAGTTAGCTGGCGCCGAGGCGAGGGCCGGACTTTTGTGCGATTTGGAAGGGCGTCTGAGGCGGGAGCGCTAGGCCGGAATAGATGTTGAAGAAATCTCCAACGGGAGGATAAATATGAAGGCAAGGATGAGAACCCAGAGTACGATGAGGGGCGAGGAGAGACATGATGAGGGAGAGCATCAGGGGCACGACGACGAGAATGATGATAAAAAGGATAAGGAGGAACAAAACGGCGAGAAGAAAGAGGAACGGCATGAGGAGGCGGAGGGAAGTGAGGACGATGAGGTTGCGTGGGCGGGTAGGCGGCAAGAAACATGATGATGAGGACGGCGACAACAACGACGACGACAGTGATCACGAGACGGGCGCATGCCAATCAGGAACAGGATTACGATGATTCGGAGGACTCGCGAACAAGCTTTGAATCAACGTTGGATTTAACATTTCTGCTGAGGATGCTGGCCCCTGGCTATCATGTATTCATCATGTGTTGCTGCTCCGCGCCCTCCTCCTCCTTGTCCTGGTCCCCCTTCTGCTACTGCCCCCCTTCCATCCCCAATCCTCCCCCCGCTGCTCCTCCAACTCCTGCTCTTTTCTCACGTCTCACTCCCCGTCCCTCTCCCCACTTATTGTTTCTCACTTTCTACGATTGTCCAAGGAACAAATACAGAGGATCAGAGGGCATTTTTTTTTAAAAAAAAAAAATGTATCAGAAGGCATAGCAAGATAAACAGGGGGATGGATATGATAAAGATGATGGTAGTCGTTATCATGTGGATCTCACTGACGGCGACGATCCACCGATCATGGCGACTGCAATATATGCCAGCGGCATCGGCGCTCACGGTGGCGACGACAACGATTGGAATAACGGCTCATGATGTCGATTGCGAGGGTGACTGTGATGGTGGGCATGATGGTGATGGTGATGATGACGATGACGACGACGATGACGATGATGGCGATGATGATGATTATTATGGTGGCGTCGTCGACGATGATGCTGTCGTTGATGATGACGACGAGGGTCCTGATGATGACGACGACGGCGACGACTACGACGATGACGAATCGGATGAGCGGGCGGCCGCCCGCCGCGGCAGAAGCGAACGGCCGGCCGAGGCCGCGGCAAACGCCCAAGATCCACACTGTGGCCTCTGCTGAGAGAAAGCCTGCGCTGCAGAGCTCTTCTCAGCAGGGGCACCCGGGTGCCTCTGCAGAGAGGGCGTGGGTCTGCCTCCGGGATCGTCGGCTGGGCTTGCTGAGACGACGCCCTCCAAATGGAGCTTGTCTCATCAGATCCAGACGACGATCCCAGGGTCAGACCCACTTCCTCTCAGCAGGGGCACCCGGGTGCCCCTGCTGAGAAGACCCCTGCAGCGCAGGCCCCATCTCAGCACAGGCCGCCTTGTAGATCTTAGGCGTTTGCCGCACCACGTCTGCTGAGAACGCGTGGGACGTGGCGAACGCCTAAGACCCAAGTGACAGGAAGCGCGATCGGAAGCGAAACGCTTTTGGTGTTGGCTGTATCTTCTGTTGAGATACCGATGCCGATCATGGCCCGGCACCGGTACCGATACCGGCATCGGTGCCAGCACCAGTGCCGATATCGATGCCGGTACCGTCAGGCGCAGCGCCTCTCTTAGCACCAACATCAACACAATCCTTGCGGGAATATGGAGGAAAAAGGGGGAGCGGGGAGGGAACATGAGGACCAGGAGGAGAGCCTGCAAGGAGGAGCAAGAGGGGTTGGGGGGGATATGGAGGAGGCAGCAGCAGGAGGACCAGGACAAAGAGGAAGACGAGGCGGAGAAGCGGCACCGACAAACCGATTTATAGCCTCAGCCCAGCATCCCCAACAACGATTTTGAGGCAGGATGGTTCCACATATTGCTGATTTGCCTGCGCCCTTGTCGCCATCACTGTCGTCGTCATTGCTGACATCGTCCTCGTTGCCATACTTCTTGCCCTTTCCCCCTCCCACGCATCCCGCCTGCTCTTTCTCCTCCCCCTCCTTCTCCTCCCCCGACCCATTCCATTCCCCATTCCTCATTATCCTCGTCGTTATTATTCCCCCTTCTCTTCTTCTCCTCGTTCTCGTCATCGCGCTCCTGCTGCTCTTCCCCTGGTTCTTCTCGCCCCTCGTGCTCCTGGTTCTCCTCTTCACCCTCCAAGTTCTCCTCTCGCTGGAGATGTCAACATGTGCTAACTAAGGCATGGCGCCCCCTGATAAAAGCACGGTTGTTTCTGGTGACTCGGGCGGGCCCTCTCGGGGCTCGTGCCGGCTCCCCCCCCCCCCCCCGCTCTCCAGGAGGAGGAGCTCCTCCCCCCCCTGGGGGGCGGAGGAAGAGGAGGAAGATGAGGCGAGGAGGAGGAGGATGAGGACGACGAGGGGGCGGAGGCGGAGGGGGGGGGGGGGAGGATGAGGAATAGGATGATGAGGAGGCTGGGGGAGGACGAGGGGGGAGGACATGTAGCATAACCCTTCCGCTACAAAAGGCGCTCACTGGTGCTGCCGAGGGGGGGGGGGGGCATGTAGCGGAACACTTCCGCTACAAAGGGGAGGAGGAGGAGGCGGAGGAGGAGGAGGAGGCATAGGATGATGATGATGATGATGATGCTGCTGACGATGATGAGGAGGAGGAGGAGGGGGAGGAGGCCGAGAGGGGTAACTATCTGATCTGCATGCGCGCACGTGGCTACATGAGTGGGGAGGGGCAGGTGGCAAGCGCAAGAGGACATTCTACGCTGAATTCCTGGACTCCCCAGCGATCGGTGGCTGGTCTAAGAACGCATGGGCCTCCTGGGTCTACGGCCGCGCCAAGGCTGCTGCCCTTGCATCGGGGTTGAGTGACTTTGATTCGATTTGCGTTGCACGGGAGGGGTATCAGGCTGCTGGTAAACTCTGGGGCGAAAGCTAGGCACGCACGCTACGTGCTCGAAGGGCATGTTGGCCTTCCAGGTAGGCATTGCATGAGGGGGGGCAGATACATGTGTAGATGACTAGGGGTGGTTGTCCACAGCCATGTCTGACAACAATTTTGAACCAGGCTGGTGCATGTTGGCACGCGTTCAATGTTATGTGCGCAACTCGTGCTAGCGACGGCCTGCGAATTCGATAGATTGGCCTGCATAGGGTTGTCACACGTGGGCCAGTCAGCGACTGTTCACCTGGAATGCGCATGACGTGCACACTAGTAAATTGCCTTCTGTGAGTTTGAGTTCGGGGTCGGCGGCGCGCGCATCTGACCACCGCACGTTGGCGATGCCACTGGGCTTGCGAACGAAAAGGCTACGGCAGCTGCAAGCAATGCCATTAAGACGGGGCCCCTGCCCAAGAGGGCACCCCCAATACGGCCCACTGCCAAGCGGCTCCCCCGATGGCCCAAGATGCCTCCCAGACAGTCGTGACAGTTGCCCTGGAAGTAAATTGGAACTACGTTCCAGCATCTGCCCCAAAACTAAATTGGAACGGCGTTCCAAAATCGGCCTCGCGGGCTCGCTGGCCCCCAAGATGGCCCAAGAGGCGTTCAAGACAGTCGCGACAGCTGCCCCAGATGTAATTTGAAACGGCGTCCCAAACTATGCCCCAACACTGGCATGGAGCGGCGTTCCAAAATCGGCCTCACGGCCAACGGGCTCCCAAGATGGCCCAATATGCCTGCAAGACAGTCGTGGCAGTTGCTCAGGTTATGCCCAATATGTCCCAAGATAGCCCTATGACCTATGACTGCCCAAGAGCGGTCCTGCAAGACGGCCCGATCTGTGTGCATGCATGTATCTATGTATGCATGCACGTGTATTGTAGTAGTTCGGCTTCTTGCTGCAATGCAGCTGCCCATGGTACTTTTGCAGTCCACATGCTCCCATACACCCATTTACGCATGCGTATACAACCATGCAACATACGTGTATATGCACATGCATAGCCGTTTGGGCCCAGGTCATGTCAGGGCATCCAAAGAGATTGAAGTTGTCAGACCTCGGCAGAAAGTCTCACGTCACCGATGCAGGTTTAGCTTCTGTGTTGAAAGAGCTGAGGGATTCAGGGGCTGAGTGTCCAAGTGCGACTTCGACTTGGGCCGTGCGGAAGGCCAGACAAGATGTTGCATACCAGGGGGCTCAATTTGGACCGCTCGTGCAGAGACTTCCCGATGACTTCCTCACTCCTGGTTTCGGCTGCTGGGTGATCCACTCATTGGCAATGCTGGAAGCAGCGCTGCCATTACCGTCGGAGTGTCGCAAGGTGTTCATTCAAACAATGGACGCCAGCAGCAATGTAATGGAACTGATACTGTATTCCGGTGAAGTAACACCTGGGAACAGCTTGGGGCTTCACAATTTTCGTAAAGTACAGACGCTCTACTGGGCAATCCACAACATGGGGTATCCAGCCCTGTCCGCCGAGGAAGTATGGATAACTCTGACGTGATGCAGGTCCTCGCATGTGAACAAACTGAGTGGAGGCATGTCTCAATTTACTCGTGCGCTGTTGAACTTGTTTTTTGGGCAACCATCATCTTATGACCTCCGACATGGAGTCTCATTTCAGATTCCAGGGGAGGGCAGCCCACGGCTGCTATTTGCCAAGTTGCATTTAATTGTGCAAGACGGGAGAGCGCACAAGTTCATGCTGACGACAAAAGGCTGTAACGGTGTGAAAATATGCCCACTGTGTTGCAACATTGTGGGCATTAGCTCGGCGTGTGTCGGTGAGCGCACAGACTTCTGCCTCCCGTCATCGACTTTAGATCGTTCAGAGTTTAAGGTATTGACTGACGAATACACCTGGTCTACGCAGTCCAGGCTGGCGCATCTGGCAACAACCGACCCCGTCAAGCTGAAGGAAATCGAGGTGTACTATGGTTTCATATATTGCGAAACTGGCGTGATGCAAGATTCGGAATTACGGGTGAGGCTAGGCTCTGTATGGGGTTGGGACTGGATGCACATATACGCCGTTGATGGAATATTCAATAATGAGGCGGTCTGTTTGATGCAGTCGCTCGCCGAAGCAACCTATAATAGATTAGGTGCTAAGCAGTTGGATGCATACCTCCAGAATTTCAGGTGGCCTGGTTGTTACAGCAACGCCCGAAAAAAAAATGCAAAGGCAACGAGCCATTTACGCCAGGAGGGTCGGCATCCGAGATGTTGGCCCTTGCACCTGTGCTGCATAAGTTTCTCGTCGATATCGCGTATCCTTCTGGCCAGCGCAGACCGCAAGTTGAGAGTGCAATGTTGTTGTGCAAGGTGCTTGAGCTACTCAGCGTTGCAAATTCTGGCACTGTGAGTGCGAACTCTTTGGACGATCCGATTTTAACCCATTTGTACGCTCATCAAGTTGCGTATGGAGGGTCCCTGTGGAAACCCAAGAGCCACTGGGCAACCCAAATAGGCCCACCATTCGCTCGTTTTAGGCAGTTGGTGTCGCGCTTCCCCATGGAAAGGAAGCACAAAACAGTGAAACGTCTTGCGGAGTCTCGCCATAATGACCGTAGTTACGAAAAAGGGTTTGGTAGAGGCAGTTGCTCTTGATGCAGTGTATCACTTGCAGCGCCCTATATTTAAGTCAGACCTCGTGGAGCCGCATGCGGCTTAAAAAAATGCGCGGTGCCTTGACTTCGGAATTTGGTATCAGCCCTGCAGCAACCATCTTGGCACGTTCAAAAGCATTTGTCAACTTTAAACTCATCAGGGCTGCTGATGTGGTCGCATTCCAGAATGATGATGGGCTCATTCGATTTGGTGAAGTATGGTGCCACTGCAGCATCGATGGCGTCGTGGTCAGCCGCGTGAGCGAATGGGATCTTCAGTCGGTCCAGTTTCACGTTGCAAAATGTCTCGTATTGTAGTGCCTACTTCCAGGCTGCTGGAGCCGACCGTGTTCTGGCCCGCAGAGGTCGGCAGCATATGTCAGGCCTGTTGCCGCCGAAACTTCGGCACATCCTATGCACAAAATATGAAACATAGTGTTGCTGGCCGTGCTGTCTGGCGGACTTGTTTTAGTTGGCTGTGAGAAGCCCCTCGAATGCCCTCCCTAGGGGCCCCCTGGAGGAACCCTCAAGGGGCCCCTTGGAGCCCATGCAGCCGCTCTCCCCCAGGCCCCCAAAGGGCCCCTCGAAACAATCAGTGTGCACGCCGATGCTTCAACTGTGTGCGTTTATGTGTTTTGTGTTGTTTATGTTTGTTTGTCTGCGGCTTGTTTTCGAAAATACATGGCCTTGTCATTTAAAATTTAGTAGATGTTAGAAGTTTTGTTATTGGTAGTATACAGGATAGCGTAGTTAGCGTATCCAGGGTAGCGGACTTATCATAACTAGATTAATCTAGTTAGCTAACCTACTAACACTTGGTTATAAGTACGTATGTATCTCAAGTGATAACCTAATTCTATCTTGTTGTAGTAACCTGCGTAAACAGAAGCTATGTACTCATATGTTCTGTAAGTGCGTATAAACACCGTCATCCATCCAAGCAGAGGGCCCGAGACGACTTGAGGATGGCCGAAGAGGGCCACAAGAGGGCCTTCAAGAGGCAAAGATCAGCCTGTCCCCGCAGTAAAAGGTACATATTCAGCATATTCCCTTGCTTCGTCTTCGCAGTGCCCCAGACGCCCCCGCGGAGCCCCAACGCAGCCCAAGAGAGACCCAGGAGGGCCCCAGACGGGCTCAAGGAGGCCCAAGAGGGCCCCGTTCGAAATCATGTTCCCGGAAGCCTCTCCGGGAACATGACTCCCGGGCTCCCAGGGCCCCCTACTGGGCCCCAGGGCAGCCTCAGCGAGGCCCCGGAGGGCCCGAGATGGCTTGAAGATGGCCGAAGAGGGCCACAAGAGGGCCTTGAAGAGGCAAATATCGGCCCATTTCCTTTGTAAAACGTGCGTTTTCAGCATGCCCGCTGGCTTCATCTTCACAGTGCCCCAGGCCCCCGCGGAGCGCCAAGACAGCCCAAGAGAGACCCAAGAGGGCCCAAGACGGCCCAAAAGGGTCGGCCTGCGGGGCTCACGGAATCCTCCGAGATGGCCCAAGAGGCCGCGAAGCCGGCCTCGTAGTCCCCTGCGGACGCAGGCCGGGCGGCCTGGCAGACCTTTTCCCTGCGCCTCTCCTGGCGGACGCAGAGACGGGGGTCGACCGCGTTGTCCTCAGAGGCGGCTCCATGCTCTTGGGAGCGCCTATTGGGGCGAAGGACTACTGCGAGGCGTTCACCCAGCGCCGCGCCGACAAGACGAAGCCCGCCCTGGAGGCGCTCGCCAACCTGCACCCCCAGGTGGGCCTCGCGCTCCTGCGCTACTGCGCGAGCTACGCGAAACTCGTGTACAGCGCCCGCGCGGCGCCGTCTGCTCTGCTCTCGGAAGCGTTGCACTGCTTCGACGACGGCCAGCGGCGCGCGCTGTCGAACCTGCTGGCGGCGGACCTGACGGGCGCGCAGTGGCACCAGGCAGCCAGAGGGCTCGCCCACGCGGGGCTCGGTCTGCGGGAGCTGTCAGCACACGCGCCCGGCGCTTACTTGGCCAGCCTCGCAGCCACGCGGCACCTGTGCTGCGACCTTGACCCGGCCTACGCGTGGGCGCCGGACAGCGCGGCTACGCTGGAGGGGCAGGCGCTCCTGGCGTACAACGCCCTGCTGGCGCCGGCGGACGGCCTCGACCCGGCGGCGCTCGACAGGGCCACGCAGAAACAGTTCTCTGCCGCGGTGGACGAACGCGGGCACCAGACCTTTCTGGCGGGCTTGGGGGCAGCTGACCGCGCTGACATCAATTCAGAGATGCTGCCTGGCGCGTCAGACTTCCTCGTGGCGCAGCCCAGCGAGCAGCTGGGGCTCCTTTTCGAACCCGAGGAATTCGCGTGCGAGGTCAAGCGCAGGCTCCTCATGCCCGTGTACGAGACTGAGCACTTCTGCCCCTGCTGCGAGGACGTCTGCGACCGCCACGGCCGGCACGCAGGACTATGCGCGGGGGCCGGGGATCGCGTCCACCGGCGCAACGGGGCGAGGAACGTGGTCGGCACCTTCGCCACCAGTGCGGGCTTCAACCCGACGCTCGAGCAACCTGGCCTCCTACCACCCCGCCCAGACGACGTCCAGGTGAATGGGCGCCGGCCTGCAGATGTCTACATTCCCTTCTGGTTCCAGGGGGCGCCTGCTGCCTTCGACTTCGCGGTGTCTTCGCCGCGCAGGCAGGCTGCCCGTGTCCTGGCGTTCCAGGAGGTGGGGCGCGCGTCGCAGGAGTACGAGTTGGTGAAGAGGAACCACCTCGACACAGAGCGGCAGTGCCAGCAGCAGGGGATCGTGTTCATCCCCCTCGTGGCGGAGCCCTCTGGAGGATGGGGCCCGACTGGCGCCGAGACTCTGCGCCGGCTCGCCCGGGCCAGCGATCGGAGACGAGGCGAGGAGCTGGGGGCGGGCGCGGCACGCCTGTTCCAGCGCCTGTCCGTGGCGATCCGCCGGGCGACGGCGCGAGCAGTCCTGAGGAGGCACGCGGAGCTCCCCTCGGCTGGCGGAGCTGTGGCTGCCGCGCCGAGCTTGCTGGCAGAGCTGGTGGAGGACGACGCTTAGAGCGTGTCCAGCCGTCGCTCCTTTTCCGCCCCTCCTCTCGCCGTGTCTTCCCCCCGCCCATGCGCGGGCAGCTACTGAGCATTTTGATTTTTTCGTGTTTACGCGAGTGACGATCCCTTCTGCTGTCGTCTTCGTCGTTCGTCGTCGTCGTCCGTCGTTCGTCTTTTCCGCTCCTCTCGCCTTTCCCGCTCCTCCTCCGCCGCCGGCGTCTCCTCCTCCCCTCGGGGGGCCATTCCTTGCGGTGGGTTGGTGAACGGTGCGCGCCCTGCTCCCGCTTGCGGAAGCTGGGGCGTGCGCCGATCGCCTCTCGCTGCTTTGCGTGGCCCCCTGCTCGCCCTTGTGCCCCTCGGGGCCTCCCCCGTCGTTGCTGCTTGCTGATGGATCGACGCTAGGAGAATCAGCTCCCTCCTGCGCCTGTTCTCGTTGCAGTCTTCATGCAGTGGTTACCCTTTTCTGCTCGTGGGCAATCCGCTCGCTGAGCGCAGTCATGACAGCCCGGAGGCCCCCAAGATGGCCTCAGGGAGGCCCAAGGGCCCCGTTCGAAATCATGTTCCCGGAAGCCTCTCCGGGAACATGACTTCCGGACTCCCAGGGCCCCCTACTGGGCCCCAGGACAGCCTCAGCGAGGCCCCGGAGGGCCCGAGATGGCTTGAAGATGATGGCCGAAGAGGGCCACAAGAGGGCCTTGAAGAGGCAAAGATCAGCCTGTTCCCGCAGTAAAACGTAATTGCATATTCAGCATACTCCCTTCTTCGTCTTCGCAGTGCCCCGGGCGCCCCCGAGGAGCCCCAAGACAGCTCAAGAGAGACCCAAGAGGGCCTAAAACGGCCCAGAAGGGTCGCCCTGTGGGCTGACGGAACCCACCAAGACGGCCCAGGAGGCCCCAGAGCCAGCCCAGGAGGCCCCCTAGACGGCCCCAGGGAGGCCCAAGAGGGCCCCGTTCGAAATCATGTCCCCGGAAGCCTTTCCGGGAACATGACTTCCAGGTTCCCAGGACGCCCAAAGACAGCCCCCAGAGGCCCCTGACACGCCGAAGATGGCCTCAGGACGGCCGACGACGCCGCCAAAACGCCCCAAGGGCGCCTCCAGAGGCCCCTCCAAAGGGCCCCAGAAACCGAATATGATCAATTTTCCAATGGTTTTTTGAAGCATTCTTGCGCTCTCCCATGCTCCGCCTCCCCACGGTCCCGGACCGCGTCAGAGGCCCTTCAGATCGCTCCAAGACGGCCGAACAGGCTCCCAAGAAAGCCCAGAGACGGCCCAGGAGGCTCCCCAGATAAGTCAAGAGGGCCTCGAGAGCGCCCCAAGAGAGCCCCAAGAGCAAGAGCGACCCAAAGGGCACGAAGAACGCGACATTTCAAGGTCTCAGGCCCGAGAGGCTCCTAGGACACCCACGGAGGCCATCAAGAGGTTCCCAAGAAGCCCCGTGAGGCTCCCAAGGGGCCCCCTGGAAGCCCCAACATGCCCCCAAGGGGCCCCCAGGGAAGCCCCCTGGGGGCCCCCAAGACACTTCGGTAAATCGTATTTCCCAGATAGCTTTCCGGGAACATGATTCCTTGGGCTTCCGCCCGCCGCCCCAACCATGTTTCCAATAGGTTTGCCGACAAGGCCAAAAGGCGCCCCTCGGTGAGCCCCCAGAGGCCCCCCTCTTAGAGAGCCGAACAAATCATGCTCCCGGAAAGCTTCCCGGGAACATGATTCTCTATCTCGGAGTAGGCCCCGGGGGGGGGGCGGGCCGCTGCCTGTTCCCCCCATCGGTGCCCACCGGGGGTTGCGGGGGGGTCCAGAGCTCCCAAGGCGGCCTGAGCCCGCCCCGAAGCAGGCCACGACAGGCTAAGGGGGCCCCGAGAGGGCCCAAGACGGAACACGCTCCAGGACGGACTCAAGAGGCTCCCCGAGAGGGCCCTGGAAGGCAAGATTCACTCGTTTTCCGAGTGTTTTGGATTTTGGCGTTCTCGCTTTTACCGCTTTCCAGCGTTCCCTTCACGGCCTCGGAGACCCTTCAGATCGCTCCAAGAAGGCCCACGGACCCCGACGAGGGCCCCAAGACGGCAGACAACCCAAGTGTGCCCCAGGATCGCGCCAAGAGAAGGCCCAGAGGGGTCCCGAGGCGGTCCGGGTCCGCCCCGAAGCATGCCACGACAGGCTAATGGAGGTCCCCAGAGGGCCCTAGACGGTCCCAAGAGGCTCTGAAGACGCCCAAGCTGCCCTCAAGACGGCCGACGAGGACTCCATCACGCTCCAGGACGGACTCAAGAGGCTCCCCGAGAGGGCCCTCGGAGGCAAGATTCACTAATTTTCCGATGGTTTTTGAAGGATTTAGGCGTTCTCGCTTTCCCCGCTTCCCAGCGCTCCCTCACGGCCTCGCTCGGAGGCCCTTCAGATCGCTCCAAGACGGACCACGAGGCTCCGAAGAGGGCCCCAAGACGGCCCAGGAGGCTTCCGTAGCCATTTTGGCTCAAGCCATTTTAGATCAAACCTTTATCCTCGAGCTTTCTCGGTGCGCCAATTTTCATACACCCAAAGCCAACTCGTGCCCCAGTGTTAGAGGCCAACATGATTCGTTCCACGGTTTTCACGCGCGCTGGCCGTACCGGCTTCCGCTTGCCATGGTCACACGCTTTGGGAGTCAGTTGCACCGCCTCTAACGCCCGTCCATGGAGGGGCCAGCACAGCACGAGTCCGCCCTGTCAACCGTTCTGCCGCGATGTGGGGATATCCAGTCAAACGGAAACGTCCCCTTCCCCTACATATACAGGCATCAAAGGTGTTGTCGTCCATGCGGAGAAGGGTTTCAGGGGCGTGCTCCAGAATGCGAAAGGCCCAGTTCTCGACGTAGGTTGTGGAAGCGGTTACAAGACTGTGCGGTTGGAGGGGTACATACCTGAGGGCGTGGAGCTCCATGGGGTTGACACGAACCCATTGTACGGGACGATGTGGGAGTCTCTCGACACGCGCGCGAAGTTCCACTTGGTGAAAGTCGGCGAGGCGCTTCCCTTCGTGGACTGCAACTTCGACATCGTGATCATGTCCCTCATGTTGCACCACATCCCGTTGCAGGTCGCCGAGGCTTTCCTTTCCGAGCTATCCCGGGTTTTGTGCGTCGGCGGCAAGCTGGTCATCGAGGAGCAGATCTGCAAGGGCACCATGCAAGATGTTATGGAGCCGCTTTGGGATGAGTCGCAAGGTTGTCTGGAGGCGTACCTCTCCGCACAAGCGTTCTTGCCAAAGCTCGGCTTCACGTTGCATCAGCAGGAGCTTTTCTCAGAAGAGTATCGGTACCACACGGGCCAGGGAGTCGTCGACGACATCATGGATTGCAACCCGCAGCTCTGGGATCTACCCGACCTTGGAGAGCGCGCGCGCAAGGTCCGCCACGTCTTCGAGCGCGTCAAGGAGCCCTACAACTCGAACGGCTTCCCTTACGTCCTGCGCATGCCCACCCGCTTCGAGGTCTGGTCTAAGAGCTCCGCCGCGCCCGCGCCCCTCCACCAGCTGAGGCTGCAGGGGCTTGCGGGCCGTCCCGCGGTCGCGCTGCAGAAGCGCATGTTCACGCCCGGCAGCGAGCATCTCTCCCCCGAGATAGCGCCCCCGAGGCCGCCATTCCCCCTCTGCATGGAAGTCTGCCCCGGCGCAGAAGCCGAGTTGAAGGAGCACGGGGCGGAGATGTGGAAATTGTTGGACTCACGCCTGCACGAGGTCGGCGCGGTCCTCTTCCAGGGGCTCCCCCTGAGTGGCACCAAGGACTTCGACGAGCTCATCGGCAGCCTGGGTTGGGAGCTATTTGGGGAGTATAAGGGCGGGACTGCGATCAGGAACATATCGTCGGAAGCTTCCATGGAGGCAAGCGCGGAGCCTTTCAATTTCACGATCGAGCCGCACCAGGAGCTTTCGTACAGCAGCGCGTTCCCTGCCAAATTCGCCTTATATTGCGAGCGAGAGGCCAGCCTCAATTCTGGGTGCGAGACGGTCATCACTGATTTCCGGCAGGTCACAGACAAGTTGGACAAAGCTTTCTTCCACGGTGCGAAGGCAATGGGCTTTAAATACGCACTACGCATGAGTTGCGAAAGGACTAACCCTGCTGCGCACTACCCTTTCTTCTGGCAGAGGCAAATCTACGACTCCAAAGAGGCGACCGAGATGTGGTTGAACAGGAAGGGCTACACGTGGTCCTGGGAGGCCGACGGCACCCTCGTCATGGAGATTGTGCTCCCCAGCGTGAGAACGCACCCAATCACAGGCGAGGACATTTTTTTCGCACAGCCCCACTGCTTCAGCGCATCGTACAGTGTGGCGCACCCTATCCTCATGCTGGACTTTGTCAATGAGTGGAGCAGGGCCCCGGACGATCTGCCGTTTCGCATCTCGTACGGTGACGGGTCGGCCGTGAGCGATGAGACTATCAACCACGTGAGGAAGACGATCTACGATTGTAGCGTCGCCTTCGCCATGCGGAGCGGAGACCTGCTGATGCTGGACAACATGCTCGCGGGACACGGCAGGATGAGCGGCAAGACGGGGAGCGGCAGGAAAATGATGTCCGCTATGTTGCAGCCGATGGGGAGCGAGTGAGCTTGCAGGGGCACTGCGCGAGCGCGCTGAATAGCGAATTCGAAATTATGCATTGGGCGCGATGCCCGATGCCAACATACCAGCATTTGTCGAGTCTGGTCACAGCGCTCAATATGTTGTCGGTTGTGTACAGAGGTCCTCCATCGCACGCCGAAAACCCGACAATGAAATCAGCATATATATATATATATATATATATATATATATCTATAGAAATGCATCTACGCGTTACTTTGCGTCTCTCAGCAGCTTTAGAGTTCGATCTCGTGCACGGAATGCAAGCGCAGTGTCGAAACGTTTGAATTGTCCAACATACAGCCCAACAGGCTGTTATTCCGCTTCCGCATCGATTGAAAAGAAAATGAAGCCCCCCCCCAAAAAAAAAGAAACAAAAAAAAAGAAAACAAAAAAAGACGGCCCAGGAGGCTCCCCAGACAACCCAACTGTGCTCCAAGAGCTCCCCAAGAGAGGGCCCAGAGGGGGACCGCCAAGTAGAGGCCGCCTGTAGGCCCCCGGAGGCCACCAAGAGGCTCCCACGAAGCCCCGTGAGGCGCCCAAGAGACCCCCAGGAAGCCCCAAGAGATACCCAAGGGGCTCCCAGGGAACGCCTAAGAGGCCCCCCGACACACCCCAAGAAATCATGTCCCCAGAAAACCTTCGGGGGACATGGTTCATCATGGGCCCGAGAGTTCCGGAGGCCCCTCGGGGGCCCCCAGGGAACGCCCAAGAGACCCCCCAACACACCCCAACAAACCATGTCCCCAGAAAGCCTTCTAGGGACATGGTTCATCATGGGCCCGCGAGTCTCAGGAGGCTTCGAAGTACCATCATGCTACAGGAGAGCTGTCTGGGAAGTTGATTGGGAACATGACTGATCGCCTTCTCGCGGCCCTCCGCAGATCGTTTCGCGCAAAGTTACCCCAAGTGCCCTCTGGAACCGACGACGACGACGAAACCACGAAGACGACGACGACGACGACGCGCCCCAAAAGGCGACGACGACTTTACGACGACCGACGACGACGGCGGCACGCCCCAACAGGCTCCCCAAGACGCCCCCAAACCCATGCTCCCAGAAGGCTTCCTGGGAGCCCGATTCATACGGCCTCCGCCCCCCTACACGACCATTTTCCTCGAAGGCCTTTCTGAATGCAGATTGGCATGCGTGTGCTGTGGTCCACTACTTCAGTGGAGCAGTCAAGTCGTCAATGCCTGGGGCCTGCTAGAACCTGAGCGCGCGCGAAGCGCGCGCGATGGTTCTAGTATATATATATAGATACCTATACGACGACCCTTCGGGTGATGAGGAGGTTGCAGGGGGGAACCAACTGATGAAAACTGCAATGGGACACCATCTGGACACCCTGGGGAATGATAAATGCCACCATCGGGACACCATCGGGACGCAATTGTGGTCCATCATTCCACGATTTATCTGTCGATCCCACTATCGGCCTCACTATAGGTCTCGCTATCGATTTTACTATCGATCTCACTATATGTTTATTGATCTCACTATCGGTCTCATTATCGATCTCACTGTCGGTTCCGCTATGGATCTCGGTATCGATCTCATTCCTTGTCTGTCGATCCGTCACCGGTCCCACTGTCATGTGACGGGGATCTAGCACCCTTTGAGTCCTGGCGGGGTCCGAGTCCCCTCCAGGCCGGCTGTGAGGGAGCCGCCAAACGGACCCCAGAGCGATCAAGCAGCCGTCCTGACGGCCTGAGACTGCCCCGAGCTAGCCCGAAGACGGCCGCCAGGGGTCTCAGACGGCCCAAGAAGCTTTCCAAAGGGCCCAAGAGGCCCCCACGACGGCCCAGGAAGGCTCCAAGAAGTCCCCGACGAGTGACCCGAGAGACCAACATTATTTATTTTCCATCGGTCTTTGACGGATTTTTGCGTTCAACCTTTTTCGGTCTTGCACCGTTTCAAGACGGCTCAAGGTGCCCCAGACCGCCCCGAGAAGGCCCAAAAGTCCGCCAAGAAATTTCAACACGGCGTCAGAGCATCCTTGGGAGCACCAAGATGACTCGAGAGGGCCCCAAGAGGCCCAATGATCGCCCCCATGCGTGTCATCATCCTCATCATCATCCACATCGTGGTCGACACCATCATAACCGTTCATCATACGCATTTACATGCTCATACTGATCGATCACAGCATCGTTCCCGCAATCCTCAACATTGATACCCGCAGCATCGTCATTTGGGTAGGGCCAGGGGTGAACAGCGACCAGGACAGGATGTGGAAGTCACATCCTAAACTGTAGTCCAACCGTCGACATCTCACTGCGAGCTGGGATTTCAGAGAACCTGATCGCGCGCGAAGCGCGTGCGACGGTTCTAGTATCTATCGATCTCATTTGCGGTTCCGCTATCGATCTCACTAATTATCGATCTCATTATCTGCTAATCGGTCTCACTATCCGTCTCACTATCGATCGATCGGTCTCACGATCAACCGCACTATTTCACTATCGGTCTCAGGACATTTGAGCGATCTGATTATGGATCTTACCATCGGTAACTATCGATCTACCAGTCTCATGATCAGTAGGTCTCACTATCATCTCACAATCGATCCCACTATCTGTCTATCGATGTCGCTGTCGATAGGTATCACACCCATCGATCTCACTCTTTGCCTAGCTATCGATATCACGGGACAACCATCGGGACACACATCGGAATACCATAGGGACACCATCGGAACACCACATGTGGACACCATCGGGCCACCATGTAGACATTCATCGGGACACCATGGGGGCACCATGTGGACACCATCGGGTCACCATGGGGTCACCATCAGGACACCATCGGGACATCATCAGGACACCATCGCGAGACCATCGGATTACCATCGGGGCACCATCGAGAAACCATCGGAACACCCCCGAGCCACAGCCAGCCAACCCGCATGACATCCCCGGGCCGCCGCCGGGCAACCGGACGGAGGAGCAACATTGGGCCCGGTTTCGCTTTAGCAACGGCCCGCCCAAGATCGCCCAAGCAGCTTCGCTTCGCACGCTTGTGCGCACGACACGACGCCGAATCCGATTTCCTGGTTGGGGTCTCCGTTTCATTTCGATTTCACCCCCCATTTTCCGATACATGTATTCTGTGGTTGCGCGGGCTGGCAGCGATCGCGCTGAACGCAGCGTTGTATCATGAACACCTCAGGGGGGGATATTTTGTCCTGCATCTGGTGGAACGTACGCGACATGACCACAGATCTTCATTGATCCACTTCCAATTATGGCTCTTGGCCTATCCTGCTACCTCAGGCTGACGCGCCTGCGTGCCAGGAGGAGGACGAGGAGGAGGAGGAGTAGGAGGAGGAGGAGAAGAACGGAAAGTATCGAGGAGGGGGAGGAGCACCAGGGAAAAGGGGAGAAGGAGTATGAGGCTGGTTTCGATTATAAAAGGATGATGATGATGATGATGATGATGATGATGATGATGATGATGATGATGATGATGATGATGATGCGGATGATGATGGTGATGATGATGATGATGATGATGATGATAATGATGATGATACTGATGCTGATTATGATGAGGATGAGGATGGTTATGATTAGGATGTTGATGATTATGTTGATGATGATGGTGGTGGTGTTGTTGATGAAGATGATGATGTTGATGCTAGTGCTAATGCTGATGCTGACGATGATGGTGATGATGCTGCTGTTGATGATGCTAATGATACTGCTGATGCTGATTGTGGTGGTGATGATTGTGGTGGTGATGTTGATGATGGTGATGCTGCTGCTGATGATGATGCTGATTCTGATGATGATGATGATGATGATGCTGATGATGATGCTGCTGATTATGATGATGATGATGGTGATGCTGATGCTGATGCTAATTCTGATTATGATGACGATGCTAATGATGATGCTGATGCTGATGCTGCTACTTCTGATGATGCTAATGAGGATGATGATGATGATGATTATGATGACGAGGAGGAGGAGGAGGAGGAGGAAGGTGATGACGACGAAGATGGCGATGCCGATGACGATGATGATGGTGATGGTGATGGTGAGCATGATGATGCCGAAGATGATGATCATGATGATGATGACGATGATGAAGATGCTGCTGATGATGAAGATGAATATGCAGATCAATAGGAACATGAAGATGACTGTGAATATAACGATGATGCTGATAACGGTGTTGGTGGTGTTGACGACGACGATGTTGATGTTGATGTCGATGACGACTACGTTGATGATGATGATGACGATGATGATCATGCTGATGTAGATGCTGTTGCTGGTGCATGCTGATGATGACACTGATAATGATCTGAATGAGAGTAGTAATAATATTTAAAAAAGTAATGATAATCATGATGATGATGACGATGATGATGATGATGATGATGATGAAGATGCTGATGCTGATAATGATGCTGATAATAATGATAATGATGATGAGCATGATGATAATGATGATGATGCTGATGATGCTGATGATGATGATGCTGATGGTGATGGTGATGTCGATGATGATGATGATGATGATGATGATGATGTTGATGGTGATGATGATGATGATGCTGATGCTGATCATGATGATGATGATGATGATGATGATGATGATGATGATGGTGATGATGGTGGTGATGACGATGATGTTGATGATGCTGATGGTCGCGATGATGACGGTGGCGGTGACGACGATGGTGATGATGATGATGGTGGTGGTGATGATGATGGTGGTGTTGACAATGAACATGCTGATGATGCTGATGCTGATGGTGATGACGGTGATGATTCCAATCATGCTGCTGCTGATGATGATGATGATGATCATGATGATGATGATGATGATGATGATGATGATGATGATGATGATGATGATGATGATGATGATGATGATTATGAGGATGAGGATGAGGATGAGGATGAGGATGCTGATGATGATGATGATGGTGGTTGTGGTGATGATGATGGTGATGGTGAGGAGGAGGAGGAGGAGGAGGAGGAGGAGACGGATAATGAGGTGGAGGTGGAGCAGGAGAAGGATGAGGAGCTCTGACGGGCATGTCGAGGAGGAAGAGGGGGAGAAGGAGGAGGAGTAGGTGAAGGAGGAGGAGGCGTGGGTCGAGAGAACGAGTAGAAGGGGCATGAGGGAGCAGGAGGAGGAAGATGAGGACGAGGAGGAGGAGGAGGAGAAGGAGGATGAGGAGGAGGCAGCCGAGGGGCAGGATGACAAAAGGAACGTGACTCAGAAATCATGCTCTCGCCTCGGCGCCGGCTAACTGTTCCCTCGGGGCAGGGGCGCCTGGACCCCTCCTGGGGCACAATTCGGTATTAGGAGGGTAATATAACAGGTAGCTTGGGCCTGGCCCCGTCTGACTCCTCTCCCCCACCCCTGGGGGCCCAGTTGCGAGGATGTCCCAGGCAAACTAACCGGACTACCTCGCGCGCTGAATCTCGGAGCGAGTCCAGAGTTGCGAGGAGGTCTGAAGCGAAATTGGCCCGACCCCAGAGTTCCGAGGATGGATCAGGCGAATCTGGCCCGATAACTTCGAGCGCGTCATCTCTGAGCCTGGAGTTGCGGGGGCGCATCAAGCGAAATTGGCCAAACGACCTCAGGCGCGGCATGTCTGAGCCGAGAGTTGCGAAGACGTCTCAGACGAAATTGGCCAGACCACCTCAAGTCAGGAGCATCTCGGAGCCCAGAGTTGCGAGGATGTCTCAGGCGAACTGGACCGAACAACCTTGCGCGTCGAAACTTCGAGCCTAGAGTTGTGATGATGTCTCGGGCGATACGGGCCAGATCACCTCAGGCCACAACAATTCAATTCTGATACCAGAGTTGCGAGGATGTCTCAAGCGAAATCGGCCAGACCACCTCGCGCGCGGCATCTCTGAGCCTGGAGTTGCAAGGATGTATCAGGCGGACCGGGCTGGACCAGCGTAGGTCAGAGTAAATCTGAGCCCGCGCGCGACATCTTGCAGCCCAGAGACGACGCATGCAAAATCCGCCGGACCACTTCGCACGCAGTCTCTCGGAGCCAAGAGTTGCGAGGACGTGTTAGGCGAGTTTGGCTGGACCACCTCGCGCCTGGCAACTCGGATCCCAGAATTGCGGGCATGCCCCGGGCGACCTGGGCCGGACCAACTCAGGTCAGGGCATATCTAGGCCAAGAGTTGCGAGGATGTCCAGGGCGAATCAGACCAACTCAGGTCAGAGCATTTCCGATCCCAGAGGTGCAAGGATGCCACTGGCGAAAATGGGCCAGACCACCTCGCGAAAGGTATATCTGAGCCGAGAGTTGTGAGGATGTCTCAAGCGAAATGGTCCGGACCACATCAAACCAGGACATATATGAGCCCAGAGTTGCGAGGATCATCAGGCGAGCCGGGCCGCACCTCTTCACGCGCAGCATCTAGGAGCCCAGAGTTGCGAAGATGTCTAAGGCTAAATTGACCAGACCACCTCGCGCGCGGCATCTCGCAGAGTTGGGAGGACATCTCAGGCGATAATGTCTGAAGTAGAATTGTCCAGATCACCTCGCGCGCGGCATGTCTGAGCCTAGAGTCGTGAGGATGTCTAAGGCGAAGCGGGCTGGACCTACTCAGGTTAGGGGCAGATCTGGGCCCAGAATTGCGAAGATGGCGAAACGGACCAGACCACTTCGCGCGTGGCATCTTGGATTCCAGAGTTGCGAGGATGTATCAGGCGAAATGGGCCAGGCCATCTTGCCCCCGGCAATTCGGAGCCCAGAGTTGCGACGATCTCTCAACGCAATGTAATGCAGTGCCATGGGAAGTGACGCAACAGAAATGCAATGCCATGCGTTGTAATGCAATGCCATGCAATGCAACGCAAAGGCACTCCATGCAATGTGATGAGACAGTGGCTTCCACTGCGTGGGATGCGGGATAGAGATAGAGAGGGAAAGGAGGAGCACGGAGGAGGAGGTGTAGTTATTTTTCCAGAGCTCCCCATGCAACTTGGCATGAACCACTGTGCAACACCAGTAGCAGGAGGCAGGGCTGGCAACACGATCAAGCAAACGAAACGCATTTAGCAGGCCAAGAAGCTCACTTAGCAGGAAGAGGACGCTTTCGGCGACGGCGGCGGCGACGACGACCGACGACGACGGCCGCCGAAGGCCGCCGAGGCAGAGGAGGAGGAGGAGGAGGAGGAGGAGGAGGAGGAGAAGGAGGAGGAGGAGGAGGAGGAGGAGGAGGAGGAGGAGAGGGAGGAGGAGGTGACAAGGAAGAGTGGGAGGAGGAGGAGGAGGAGGAGGAGGAGGAGGAGGAGAAGGAGGGAGTGGTAGGACGTGACAAGAGGAAGGATGGGGAGGAGGACAGGAGGAGGAAGTGGAGGAGGAGGAGGACGAGGAGGATGACGAGAAGAAAAACAGGACCAGCAGCAGGAGGCGGAGCTGGCAACAGGATCAAGCACATCGGGAGCCCACTTAGCAGAACAGAAGCCCACTTAGCAGGAACACGACTTAGGAGGAGGAGGAGGAGGAGGAGGAGGAGGAGGAGGAGGAGGAGGAGGAGGAGGAGGGAGGAGGAGGCGGAGGCGGAGGGAGGAGGAGGAGGCGGAGGCGGAGGAGGATCAGGAGGCGGAGGAGGATCAGGAGGCGGAGCAGGAGGAGCCGGAGGCGGAGGAGGAGGAGGCGGAGGAGGAGGAGGAGGAGGAGGAGGAGGACCATCCGATGATGACCGACCCTGTCGCAGTGATGCGACCGGGAACAGTTTTTATAAGGAACAGGAATGGAGGAGCAGAAGGAGGAAGAGGAGGAGGAGGAGGAGGAGAAGGAGGAGGAGGAGAGACGATAACGAGGACGGGGACGGGGATGAGGACGAGGACGAGGACGAGAACGAGGACGAAAATGAAGAAAGGAGGAGGAAGAGGAGGAGAAGGAGGAGGAGAAGGAAGAGGAGGAGGAGGAGGAGGAGGAGGAGGAGGAGGCAGAGGAGGAAACGGAGGACGAGGAGGAGGAAGAGGAGGAAGAGGAGGAGAAGGAGGAGGAGGAGGAGGAGGAGGAAGAGGAGGAGATGGACCAAAACAGGGTCTGGACATCCTCCTGGTTCTCCCTTTCCGGCCCACGACATGCTCGACCCCTTCCAGGGCGCCCGGACTTCGCCCCACGCTGCTGGAACAGTTCCGGAGGTGCCAGAAGGTGACTGGAGTGGCCTGAGGGCCGCAGACGCCCGAATGGGACGGCGACGTTTCTTCAAGAGCTTTTTCCCCCTCTTTGTCAATTCAAGCTTCGCGCGGCCCGCTTGGCTTCGACCGGAGGAGGTGCGCTCTCGACCCGCGAATCAAACAAGTTTCTTCAAGAGGCTTCGAAAACATTTTGATAAGGCTCCAAGATGCGCCCCGAGAGGGCCCCAGAAGGCCAAAAGTGCTTCGTCCCTGAAGCAAGCAATCAGTTTTGGCGACGGGCCCATCGTTGTGCAGTCATGTGTAGCGCAGGGCGCGGGCCTCACTTCATACATTGCGCGCCGTGGGGCGATGCCAAAAGATGGCTGCTGCGGAGCACGCGTGCACGGGCACGCTGAACTCTTCATGGCCCCCGCGCGAGCATGCTCACTGAGGCCGCAAGTGGACCTCTTCTGAACACGACCCGTGCGAGGCATGTTCCGAAATGGTCGGGGGGAGCGCCATGCGAAGTTGCCCATTGGTGCCATAGTCAGGCGATCGCAAACATGGATCAAGGGGCGTGGATTAGCGACGGGTCCCTTTTCCATGGGAAATCGCGGATTTCCGCCGCCGAACGAGGCGGCACCGGCCACATTTTGGGGAGGTGCGCCAAATCCATGGATCGCTAATCCATGTTTGCGCGCCCCCGACATGGGTGGAGCCCCTTCTGGGGAAGATTCGCGTGACAGGTGTGCCGAGATGGTCGGGGGGGCGTTGTACGAACCTTTGTCTCTGGGCTTTTAGGTGGTGCTCCTTGTGGGCACAATCCGCGTGATGGGATGTGCCGCAGTGGTCAGGGGGGGCGCAGTACGAACACTGCTTCTGGGGCCGTAGGTGGATATCCCTGTGTGCCACGATCCGTGTGCAAGGTGTGCCGAAGCAGGCGGGGGTGCGGGATGCGAACCTTGTCTCTGGGGCCGTCCGTGGAATTTGTTGAGGGCCACGATCCGTGTGAGAGGCCGAAGTGAGTTGGGCGACGTTATGATGAATGAAACTGCCCACTGGTGCCACCTATGAACTTACTCGCGGGGCACGACCCGCCTGAGGGCCCCATACAGCCCAAGACGGCCCAAGAGGCCCCCAAAGACGACCGAAGATGGCCCCGAGAGACCCCCAAGAGGCAGCCAAGAGGGTCCCAAGAGGGGGCCGATAGGGGGGGGCATCGGGGAAGATTATGGCGGGTAAGAACTCCCGGCATGCCCCCAATACTCTCCCGGAGGCCCCCGAGAGGCCACTTCAAGGAGCCCCAAGAGACCTCCAAGATGCCTTGACTAGCTCCTTGAAAGGGTTCGAACAGGATTCGGAGAGGCCCTCAGAAACCCCCAAGAAGCCCATCACAACAATTCGAGAGGCTTCCAGAGGCTCCCGAGAAGCTCCCAACAACCGCCAAGTGGGCCGCATAAAGACCCCATGAGACTTCCTGAAGGGCTTGGTCCGAGCCAAGAGCGCCAAAAAGCCGAACAGAGTTCCCAAATATCAGCAAGACGCCCCAAGATGGCCCAAGAGTTCCCAAGAGCCTCCTCAGAGGCCCTCAAGGCGCCCCCTAGGGAGCCCCCCCAAGACAGCCTTCAGACGTTCTAGGAAGAACGCCAAGAAACCTCTTCACTCCAAGCTGGCCCATGGCATCTTCAATACCCGTCGGCGCCGGCTCTGCACAGTTCGAAGGTTCCAACTAAATGGTCCCCACACATAAGTGTAGCACCCAAGGGTCAGTGGGTACCTGGGGGGGTCTGGGGAGTTTCCAGGATTCCTTTTGAGTGGTCCCAGATGGAGGCCAGGCTCACCATTGTGGTTGTCGGAAAGGCTCTTCGGAGATAGCGTGCGCCTCAGTCCTCCTTCAATCTCCACTTTCCCCCGACCTTATATGCCAGGCTACGCAAATGAAGCGAAGTCGTCTCACCTGGCTGCTTGTGCCAAAGCATGTTGCCAGCCGTGCAAATGGGTGCTTCGTGGTTTTGTCGAGACCGCTTTTCGCGACAAGTGCGGCGGCGCCTCACGTAGCTGATCGTGCCAGAGCATGCTTTCGACCATGTGCTAAACAATCTGCATTTGCCTGCGCTGCTGCTGTTTCCCTTCCCGTTTGTCCTTCCCGCTCCTCCTTGTTGCCTGCCCTCATCTTTCTGCTTGTGCTGCTGCTGTCCACCGCGTGGCGATGTGCTTCTGTCTCTGCACCAAAGCCGTCGCCGCGGGCAGGATGGGCGCGGGAGTCTGCAGTCCACCGCCGTGGACGTTGACCACGAGAGTCCTAGGAACTGTTGTAAGCTCTTCAAACGACTGTGCGAAGCGCCAAGGCGAGAGGCACATTTTGAAAAGGAGCCGCCCTGCGGCGCTACCAGGCGAGAGCCACGTTTTGAAAACCGCCCGCCCTCCATCCGTGAGGCCCCTCGGAATGTTCAAGACAACTGACCGCGGCGCTACGGCGGGAGCCACATTTTGAACACCACCCGCTCTCCATCCGTGAAGCTGTTCGGATGAAGTTTTCAAGACAAATGCGCGCGACGTTGAGGCGAGAACCACATTTTGAAAAGCACCCGCCCTGCACCCGTAAGGCTGTTCGAAGGACGTTTTCGAGACAAATTTGCGCGGCGCTCAGGCGAGAGCCACATTTTGAAAACCACCTGTCTTGCATAGTGAAACTGTTCGAAGGAGTTTTTCAAGGCAAATGTGCGCGGCGCCATAAGGCGAGAACCATGTTTCAAAACCACCTGCCCTGCATCCATGAAGCTGTTCGAAGGAAGTTTGTATGACAAATGCGCGCGGCGCTGAGGCGAGAGCCACATTTTCAAAAGCACCCGCCCTGCATCCATGAAGCTGTTCGAAGGAAGCTTTCAAGACAAATGTGTGCGACGCTGAGGCGAGAGCTACATTTTGAAACCCACCCGCCCTGCTCCGTGGAACTGTTCGAAAGAAGGTTTCAACACAACTGCGCGCGGCGCTGAGGCGAGAGCCGCATTTTGAAACGAACCCGCCCTGCATCCGTGAAACTGTTCGAACTAAGTTTTCAAGACAAATGCGCGCGGCGCTGAGGCGAGAGCCGCATTTTGAGACGAACCCGCCCTGCATCCGTGGAACTGTCCGAAGGAAGTTTTCAAGACAAGTGCGCGCGGCGCCGAGGCGAGGGCCGCACTTTGAAAACCGCGTGCCCTCCACCCGCGAAGCTGTCCGAAGTGTTCAAGACGAGCGTGCGTGGCGCTGGGGCGAGAGCCCCATTTTGGAAACCAGTCGCCGAAGCTATCCTCCTCCTCCTCCTCCTCCTCCTCCTCCTCCTCCTCCTCCTCCTCCTCCTCCTCCTCCCTCCTCCTCTCTCCTCCTCCTCCTCCCTCCTCCTCCTCCTCCTCTCCTCCCTCCTCTCCTCTTCCTCCTCCTCCTCCTCCTCCTCTCCTCCTCCTCCTCCTCCTCCTCCTCCTCCTCCTCCTCCTCCTCCTCCTCCTCCTCCGCCCTCTATCCGTGAAGCTCTTCGAAGCCATGTTTAATACATGTGCGCGACGCTGAGGCGAGAGCCCCATTTTGCAGATCCACCATCATCCACCCGCCCTCCATCTGTGGAGCTCTTCGACGTGGTCAAGACGAGTGTGCGCGGCGATAAGGCGCGATCCACATTTTGAAAACCACCCCCCCTCCATCCGTGAAACTGTTCGAAGGAAGTTTTCAAGAAAAATGCGCGCGGCGCTGAGGCGAGAACCACATTGTTTCAAAACCACCCGCCCTGCATCCGTGAAACTGTCCGAAATGTTCAAGACGAATGTGCGCGACGCTGAGGCGAGGGCCCCCCTTTGAAAACCACCTGCCCTGTATCCGTGAAACTTTTCGAAGTTTTCAAGACCAATGCGCGCGACGCTAGGGCGAGAGCCATTAAAAACCACCCGCCTTCCATCCGTGAAGCTCTTCAACATCTTCACGACGAATGTGCGCGGCGCTAAGGCGAGAGCTACCTTTTTGAAAACTACTCGCCCTGCATCCGTGAAGCTTTTCGGCATGTTCAAGACGAATGCGCGCGGCGCCAAGGCGGGAGCCACAGTTTGAAAACCACCCGCTTCCATCCGTGAAGCTGAGGCGAGAGCCACATTTTGAACACCACCCGCCCTGCATCCGTGTAATTGTTTTAGGTTTCCAGGCGAATGCGCGCGGCGCTCAGGCGAGAGCCACATCGTCAAAACCACCTGCCCTCCATCCTTGAAGCTCTTCGACATGTTCAGGACGAGCGTGCGCGATGCCAAGGCGAGAGCCACATTGTGAAAACCACCCGCCCTCCGTCCGCGAAGCTCCTGCAGGATGTCATCCTTGGGATCGTAAAGAAGGCTCAGGCGCAGCGACCAGCCCGCCCTACCAGCACGCTTCGGGGCGCGACAGGAAGGAGTTTTATTCACACGGAAAAGGGATGGGAGGAGGAGGAGGAGGAGGAGGAGGAGGAGGAGGAGGAGGAGGAGGAGGAGGAGGAGGAGGAGGAGGAGGAGGAGGAGGAGGAGGAGGAGGAGGAGGGGGAGGAGGAGGAGGAGGAAGAGGAGGAGGAGGAGGAGGAGGAGGAGTAGGAGGGGGAGGAGGAGGGGGAGGAGGACTAGGAGGAGGAGGAGGAGGAGGAAGAGGAGGAGGAGGAGGAGGAGGAGGAGGAGGAGGGGGACCAGGAGAAGGCTGAGGAAGAGGAGGAGGATGGAGCGGATTTGGGTCGAGGGACGGGGTCTCCGCACCGAGCCGCTGTGTCGGCGACCCCGGGTCGCCTGGACTCACCGGCATCGAAAGATTTGCGCTGTGTCGGAGGGCCGCGATTGTTAGGGGAACAGTGACATAAACATAAAAATTCGGAGGTCCGCGCGGATTTCTCGGATCGGCGCTGGACCCCCCTCCCTGGCGCGCGGAGCGCGCCAGGGGCGGCGCCAGAGGCGCCGCCTGGGGGCCCCAGCGCCGATCTTAGAAATCCGCGCGGACCTCCGAGTTTCTATGTTTACGTCACTTTTGTTCCCCTAATTGTGGATCGCCCAGGGATCCACGCGAAAGGCAGCAGGGGTCCGATCGGCTCCGCAAACATGGGAGCGACCAGTTTTGGGGCCGCTTTCGGCGTGCGGGTCCCTCGCCTGGCCCCCCAGGCCGTCGAGCGAAGAGGTTTGAGTCGGGCCCGTCCCTCTACAGGAGGGATATTCAAAAATAGTCAAGAAATAGTCTGGGGACAATTTTTTGATTATTCTTTGATCATTTTGGAGGTTGTTTGTATTTTTTTCGTTTTTCGTCGAAAATCCCCCCTGTAGGGGGACAGGCCCGACTTAAGAATAGGTATGAAAATCCGATGGTTTTCTAGAGAATTCGCACGCGCGCGAGCGCAGGCTCTTTCGAATAATCCTGTTGCGAATCTTTGTTTTAAAGTGTTCGGGGCACTTGATTTTGAAATCCTGGCGAAACCTAAGGTTGTTGGAAGATTCCGGCACGCGCGCGACGACGCGCGCGTGTGCCATTCGTTCCGATGTTGGCAAGGCACGCATGGAAACCAAAGATGTGTCAGAAACGAGCGTGCGCGCATAGAGCTTCTCCAAGACCGACATCCCGGACTGCCTGACATGGTGTGAATTCAAATTTCGGATGAACGGGTGTGCAGAATCATATGCGAAAAACAATACGCGGAAAGTGCACCGTTAAGCCGGGGGGTGGGGGAAAATCTGAATATTTTCCGGAGAATCTACGCGGCGCAATTCACTTTGCCGACCTTGAAACTATCAACACCATTGCTTGCGCAATCATGCCACCCACCTGCCCGCAATTTGGTTTGCAAAACCCATGCGGCGGCGAGTGCGATGACTGTTCGGCCCTGGCTGGCGCATCGCCGCGGCCGCGCTAGCGCGCGGGCTTGCGCGGAAAGCGGCCAGGTAGTCTGACGCGGCCGACGCGGCCGCGGTGGCGCTGACCGTTGGGGACTGCCCAGCACGTCCCACAGACCGCGCTGATGCGCGGGCACTTCAGTGCGGGTCGGTGATTCGGGTGGGCGCGCTATCATGGCGAGGTCGACAACGGCATACATGATGATGACACCGTCGATGCTGGTAACAACGATGACAACGACGACGACCAGGGCAATTGTGTCGATGCTGATCACGCCGATGACGAAGATGGTGTCCTCGCTTCGGTGATGAAGGTTGTGGTAAGGATTTCGACATGCGCGCGCCCGACGCGCGCGAGTGGCGCGCATGGTGTTATTGGACATGGGCCGTACCCCACCCCGCCCAGCACGGGCGCAAGGGCGTTCGAATGATTTCGACATGCGCGCGCGCCCGACGCGCGCAAGTTGCGCGCATTGTGTTATTGGGACATGGGTCGTACCCCACCCCGCCCAGCACGAGTGCAAGGGCGTTCGAATGATTTCAACACGCCCGCGCGAGAGGCCCGATTGGCCGCATGTGATGAGCATGTTGAAAACCGATGGTTTTTTTTCTAAGAAATCGCACCAGAGCCAGCGCCGTCTTTCTGTTTTAAAGTCTATGTTGCGAAACCATTGATTTCCTATATGCGTTTCGGGACATTCGGTGTTGATATCCTGGCGACACCTTAGGTTTTTTTGAAGGAGTTCAGCATGCGTGCACTCTGGTTCGTTCCCTGCACGGGGTTATTGCGACAGCATGCGCGCAAAGGGCGTTCTCATGATTTCGACATGCGTTCGCGGGAGGCATGTGTTTGGCAGCATGGGTGCGAGCGTTGAAGAAAAAAACAGAAATCGCAAGAGCGCGAGCGCAAGTTGTTGCGTGAAGAGCTCTTGTTGCGAAACCGCTGTTTTTGTTCAAGTATTTTTTTGAACATACGATCTTGGAATCAGTGTGAAACCATGCCATTGCGCGCTCCCGACGACGCGCGCGTGTGCATTTCGTCCCGTTTTTTGGCCACGGGCCTGTGGAAAGTGGCAACGTGTGATAAACGAGTTTGCGCGCATAGTGTCTTTTGCCACGGA
>CAUYUJ010021671.1:573538-591038 GCA_963575745.1 Prorocentrum cordatum | reverse complement strand
TTCATTGTAACATCGCTGATGCGTCTTGGGTTTGCAGTGGCCCTCGTCCTCATAGGATTCTCCTTCCCCGCTGACCCACTGATCCACTGGTGGCAAGAAAGACACGGGCGCAGCGGCTCCAGCAGTCGCAGTCCGAACGGGCGGGGGCCCAACCCAGACCATGCGGGACTCTTGTCAGGCCCCTATATGCCGCCACGCTGGTTCCGGGCAGGCTGTGCTGTCCGGCGGAAGGGGACGAGGAGGGGAGAAGCAGGCAGACGACGACGAACGCCCAGGCGGGAGGCCAGGGTCGGCGGGGCGGGCGGGCAGGCAGAAGACGGCATGGACCAGGCGGAGACAGCAGGCAGGGAGCAGGAGGAAAGGAAAGGGAGGGAAGCAACGAGCAGAAGCGAAGGGAGGGGGAGGAGGGGAAGGAGGACAAGGAGGAGAGAAAGCAGCGACCGCGCCAGCTACAGGAACCGTTGAAACGGTTTTAAAACATCAAAGCGAATGTGCCGTTCGCTAGGGCAAACGATTCATGTTGAGAAGGAGCCGCCCTCTGCCACCGTGAAGCTCTTGCCGACTTCCCAGACGAGTGTGTGCGGCACTGATGCGAAGCCACATTATGAAAGCGGCACGCCGTGAATGTGTGAAACTCTTGCAACCGTCCACGACGAATGTACGCAGCGCTGAAGCGATGCATACATGTTGAAAACGACCCGCATCACATCCGTGAGGCGCATGCGACTGTTTGAACCGCATGTGCGCGGCGCTGAGGCGAACACCACATTTTGGAAACGGCCCGCCCTCCACCCGTGAGCCAGCGGCAATTTCACCAGTCTCCGCCTGGCGGCTTACTCCCCAGTCGACGGCTCCCTCCTCTGAGCGGCAGCGAAGCCCGCCTCCTGTTTGTTCCTCCCTCCGTTGTCCTCCCGTTGCCTCCCTTCCCCCCTTTTGTTGCGCAATTCCTTCGTAGCCCGTTTGCTACGACTTTTGGACGGCGTCTGGCGTCTCCCGGTGCGCTTGCGATCAAAATCCCCACCAGCCCGTTTGGAAACGTTGCCCAGCGTTTTGACAGGACAAATGGCGAACAGCCACATGTTGTCCAACAGAGCGAACAACCAGGATGAACCGAGAGATTTTTGGGAGCAAAAGGCAAAAGGGTGGCGTTGGAGGGCTTCTTCGGGCCATCCCAGTGGCTCGCGGAGGGGGGGCGAGGTGGTGGAAGAGGAGGAGGAGGAGGAAAAGAAGGAGGAGGAGGATCCGATTCGATTTGCACACCTTCAGCGCCAACGTGATTCTGTCGTAATGAAGTTTTCTGCTGTCGATTTGATTTCAAAATCGCTCAACCGTGACTTCGGATATTTCACAAGGCTGCAGATGGTACCTCTTGCGGTCTATTTCTAGCTTGAAGAGGCGGGTGCGTATGCCATATTTGATGCACCAGGGCCGCAGCTAAGGTCCCGAGGAGGACCAGTCTGGCCCTGGCCGCCAACGACGCATGAGGTAGCCACGAGGGATCGAAAAGGTGGATGGCCATCAGATGACGAGCCTCTCATATCCTCCGCCCTGCTCTCCAAGAAACTCGTCGGGCATGGTTCCATGGAATGGGTCGATAAAAGTGTTTGCGGATCATCGCCAAACAATTCGCATGACACATGCGTATCATGTGTGGAAAACATCAGTTCAGGAACGTCTCGAGAAACTGATTGATATCCCTCTCCATGTAGGCTGCCGGGGCACGTCCACGCTTCCGTTCGACGTTCAGAATCTAGCAAATCGAAGCAGTCGCCAGGCTGCGAGGCGCTGGGTCTCGAACTGAGATTGTCAGGTGGCGCTGCTCTTTCTGATAGACCTTGTTTTGGCGGCGCAACACCATAAACTCGCACTTCATGTCGACTGAGAATTGTACGTACTCTTTGGAGGCTTGTTGCAAGGTTTAGGCGTTTTGGGATCCGATCGCGTTGCCAAGGCCCAGTAACCCCTTGAGCAACCCTCCCGTGGCCAAGATGAACGGCGGGCCCAGATAGTGATCCTTCCCTCTCTTCTTGACCTGTGACGCGTGAGTGATGGTCTGCTCGCTCATCATTGTGATCAGCACGCAAGTGTCTGTGAGCCGAAACGTATCGAGTACGACGCCTGCGAGGTATCGACTCGGCTGGCTTACTTTTCGCACTTTCTTCATGAGCAGGCAGAACAGCTTGTGAGTGGGATCGTTGAGCTGCTTTTTTGAGGGCGACCAAGGTTTCTGCTGCGTTGCCGTTACCGTCTGCTTTCTTTTTCTTCGGATCGTTGCCCCTGACGTGAGCTATGGTGAGGAGGGTGAGGTAAGTGAAATTCTCGAAGGTGCTGAAACAACTACTTACTCGAGTCAAACTCTACCCAGGGCTCAGGGCAGATGTGTCATGTCCGCTATTCAAGTGGCTTGGGGTCCCAGGATTTACGAGCACGGTCCATGAAACATCGACCATATCCATAAGAGTGTTTGAACTGCTTCCCAGCGTCATGAACATCCCGAAATACGCTAAGACGGGTGTGGCTCTGATTGGTAGTAGCCCCACCATGTAGAATATATGTATAATTATATATATATATATATACACATATGTGTGTATGTATGTATATGTGTGTATATGTATATATATATATATATATATATATATATATATATATATGTATGTATGTATGTATGTATGTATGTATGTATGTATGTATGTATGTATGTATGTATGTGTGTATGTATGTATGTATATATATATATATATATATATATGTGTGTGCCGGCGGAAGGGGATCGGGGCCGCCAGGCCGGTACCTGCGCCCCCCATGGCCGCTCTGGGGCTCCGGGAGCGCTCCTGTCCGGGCCAAGAGGCGGCCAAGACGTGTCCACGGAGCCCCAAGAGGCTCCCAAACCGGTCAAAGACGGTCCCTGGGCTTTCAAAGATCGCCCCTGGACACCCAAGATGGCTCCCATAGAGCCCAAGAGGCCGCTACGACGCCCCAAGAAGCTTTCCAAGAGAGCCCCAGGCGGCCCAAATCATTGATGTTGTATAGGAAAACGTGCATTTTTAGCATCTACGTCTTTTCCGTCTTCACGGCGTGCACGAGGGTACAAGAGGCCCCCACGACGGCCCCAAGACGGCCCAAGAGGCTCCCAACACGGCCCAGGAGGAGCCCAAGACAGCCCCAGAGGCGGCCAAGGCGTGCTCAAGAGGCGGCCACGACGTGTCCACGGAGCCCCAAGAGGCTCCCAAACCGGTCAAAGACGGTCCCAGGGCTTTCAAAGATCGCCCTTGGACACCCAAGATGGCTCCCATAGAGCCCAAGAGGCCGCTACGACGCCTCAAGAAGCTTTCCAAAAGAGCCCCAAGCGGCCCAAATCATTGATGTTGTACAGGAAAACGTGCATATTTAGCATCTGCGTCTTTTCCGTCTTCACGGCATGCACGAGGGTACAAGAGGCCCCCACGACGGCCCCAAGACGGCCCAAGAGGCTCCCAACACGGCCCAGGAGGAGCCCAAGACAGCCCCAGAGGCGGCCAAGGCGTGCTCAAGAGGCGGCCAAGACGTGTCCACGGAGCCCCAAGAGGCTCCCAAACCGGTCAAAGACGGTCCCAGGGCTTTCAAAGATCGCCCCTGGACACCCAAGATGGCTCCCATAGAGCCCAAGAGGCCGCTACGACGCCCCAAGAAGCTTTCCAAGAGAGCCCCAAGCGGCCAAATCATTGATGTTGTATAGGAAAACGTGCATTTTTAGCATCTACGTCTTTTCCGTCTTCACGGCGTGCACGAGGGTACAAGAGCCCCCACGACCCCCAAGACGGCCCAAGAGGCTCCCAACACGGCCCAGGAGGAGCCCAAGACAGCCCCAGAGGCGGCCAAGGCGTGCTCAAGAGGCGGCCAAGACGTGTCCACGGAGCCCCAAGAGGCTCCCAAATCGGTCAAAGACGGTCCCAGGGCTTTCAAAGATCGCCCCTGGACGCCCAAGATGGCTCCTATAGAGCCCAAGAGGCCGCTACGACGCCTCAAGAAGCTTTCCAGGGGAGCCCCGAGCGGCCAAAATCATTGATATTGTATCGGAAAACGTGCATGTGTTAGCATTTAAAGAGCCCCAAGCGGCCCAAATCATTGATGTTGTACAGGAAAACGTGCATATTTAGCATCTGCGTCTTTTCCGTCTTCACGGCATGCACGAGGGTACAAGAGGCCCCCACGACGGCCCCAAGACGGCCCAAGAGGCTCCCAACACGGCCCAGGAGGAGCCCAAGACAGCCCCAGAGGCGGCCAAGGCGTGCTCAAGAGGCGGCCAAGACGTGTCCACGGAGCCCCAAGAGGCTCCCAAACTGGTCAAAGACGGTCCCAGGGCTTTCAAAGATCGCCCCTGGACACCCAAGATGGCTTCCATAGAGCCCAAGAGGCCGCTACGACGCCCCAAGAAGCTTTCCAAGAGAGCCCCAAGCGGCCAGAATCATTGATGTTGTATAGGAAAACGTGCATTTTTAGCATCTACGTCTTTTCCGTCTTCACGGCGTGCACGAGGGTACAAGAGGCCCCCAAGACGGCCCAAGAGGCTCCCAACACGGCCCAGGAGGAGCCCAAGACAGCCCCAGAGGCGGCCAAGGCGTGCTCAAGAGGCGGCCAAGACGTGTCCACGGAGCCCCAAGAGGCTCCCAAATCGGTCAAAGACGGTCCCAGGGCTTTCAAAGATCGCCCCTGGACGCCCAAGATGGCTCCTATAGAGCCCAAGAGGCCGCTACGACGCCTCAAGAAGCTTTCCAGGGGAGCCCCGAGCGGCCAAAATCATTGATATTGTATCGGAAAACGTGCATGTGTTAGCATTTACGTCTTCTCCGTCTTCACGGCGCGCACGACGGCACAAGAGGCCCAGGAGGAGCCCAAGACAGCCCCAGAGGCGGCCAAGGCGTGCTCAAGAGGCGGCCAAGACGTGTACACGGAGCCCCAAGAAGCCCCACAAGAGGATCCCAAACCGGTCAAAGACGGTTTTTTTTTGTTTTTCCCTCCAGGCTGTCAAAGAACAAACTCGCCATGGACGCACAAGATGGCGCCCATAGAGCCCAAGAGGCCGCTACGACGCCCAAGAAGCTTTCAAAGAGAGCGGAGGACCCGAGGGGACCCAAATCATTGATGTTGTAATAGGAAAACGTGCATATTTAGAATCTACGTCTGTTTCCGTCTTCACGGCGCGCACGAGTGGTACAAGAGGCCCACGACGGCCCCCAAGACGGCCCAAGGAGGACTCCCAACACGACCAGGAGGGAGCCCAAGACAGCCCCAGAGGCGGCCAAGGCGTGCTCAAGAGGCGGCCAAGACGTGTCCACGGAGCCCCAAGAGGCTCCCAAACTGGTCAAAGACGGTCCCAGGGCTTTCAAAGATCGCCCCTGGACACCCAAGATGGCTTCCATAGAGCCCAAGAGGCCGCTACGACGCCCCAAGAAGCTTTCCAAGAGAGCCCCAAGCGGCCAGAATCATTGATGTTGTATAGGAAAACGTGCATTTTTAGCATCTACGTCTTTTCCGTCTTCACGGCGTGCACGAGGGTACAAGAGGCCCCCAAGACGGCCCAAGAGGCTCCCAACACGGCCCAGGAGGAGCCCAAGACAGCCCCAGAGGCGGCCAAGGCGTGCTCAAGAGGCGGCCAAGACGTGTCCACGGAGCCCCAAGAGGCTCCCAAATCGGTCAAAGACGGTCCCAGGGCTTTCAAAGATCGCCCCTGGACGCCCAAGATGGCTCCTATAGAGCCCAAGAGGCCGCTACGACGCCTCAAGAAGCTTTCCAGGGGAGCCCCGAGCGGCCAAAATCATTGATATTGTATCGGAAAACGTGCATGTGTTAGCATTTACGTCTTCTCCGTCTTCACGGCGCGCACGACGGCACAAGAGGTCCCAAAGACGGCCCCAAAAGGCTACCAACACGGCCCAAGACAGCCCGAGGGGCGGCCAAGTTGTGGCCAGAGGGCCCCATGAGGCTCCCAAAACGTTCCATGGCGGCCCCGGAGCGCTCAAAGCTAGCCCTTTGACGCCCAAGACGGTTCTCACAGGCCCAAGAGACCCCGAAGAGGCCCCCAAGAGGCTTTCTAAGAGGGTCCCAACAGGCTTCCCAAGAGGGTCCCAAGGACGCTAAGCAGCGCGAGCGCTAAGGACGAGCTCTGTTGTGTTTGTTCGAGTGTTCCGTCGACTTTTTTTGTTCGGAAGCGTTTCGACGAAACTTGATTCGATTTGTCCTTGGCCTCGGCTAGAACCAAAGCGCGCGCGAAGCGCGCGCGATGATGGTTTGAGTGAATATATGTAGATGGGTGTGTATATGTATATGTACATGTACATATATACAAGTGGCACGTGTGTGCCCAGGCTCATACAACCAGCTGAAGGGGCGTTTGAAGCAGGAGTGACATGCAACAGCGAAGTCGCACTCGAGCGCAAGTGGGGTTGCCACACCTTGCGATGTGTGTACCGGGGCCTCCCAGGAAGCCTCAGGAGGCCCGACTTGGATACCAGAAGAGGCTCCAGGAGGCCCCAGGATTGTGAGTGTTGTGTGTGTGTGTGATGTGTGCTTTGTGTGGTGCGTGCTTTTTGTGTGTTGTCGGTGTTGTGTGTGTGTGTGTGTATGTTATGTTTGTCTAGCGTGTGATGTGTTGGGCGTGATTTGTGTCTCTGTGTGTGCATGTAGTTCTGAAGCCCCAGGAGGCCCCAGGAGGCCCCAGGCGGCCTCAGCAGGCCCAGGAGAACTCCAGGAGGCTCCGAGGCGGGGTCTGGGGTACCAGAAGGTCCAGAAAGCCCCAGGAGGCCCCAGGAGGTTCCAGGAGGCCCCCAGGAGGCTCCGAGGAGGGGTCTGGGGCTCGATTTTGGGAGGATGTCTCAGGCGAAACCGCCATTCTCTGAGAATCGGGGTCAAAATTATTGAAATTACCATGCGTTTTTGAAGGTTTTATGTTAAAATGTTGAAATTCCCATGTGTTTTTGGACCCTGACGTCACGATCTGCGTGAGGGTGCCACCGATTTTCAGAATTTCGAGGATGTCCCGAGCGAAACGGCCAGACAAATCGCGGACGACGTGCGCATTAATCGCCTCTGAGCTGTACTCCCTCGGAGAGGTGCGTATGATAATATATATATATATATACATCTGTATATATATATATATATATATATATATATATATCCGTCAGGGCTTCGCCCCCTGCCGCCGGCCCCCTCTCTCGGAGAATGGGCCATGGAAGAGCTAAGTCATGAGGTCTTGGCGCTGTCGTGAAGCAGTATCGAAACTTCATGCGAAGCCGATTCGCAATCAGCAAAACCAACTGATCACAAGAGGGGTTACCACACCTGGCGATTGGTAAGACGTGTATGGTTTACGGGCTTGGTTACCACACCTTGCGATTAAAGGGCCGAGGGAGTTCTCGCAGTTTGGGTTACCACGCCTTGCGATGGATGTGCGTGAAGGGTGGCACCGAATTTCAGAAATGTGGCAAATCCCCTGTGTTTTTGGACCCTGACCCCGCGGATCTGCGTGAGGGTGGCACCGAATTTCAGAAATGTAGCAAATCCCTGTGTTTTTGGACCCTGACCCCGCGCAGATCTGCGTGAGGGGTGGCACCGAATTTCAGAAATGTGGCAAATCCCATGTGTTTTTGGACCCTGACCCCGCGGATCTGCGTGAGGGGTGGCACCGAATTTCAGAAATGTGGCAAATCCCCTGTGTTTTTGGACCCTGACCCCGCGGATCTGCGTGAGGGGTGGCACCGAATTTCAGAAATGTGGCAAATCCCTGTGTTTTTGGACCCTGACCCCGCGGATCTGCGTGAGGGGTGGCACCGAATTTCAGAAATGTGCAAATCCCTTGTGTTTTTGGACCCTGACCCCGCGGATCTGCGTGAGGGGTGGCACCGAATTTCAGAAATGTGGCAAATCCCCTGTGTTTTTGGACCCTGACCCCGCGGATCTGCGTGAGGGGTGGCACCGAATTTCAGAAATGTGGCAAATCCCCTGTGTTTTTGGACCCTGACCCCGCGGATCTGCGTGAGGGGTGGCACCGAATTTCAGAAATGTGGCAAATCCCATGTGTTTTTGGACCCTGACCCCGCGGATCTGCGTGAGGGGTGTCGATTTCGAGCCCCCCCAGCAATTCAGACAACGCGCCCAGGGGTGCTAAAAAGCCGGTTTGGGCCTCCCCCCCCCTCGCGCGGTCAATCAACTAGTTACAGTAACCAGCAATAAGCAGAACTGTAACACTGGAAACTACAAGCTACAACTGGTACAGGAAACTGCGAATCCCGCCTCGCAGCATGGTGGCCCCACAAGGGGGCCGGCGGATATATTTATATTATATATTATATATATATATATAATATATTTATATATAAATGTGCACGTGTGTCCCCAGGTTCATACAAAAGAAACTGAAAAGGGCGTTTGAAGCAGGAAAACATTATGACTGCAGGATCGGAGATGGAAAAGGGGAAACTGGGGCGGCGCCGCCAGGGCGTGCCTAAGAGAAGGGGAAGAGGCAGGAGGTGAACGCAGAAGAATGTAAGATCGAGGTCGCACTCGAGCGCAATTGGGGTTGCCACACCTTGCGATGTGTGTACCAGGGCTTCCAGGAAACCTCAGGAGGCCCGAGTTGGATACCCTTGGATACCGGAAGAGGCTCCAGGAGGCCCCGGAATTGTGAGTGTTGTGTGTGTGTGTGTGTGCGTGCGTGCGTGCGTGCGTGCGTGCGTGCGTGCGTGCGTGCGTGCGTGCGTGCGTGCGTGCGTGCGTGTGTGTGTGTGTGTGTGTGTGTGATGTGTGCTCTGTGTTGTGCGTGTTTGCTGTGCGTTGTAGGTGTTGTGTGTGTGTGCGTGTGTGTGTGTGTGTGTGTGTGTTATGTTTGTTTAGCGTGTGATGTGTTGGGTGTGATTTGTGTCTCTGTGTGTGCATGTTGTTCTGAGGCCCCAGGCGGCCTCAGGAGGCCCCAGAAGACCCCAGGAGTCTCCAGGAGGCGCCGAGAGGCTCCAGGAGGCCGCAGGAGGCCCCAGGAGGTTCCAGGATACCCCCAAGAGGCTCCGAGGCGGGGTCTGGGGCACCAGAAGGTACACAAAGCCCCGGGAGGCCCCAGGAGGTTCCAGGAGGTTCCCAAGAGGCTCCGAGGCGGGGTCTGGGGTACCAGAAGGTACGTCGGGGCTCGATTTTGGGAGGATGTCTCAGGCGAAATCGCCATTCTCTGAGAATCGGGGTCAAAACCATTAAAATTGCAATGTGTTGTTGAAGGTTTTATGTTAGAATGTTGAATTTCCCATGTGTTTTTGGACCCTGACGTCACGATATGCGTGAGGGGTGCCACCGATTTTCAGAATTGCGAGGATGTCCCTAGCGAAACGGCCAGAAAAATCGCGAACGCCGCCTTCAATTAATCAGCTCTGAACTCTACTCCCTCAGAAAGGTGCGTATGATAATATATATATATATATATGTGTGTGTGTACATAGGTACACACACATATTATATTATATTATATTACACATATCGAATATTATGTATGTATGTATGTGTGTATATATATATATATATATATATATATATCCAGAGAGGCGAGGAGCGTCCCGAACGATTGCTTGCATCGCCCGTGACATACATGCTCAAGCGCATATGGACCTGCTTCAGCTCGGCGGGGTCCTCCGAGAGCTCTCTCACCTTTCCCTACACCTCAGCAGCAGCCTGCAATCCTGCCCCCCGTGCCCCTCGCTGGTCTGCCCGCACGTGGAGTGCGGCTCCCTGTCGTGCGGGGCGCCTGGCCAGGCGCCGGTGCCTTGCGAGGTTCGGGCGCCCGAGCCGCCGGCCTCAGCGCCGGCCTGGCCGCTGCTGGTGGTCTTCGTGGCCGGGGTGGCCGTCGGCTTGGCGGTGTCGCCCCGCCTTCGCCGCGCTCCAGGCGGAGCGGCGACGGCGCCCCAGGCGGCGCCACGGGCGGCTGCAGCCCCAGAGCCGGCTGCCCCAGCTGCCGCGCCGACGACCTTGGCACTGACGTCGGGTCCAACAGCAGGCCCTGTGACGCCCTCATCGAGGCATGGCAGCAGTGCCGCGGTGCCCGGACATTCCTGAGTTCCAGGTTGCCGTGCGTTACGATGCTGATCCGAATTTTACTTGGCACCATCGCATCTTATTGCGTCGTGTGCGAGGTGCGGTCTGGATCGCTCTTACTCCAGACCTGGACCTCGAGAGGATCAACTTGGATGAGCGACGGCATCGGGTGCTCGAGCGAGGACAAGCCTTTCCAGAGGCTATCGCTGGCGACATCTATGCCTTTGACCCGATCGGACGGGAGGCGGTCGCCGGGCACAAGAGGCGCGCCCGTCTGCAGGCAGCCGTGCTGGGCGGCGACGAGGACGAGGCCATGGACGCCAAGGAGTGGGTCTACGCAGACCTCGACGACCCGTCGTTCGGGACGCTCGTCGCCGCAGACGTCCTCGAGGGAGACGAGTTCGTGGAGCTGGGCAACCGCGGCCTGGTGCGACGTAAGGGCGCGGCTCGCGGAGTCGAGAAGGTCGGCCGCGCCCGACTGGCGGAGTGGTCCGAGCAGCGTCGTGTCGGGGCTGAGGACATCAGGAGCTTGGGCATCCACACGGCGGCGGACGGCACGCGGCACCTCGGGTGGACGGATGCCGTCGGCATGCTGCGGGAGAGTGACATGCCCGAGTGGAGGTTCGAGGGACCGCGAGTGTGCAAGGAACTCGCGGCCTCGATCCGAGAAGGTGCAGGGAATCCGACGTCCTATCACGCAGAGTGGATCAGGCTGTCGGGCGTCAACCAGAACAGCGCCATCGCCTATGAACACAAGAATGCCATGGAGATGTTGCGCGTGGCCACCAGCGTCGACCAGGTGGACATCAGCAACCTGGCCTCGTTCGAGCTCCTCGCGAGGCGGGTCGTCATGCTGGAGATGGCCGTGGCGCGCGACCCCCGGGACCCAGACTTCAGTGGGCTCGGGGTCATCGCTGACGGCGCGGCGGGGACTGACGGCGCCGCGCGGGCGCCGAGGTTCCGCACCTGGGTGTCCGACCAACAGAAGGAGAGAGCGAACATCCTCAAGCAGTCGAGGCTGTACAAGGAGGAGACCAGGAACGAGCGGGAGAGGAGGCGCGGCCCGAAGGGGTCAAAGGGCAGCGATGCGAAGGGCAAAGGCAGAGGGGCTGGAGGCCAAGGAGCCGAGGCCCCTCTGCCGAGCTAAATGGCGCCCGACGGCCCGCGGGTCACCAAAGCCGACTGGTGGCCTGGCGGGGAGTGGAGGCACGGAGGTCCCTTTCCTCTTCCTGTGCCCGACGTTCGGCAATATCCTCGTGGGGCCCCTCACTATGTGCAGCAGAGGTGGTGGCGCTCCACGACGCGGCAAAGGCTTGTTAGAGATGCAGTACTTGGTGTCAACCAACTGGCGGCCGCTCAAGCAAACAATTCGCACTTTCGACGCTCTCCGCTGGCGAGTTCGACTCCTGCAGCAGTCCAGCGTGAGATGTTGGCGAGCCTCGAGGATCGGGCGGGGCGCGCAGGCCTGGTCCCCGACGGACTCTCTCCAAGCAGAGCCCTCCAGGAGCTCTTCAAGACGAAAGACCTGCACGGTCAAGAGCCACGTCGCCTTGCCAGTTATGATCCAGCCAAGCTGCGAGTGGCCAAGGGAGTGGTGGAACCCAAGGATGCGAGAGCGCTGCTGCCACCACATGCAGCGCAGAGGCTCCGACGCTACAAGACGTGCATCGAGCTGTCCGCCGAGGA
The DNA here is from genome assembly GCA_963575745.1 of Prorocentrum cordatum. Taxonomy (NCBI): domain Eukaryota; class Dinophyceae; order Prorocentrales; family Prorocentraceae; genus Prorocentrum; species Prorocentrum cordatum. The sequence goes on along the minus strand of CAUYUJ010021671.1, from coordinate 579,299 downwards.
GATCGAGGCCAAGTTCGCCTCCGAGCCTTCGCCCAAGCCCTACTGGGACCCCGTGCTGCGGCGCAACAAGCGAGCCCGGCACGAGCTGTTCGGGCGCCTCCTTTCTTCGGGCATCTTGGTGCCCAGGAGGCGCCTCAAGGGCCGCATCGGACTCTTCTTCGTCAAGAAGAAGGAGGGGGCCATTCGCCTCATCGTGGACGCTCGCAACCCTAATGCCTGCCACAAGCCGCCGCCCACCACGCAGCTTGGCACCGCGCAGTCCTTCGCGGAGCTCAACCTTGCCGAGTTCGCGGACGTGGCGGCGGAGATGGCTTCTCATTGTGTTCTGCCTGGTGCGGGGGGCGTCCCAGCCCTGGACTTCCACCAGAGCGGCGCCGACGTGCGCGACGGCTTCTACCAGTTCAGCATCGTCGAGGTGGCCGACTGGTTCGGGATCGACGAGTCGTTCAGCAAGGGGAGTTTTGGCATCACCAAGGTGCATGGGGGCCATGCCCATGGGATGGTCGTGGGCCCTCTACTTCTGCAACGAGGCGGTGGCTTCCCGCGCGGCAGCCGTGGCTGCCGAGGGCTGGGGCAGCCTGCTCCGAGAGCGGGCCCCGGCCCCTCGCCTGGTCCCCGGCCAGCCCGTCCACGCCGTCTACGTGGACAACCACACGGGGCTGGGGCATAGCGCGGCGGACGCGGAGCAGGCGCACCAGGACTTCCGTGCGCAGTGCGCCGCCTTCGGCCTCGACCTCCACGACGAGGCCCCCTGCAGCCCCTACCTCGAGGCGCTCGGGCTGCAGTTCGACGGGCCGGGTCGCCGCCTACGGCATCGGTCTGCCCGCCTCTGGCGCTTCAAGCTGGCGACTGTGGCACTGCTGCGCCGCCGAGTGGTGGCAGGGTGGCAGCTCGAGATCTGGCTGGGCCACGCCGTTCACATGTGTGGGCTCGGCCGGCCGCTGCTGTCGATCCTCTCGCAGAGCTACGCCTACGTCGCGGCCCACAAGGAGAGGTCGGGCCGCTTGTGGCGAGGTGTGCGGCGGGAGCTCTGGCTCATGTCCAACCTGGTCTTCACCTGCGAGGTCGAGCTGGATGCCCCGTTCAACTCGTCGGTCTACCTCGGCGACTCGTCGGATTACGGCTACGCCCTCATGGAGACGAGGGGCGCGGGCGACGAGCTGCTGGAGGACTTCAAGTGGAGAGAGCGCTGGAGGTTCAAGGCCGCGCCGCCGCTGCCTCCGCCGCCGCGCCCGACCCTGGGGGCGCTGGGCGCGGCGTTCGGGGCCTGCTTCGACGGCGACGACCCCGAGCAGCTGGAGGCGTTCGGCGAGCCGCACGTCGTGGGCAGGACCGCCTGGGAACCGCTGGGGGCCCGGGCCCGCCTGGCGCAGCGGGCCACCGAGACGGCCCGCACTGCCGAGGCGGGGGCCGGCCCCGGGCGACGCAGACGGCGGCGCACGGCCCGAGGGGCTGCGCCGCGCGAGGAGGTGGAAGGCTTCGAGGCCATCCCCGTGGTCGGCGCCTGCTGGGACAATAAGCGGCGCTGGCATACGCTGGTGGAAGGCTTCTGGCACTGGAGGCAGGAACACATCAACGTCAAGGAGGCTAGGGTCTGTCTCATGGGTCTCCGACGTAGCTTGCGGACCAGACGGGGCTGCCACCGCCGGCTGCTCACCCTGTCGGACAACCTCGTGTCCGCCGTGGTGTTCGACCGCGGCCGCTCGTCGAGCTGGGCGCTCAACGCGCTGTGCCGACGCGCTGCGGCCTACCAGATTGCCGGCTGCGTGGCTTGGCGGGTTCGCCACATCCGCGCGGACAGGAACCACGCGGACGAGGGCTCCCGTCGCCCCCGCGCCCCTCGAGTGCTGGTGCCCACGAGACTCGAAGGCGGAGCGCCCGTGGCCCCTCAGCGGACGGGAGGCCGCCGCCTGGGCGCGCCCCGACATCATGGCGCGCCCCGGGCGACCCAGGCCGCGCCCGAGCTCTTTGCGGGCACGGGCCGGCTCAGCGCCTCCCTCAAGCGCCAGGGGCTGCGGGTTCTGCCGGGCGCCGAGATCAAGCGCTCCGCCCGATATGATCTGTCACGTCGATCGACGCAGCGTGCTGTGTTGCGCTGGATTCGGAGCGGGAAGGTCTGGCACGTACACTTGGGGACAGCATGCTCCGCCTGGTCAGTTGCCCGCTCCACGCCTTATAACACTGAGCGGGCGCGGCGGTTGGAAGCAGTTTCTGTCGACATGGCGCTCTTCACAGCTGAGGTCATCAAAGAGTGTGACCGCTGCGGTGTGTTGTGGTCGCTGGAGAATCCTGCCAGCTCGAAGTTGTTTCGCTTCGAGCCCCTTGCTGTCCTTGCCAGTCTGCCAGACGCCCGATATGTCTCGTTTGATCTTTGTGGATTCGGAGAAAATGTTCGCAAGCCGACCACCATCTTCACCAACGCCATCTGTCTGGACGTTCTGGGGAGAAGATGTGATGGGTCACACCGTCATGAGCCTCTGCAGGGTGGGCTCAAGGCTGGCGCCTACTCACCCGCCCTTTGCCGAGAGTGGGCTGCCGCGCTATGCTCGGCGGCGCCTCCTCAGGCCTTCGGCGACTCCGAGCCGCTCGCCTCTGAGTGGGACACGGAGCTGGAGGCGCTGGTGCCGCGGGCGCATGGTGTTGCAGCGAAACTCGGCGAGGCTCACGGCGGGGCTGACGCCGAGAGCCGCGGGCATCACTTCCTCGCGCGCCACGTCGTCGAGTTCGGCGGCGCGCGGGGTCATCAAGGCGGCCCTGAGGCCGCCGCAGCGGCAGCAGGGTCGTGCGGCTGTCGGCGAGGAGAAGGAGCGGCTGGCGGCGGCGCGCAGGGCGCGGGTCCCGCCAGCGGCGCGTGACAATTTCCTGCGGCTCGGGGCCATCCGTGACTCCACGAAGCGGCTCTACTCAGACGCGCTCGGCAGGTTCAAGGGCTGGGCGAAGTCGAAGCACTGCGACCTGGTAGCTTCGCTTCAGCTCCACGGACTCGGCGATGGAGCACTACTTCACCGACCTGTACTTCGAGGGGTCAGGTCCCGCAGAAGGCCGCAACGTGCTCTACGGCTACATTCACTTCGAGACGCACCTGGATCGGAACAAAGCCAACCTTTTCCCGAAGGCGTCGAGGGCGCTTCGTGGATGGACCACTCGGGCTCCTCGACGAGTCCGCGACCCCATCCCCTTCGGCGTCGTCTGCCTGATCGGCCTGTACTTCCTGGGCAAAGGCCTGGTCGGTGCCGCGGTGTGCCTGGTCCTGCAGTTCGACTGCTACCTGAGGCCGGACGAAGCCGCGTCGCTGCTCCTGTCCTCAGTGCTGCCGCCTGCGCCCCGGGCTGGCCGGCGCCACGCGCGGGCCTGGGCGCTGCTTCTGGGTGAGGCCGAGCACGCAGCGCCCGCCAAGACAGGGGTGGTGGACGGGACGGTGGTGATCGGTGAGCTGCAACGGTCCTGGGTAGCGGAGGCGGTTGGCCTCTGGTACCGTGCAGGCGGCGCAGCTCCCTACATGTTCGACATGACTCTCTCCAAGTACGAGGCCCTGTTTCGCCAGGCCGCGTTCGACCTGGGCCTCACCGATCTGGACATCTCACCTCGCGGAGTTCGGCATGCCGGAGCTTCGCATGACATGTATATGGGCCTGGCGACGCTCGACCAGATCCAGAAGCGCGGCCAGTAGGCCCATGCTCAAAGTGTAGTGAGGTATTCGAAGCACGGCAAAATCCTTCGGCAGGTACACAAGATGACGCCTGAACAGCAAGGAAAAGCTTCGGTTGCGGAGAGAGAGTTTCCGGTCAAACTCCTTCGGGCTCTTCGGAAATGCTGAAGCCGGCTTCGCCAGATGCCTTATGGGCAGATATGGGAGTGGAGTCTCCTCGATCTCGGCCTTGTCAACATGATTTTGTTCTGTTGAATTCACGAATTCCGACTGTGCAGAACTTAGCGCCCGTGCGATCGGGCGTCCGTGCGAGTGAAAATGAAAGATGTGAATGATCTGGATGGCTACCGCCAGTCCGACCGACCACGCTCCTAAGTTGAGCTCTGGGTAAGCGTGCAGCCGCTAGGGATAATTTTTGTTTGTGACATGTGTTTTCCAGAGAGGCGAGGAGCGTCCCGAGCGATTGCTTGCATCGCCCGCGACATACATGCTCAAGCGCACCGCGTCCGCCCCCTGCCTCCCACCTATTCTTTTCCAGACGCAGTCGGTGCCGATGCGTGGAGATTTGCTTTCTATGATGGTTTCCTCAGGAGTGGAGTCTCCTCGATCTCGGCCTTGTCAACATGATTTTGTTCTGTTGAATTCACGAATTCCGACTGAAGTGCTGCAGAACTTAGCGCCCGTGCGATCGGGCGTCCGTGCGAGTGAAAATGAAAGATGTGAATGATCTGGATGGATGGCTACCGCCAGTCCGACCGACCACGCTCCTAAGTTGTGCTCTGGGTAAGCGTGCAGCCGCTAGGGATAATATATATATATATATATATATATATGTATATCGGAGTCGGCCGGGGGAAAGCCCGGAACCGGCGCCATTTGTTAGTATGGGGGTCCGAGGGGGCTTTGAGGGCTCCAAGCGTGCCCAGAAGGGGCCCCGGACTCTCCGAGAGGCCCCCAAGCTGGCCCAAGAGGCTCCCAAAGCGCCCCAGGTTGTCTGGACGTTGGCTAAAGAGCGCACTGACATGGCTTCTGGACGGGCCACGAGCGCTCGAAGGCAACCCAAGACTGCTCCTAGACGGCCACAATGGCGCTCAAGACTGTTCAAAAGGCCGCCGAGAAGGCCCCCTCAGAGCAAAAAGCGAGAATTTCCTATTGGAAAGCACATATGTTCCCGACATATCTTCCGGGGTATTCGCTTTCCGGTCCTGACAGCGGCCGCGACGGCCCCAGAGGCTCCCAAAATGGGCCCCATAGACGGCCCAGGAGGCCCCCAAGGAGGCCCCAAGACGGCCTGAAGACAGCTTCAAGCAACACGAGAGAGCCCCAAGACGGCCAAAGAGAGTCCCCAGGGGACCCGAGGGGGCCATCGAAGGATCCCTGCCTGGTCGGAGAGGGCCCCAAGAGGGCCCCCGGCCATCTTAAGCCGCCTTGGAGGCCATCGTGGAGCATCGGAGGCCCTCTTGGAACCATTTTGGGCGAAAAGGGACACCTTTAATATTCCTTCAATACACCGTGAAATCATTTAAGAAAACCTCAGGGAGGGGAGGATGAGGGTACCCCTCCCCGAAGGGAAGAGGGTTTGTTTGAGATGCGAAAAGGAAGAACTCGTTAGACCACCTTCGCCCAAAGGGCTGGTGGGATTTGAATCGTCAGGATCGTCGGTACATGGTGAGGAAGTCTCAGGCGAAGCGCCCGACCCGCCCTATCGACACGTCCCAGAGTGCGACAATGAGGAGTCACTCTTAGGCAAAGGGGTGGAGGAGGAGGACGAGGAGGAGGAGGAGGAGGTAGGAGGGAAGGAGGAGGGGGGGAGGGCGAGTAGGAAGGAGGAGGAGGAGGACGACGACGACGACGACGGGGTGGATCTCGTGCCCATGGCCACGCCGCAGACCGCCCAGGCGTGCGAGCCCCGGCTGAGCCAGCTGGGCGCCAGCCAACCCAGCCAGCCTGGGCAGCTGGACCCGGTGCCCCCCCCCAGGGCCGCCGCGGCCGCTGCGCCGAGGGGAGCTCTGCTCGAGCCGATGCATCGCCGTCGTCCTCGGGAGGAGGAGGAGGAGGAGGAGGAGGAGGAGGAGGAGGAGGAGGAGGAGGAGGAACAGGAACAGGAACAGG
>CAUYUJ010021671.1:540431-573438 GCA_963575745.1 Prorocentrum cordatum | reverse complement strand
AGTCCTTGTCCTTCCTCCTCCTCCATCGCCTCCTCCTTCTCCCCCCACACCCTCCTCATCCCCCTCTGGCGCCTCCCTCCCTCCTCGTCTTCGTCGTCGTCCTCCTCCTCCTCCCGCCATCCCTTTCTCTGATAGATAACTCCTCCCCGTCGCACCCCTGGACGTGTCGGTAGGGCGGGTAGGGCATTTCGCCTGAAACAGCTTCACATATGGAGGGCGGGTCTTTTTTAAATGTGGTTCTCGCGCTAGCGCCGCGGCCATTCGTTTTGAAAGTTTGCAGCAGATTCGAGGATGAAGGGCGGGTGGTTTTCTAAATGTGGTTCTCGCCTTAGCGCCGCGCACATCCGTTTTCTACGTGTGCGATAGTTTTACGGATGGAGGGCGGATGTTTTTCAAAATGTGGTTCTCGTGTCTTGCGCCGCGCGCATGCATTATTCCTAAACGTTTTCAGTATTTCAGGGATGGAGGGCGGGCCGTTTTTGAACATGTGACTCTCGCCTCATCCCCGCGCGCATGCGTTTTGAAAGCTTGAAGCAGCTTCGAGGATGGAGGGCTGTCGTCTTTGAAGATGTGGCTCTCGCATTAGAGCCGCGCGCGTTCGTCTTGACATTTCCCAGCAGTTTCATGAATTCGTATGCGCGACGTCACAGGAACGGCTTAGGTTTGTCAGGGCGCAACAGTCACGTTGCTTCGCGAAGTTGAAGTCCCAATCATGGTGCTTTGGTACGATCTAGGGTTGTCAGAACGCACTTGACTCGCGGCGCTGAAGTCCCAGGAAGAGTCTTTGTTGGGCACAGTTGGGGATTATCAGACGGCTGTCTTCCAATAGGGCACCTCTAGCAATAAGAATCACTTCTCGTATGCAGAGACTTCTGGAGAGGGAACCTGGAAGGAGGGTGATTGCAACATCGTGGATGCGTTATGGGTTTGCACCTTTCCTACTCCACAGCATCATTCCATTATCCTGACCGTCATCATGCCATCAGCCGCATCACCACCATCATCACTATCACTATGTGGGCTCCCGCGTTTGCATGAGCCACGGGCCCCTGCCCACTGCACCTGCAGCCCCTGCTGCCGGTGCTGCGGCTCGCGGAGGGCGGTGGCTTCACGTCTGTGGTGGATCTGTGGGCAGCTGTAGTCTGGTCGCCCCTCGCGTGTTGCCTATACGTTTTCGAGTCGCGGGATGAACATGCACAGTGTCCTGCACCATCACTTTCCTGGCCATCCATCTGCCCACGAACACGTTCGCAATGCAGGTCGCTTTTGGGATGCTCTTCATTATCTCGACTCCCACGTTGTCGTTGACCATGGCCATCGTCATTCATCGGGATCCTTTCACATGAGCGTGCAGCTTCGGCCTCGTCACTTTCGGCGTGCTCCTTCTGCCCCTTGGGACCAAAGGCCAGCCGGCAGCGATTCGCGCTCTGACGGTGATGATGATCTAGGCCGCTGTTCACGGCGGCGTCGGCGTGGTCCGAGGCTTGGGCATGCTGATGCGGGTGGTTCGGCAGCTGCTGCTCCATCGGCTTCGGCGGCTGGCTGCCCTGGTCCTCTGCCAAGGCGCCTCGTCGGCACACGCTTGCCTGACGGTGCTGGTCGTGAGCTTCCTGGCGATGGACGCTGAATGCTTGATTGCCGTGCGTTTCCTGCTCATCGTGATCATATTGTGCCAGCAGGGCTTCTTGCGGATCGTGGAGATCGTCTTGGAGGTAGTGCCGATATGTCCGTGCCTGGTGTGGATCTTCCCGTGGGTCTCGGCGATCTCCCAGGGCTTGGTGCGGGTCGTCTTCACGAGGGCCGTGCTGATCTTCCGGTGGGTCGAGTTGCTTTTCTTGGCGGTGGTGCGGTGTTTCCTGGTACTGATGTTGTTCATACTGATATTCTCGACGAATCGTTTTGGGCAGTTTGTCATCCTGTGCTTGGTGTGCTTCCAAGGGATCGTGAGGGTCTTCCTGCAGGTCTCGCGACGATCCTCTGGAGCCGGGTTTGGATCTTCTTGCGAGTTGTGGCGATCTTCTCGGGCTTGGTGCGCGTTTTCTTCTTGGTGGGCGTGCCGATCTTCAAGTGGGTCGTGTGACTCTTCCTTGTTGGGCCGGGCGCTTCTTGCCGTGCCTGCTGCTGATATACCAGGAGGTCTTAGGGGCTCTTCCCGAGCCTGCTGCCAGTGAGAGGTCTGTTCTGCCCCTCTTCACAGGGGCGGTCCGCCGCGAGGATCGCTCGCGTGTGAGGCCGATCTTGACGATCCAGACGTCGTGGCCGACGGACGATCTGCTGAGGTTCCCATTTTCGGTAGGCGAGCGAGGGGGGGAAGCGAGAAGGAGACGGCCCTCTCAGAAGGCCGCGGGTCTTCTCAGCAGCCCTCGCGCCTTCTGAGCTCCTGTGTCTTCGGGGAAGGCCAAGGCAGCTTCTCAGACGGCTGGGGGGCTGCCAAAGGGAAGGCCAAGGCAGCTTCTCAGACGGCTGGGGGGCTGTCGAAAAGGCCCGCCCCTTCTCACTCCCCCCCCCCCCCTGGGCGCGCCGCCTAGATTTGTTGAGGTTCCAATTTCCCCCAGGCTGGCAGAATGTCGTGCCGCTCCTGGCACGTCTGTTGTTTCTGCCGACCTTCTTCGTTTTCCCCTGGTCCAGGTGCGATGATCGCGCAGCAGGTTGCTGCGAACAGTACACTTGTTCGCCTCATTGTGACCCCTACGGATCAGTTGGCCCATCCAGATGATCAAACAAATACAGTGGCTGCATCCGTCGCTGGAGTTGGCGGGAACAGGAAGCTCCGCAGTAAGGCTCTTGTTGCTTCGAGGATGGCTCGCAGGAAGCGCGCTGCCACGGGGTCACTATTGGAGGTTGCTTCCTCCGAGCTGGGTGTTATGAGGCGTCCGAAGTTGTCTGGCGCTGCGGGATTCGCCGACCAGCAGCTCGACAGATGGCTCTCCGCGTTGTTGCTGTATTCGTCGTTGCGATTCCTGTCGTTCTGTCTCTTCTCGTCCAGCCGCATCGTTCTGCACCTCTCTCTTTTCTCCATGTGTGCTTCTTTTCCCCTCGCGTTGCCGTCTCTGCGCTCTGGGGCCGTCGGTTCTCCCCCTCGGCCCCCAGATGCTCCCCCAGAGGGTGGACCAGTCGTCTTCGGCGGAAATCCAATTACGAGCTGCTTCACCGCAGCAACTTTAGCATACGCCATTGGAGCCGTCTTCCTCTTCTTCGTTCTGTTGTCGTTCTTGATTCAGGGCTTCCTCCCTTCTCCCCCCTCCCCCTCCCCCCTCCCCCTCCCCCTCTTCCTCTTCCTCTTCCTCCTCCTTCTACTTCCTCCTCTTCCTCCTCCTCCTCCTCCAGACCATACTGCGGCGCTGTCTTCCTCTTCTTCGTTCCCTCGTCGTCCTCTGGGCCGTCTCCGCGGGCGCGGGGCGCCTGCTCCCGTCGGTTCCCTTTGCATGGCGTGGTCCGCGGCAGCGGTACTGGTGAAACCATATCGCGGTCGAATTTTTCAGTGCTAGAAGTTCACTACTGTATTCTGTTCATCGTCACCATCAGCAACATCATCATCGTCATCATCCTCATACAGCGACTTGTCGACATTTGTGGCAACACCGCGGCCGTATTCCCTTGCCCAAGTTCTGAAGGAACGCAAGCATTCATTCTTTGAGCGGGTCAACGCCGACCTCACAGTGCCCTCTCCGCTGCCATCACCGTGCGCGGCAGCTCGACGCCCTTCTTCGATTGCGTCTGCTCTCCTGCGCGGGCCTGCCCAGCGGTGGAGTGCCGCTGCTCGACTGGCAAGGCTCGCTGGCTTCTGCCCAGCCGACAGGCTGGTCAATCGAGTTCGTGGTCGTGCTCGTGGTGGGCGGCTTCGCGTACGGCAGCGTCGTTGGCGGCTACTGCTTCAAGAGCTCGCTGACGGCCCTCGTAGTGCAGCCTGCACCCGCTCCAGCATCGCTTCAGGAGGCCGCGGACACTCTCGACCTCGCGACTGCGGCGACTACCCAGGCGAGGAAGTTCCGCCTTTAGGTGGAATGGTTGCTCGCGCCGCTGGACAGTTCCACTACTTTCGGTACAACGTCGGGGCGCCCGCTATCCACCACGAGAGACTCACTCTGCTGCCTGGGTACATCCTTACCCCTGACGATGAGGTATATGCTGAGAGCGACTCGGCAGGTGGTGACTCGAGAGCTGCGCATGACTCGGCGTGCCATGGCGACGCGATCGTCGGCGTCGCCGCCAACAAGCTCTTCAAGTTCAGGCGGCTGCCGTCTGCAGCCGTCACCTGGGCTGCTGTGCGTAGCGGCGCCGCCCAGGGCCATGGGCCTCTGGCGCCTTCGCCCTTCATCCTCGAGCTCAGCGCCGACCACGTGCTGGGCGTGGCGGAGGGGGCCCTGGCCGTGTTCGACCCGCTCGGAGCGGCCCCCGCCGCCGCAGCGCCTGGCGCCCTGGCCTTGGCTGGCGCGGCCGCGCCCCCCGCGGGCGCCCCTGGGCCGCCTGCCGCGGCTGCCGCTACGCCTGTGGGCGGGCTGGGCGCGCTGGCTGCGGCGCTCGGCGCGGGGGGGGCCGCCCTGCCTGCCGCCGCTGGCCCTCCGGGCGTCGGCGCCGCCGCCGCGGCCCCCGCGGCCCCAGGCGCCGCAGGGTCTGATCCCCGCGTGCTGGCCACCGTCCTCGACGCGCGGGGGTTGCGGGACATGCCTTTCAGGGGCGCTGCCAAGCGCCAGACCGAGACCCCCCGCGCCGACTGGCCCGTGAAGGGCCTAACGACCACGATGTGGGTGCTCCACTTCATGCTCCGCATGGCGGGCGGGGCGACGGCGTGGCTCAATCGCTGGATGGCCATGAAGCAGGCCTCGGAGACGGACGACGCCGACAGGCTGTGCGAGACGCTGCGCCGTGTCATCGAGACCTCGCTCTGCCACGACCAGCTGATCATCTGCAAGCTGTCTTCTTACGAGTTCCTATCGCGGCAGCTGCTGATGGTGGGGGGGCGCTTCTTTGAGGAGCGCGCGCGCAGGGCTCGCCCTGCGCCCAAGGCCGAGGGCCAGGCCAAGGACGGCGCCGCGGCCGCGGCCGCCGACGTTTCCTCCGAGATCGGCCACTTCCTCGGCACTGGAGAGGCGATGGGCAATTTGTGCATTTTCCCACCCGTAATGAATTGGATCGCTGAGCAGATGAAGAGCGAGGCTGCCGTTGCGAAGGAACGCCGCAAGGCTCGCGAGGAGCGGGCCTTGCGGCAGCCATGACGTTCCCGAAGGACGCTGGTCAGGAGGGGCCTCGCGACGCGCCACCTGCTCGTGAGCCTGGCCAGCTTGGCCCCGAGCCCGTCGAGGCCCCACCTGGCTTGGAGTTGCCCACGCGAGGTGACCATCGCCAGCGTGACGTTTTTCCGCTTCCTCTTCTTCCAGTGGATGGGCGTCGCCATCTTCCGCTTGGTCGTGGGGCTCGTCTGCGCGCCGCCAAAGGCGCGGGCTGGAGAGAGTGGTGCAACGAGGGATTGTCTGCTCTCAACTGGCTCCACTGCGGCAAGGACGAGCCTTCCATGCCTGACGAAGGGGGGCCACCGTCCGCGGCCCAGGCGGCCTCAGTGGACTACATCGCGGGCTCGCACCGCGACTTCGAGCTGCCCGCCGCCTACTCGGAGAGAGGCCGCGATTGCGAAGCATCCCTCGTAGAGATGCTCGCACAGGCACCTGGCTACGCTGGTGACAGCGGTCGAGTGCGCCCCTACAGCACGCCGCTTGTGGCCTGGCCCGAGTCGACGAAGGCAGTCTCCACCTGCGGCGTCGTCTCCGAGGCCGACTCCATCGTGCTGCAGGATTGGAGGCAGAGCATGTTGAATCCCGAGTCGGTGGCGGCGGAGCTGCGCGAACCGCTGGGGGGTATCCGCCCCTATGTCGATCCTGAGCTGCGCTTTAAGCCGAAGTCCTACGCTGAGTTTTTGAAGCAGCTGGAGGCCCACGGCATGATCACCTGGCGGGTCTCCAGCGAACAGGCATCCTTCTCTACTGGTCTCTTCTTCGTGCAGAAATCAAACGGCAAGCTGAGGTTGGTATTCGACACCAGCTGGCCAACTGCAGTTTCTCGCGCCCACCAGCCACTCGTCTGCCCACGCCCAGCGCGCGGGCCAGCCTTGACTGCGACGACAGTTTTCATTTCGCGCAGGGCGACATTCAGTGTGCTTTTTATCATTTACGACTGCCAGCTGGCATGGAGTCGCTGTTCTCTCTGCCACCGATAAACAACAGATTCGTCGGCTTCAAGTCGGTCAACGGGGTTCGTCTCGGCATCAACGACTGCGTCCAGCCTCTTGTCACGGTCGTTCCCATGGGGTGGAGTTGGGCCCTTCACCTGTGCCAGAGTGCGCTGACGAGAGCCCTGTCGGGTGTCGGGTTCGGCCGTGGCGATATGATTCTGGATGGGGGCTGCCTTCGGCCCTTGGTCGCTGAGAAGGACGCGGTGTGTGCAGGATACGTTGACAACTTCTGCGTCGTATCCAAGTGTGCCGAGACAGCCACGTCCCTGGCGCGTGCCGTTGCTGACCTTCTCACGGCCCGCGGGTTGCCTGTCTTGGTATTCTCCCCTGCGGTCAGTAAGGGGGTATTCACGGGCTTGGAGATCGACGGAGCCTCTGGGATCATTCGTGTTCGTCCTGACCGCCTCGCTCGCACTCGTCAAGCCGTTCTCGGGCTTTTGAAGCGTGGGCGGGCCTCTGCTGGAGCCCTCAGCGTGCTCGTAGGCCACTGTACTTGGGATGATCCTGAGGCGCGACGTTCTGAGCATCTTTAACGCGGTCTATCGGTTCATGGGGGCTGTGGGACCTCATTCTGGACCCCTGTGGCCCTCGGTCGTCAGGGAGTTGTCGGCTGCCGTGGCCCGCATCCCGCTCTGGAGTGCCTCTACAAGGTCTCGCTGGTATTCGCGGGTCTATGCTTCTGATGCGTCGCCGTTCGGGAAGGGTGCCTGTGTCAAGGAGGTCTCCCCCACGCTGTCGTCCGAGGTCGGCCGAGTCGCCGAACGCTGGAGATATCGCCATGGGGATGCCGTGCTTGCCAGATCACATGCCCTTGACGTCGACGGTCGAGACGATGCTGCCGACGGTTGCCGTGCCGACACATCGTCTACTGCCTCTACTGCTTCGTCGTCTGGGCCCAGTGGGTTCTTCGAGGTCCCTGAGTCCATCTACGGGGCCGAGGGTTGGAAGACCATGCACTCTAGCCGTCATGCCCGCCGTGGCTGCGATATCCTTCAGTGCGAGGCGGAGGCCCTGGGGGTCAGCGTCCATCATGCCTCGAGGGCCCTGGGTGCTCATCATCATCGCGTCGTCTGCATCGTGGACAAATTGGCTCTAGCTCTGTCGCTCGGCAAGGGGCGGTCTGGGAGCCGACAGCTTCTCCGCGCCCTGCGGCGGATCGCTGGCGCGGCCCTCGCCTGCGGCCTGCGCCTGCTCGTGCGGTGGGCGCCGTCAGAGAGGAATGTCGCGGACAAGCCGTCGAGGGAAGGTTTCTTCGTCGGCCCTAGCTTCGAGGACGTCGGGTCGTACCTCGTCGCGCACCGCCCGCGGACCCCCCAAGGAGGTGATCAAGGCTGCGAGGACCAGGCGGGAACATCCTGGTCCGCTGACGCTCCTGCGGGGCGGGCTGTCGGTGCTGGAGGCCAACGCGGTCTCGGAGTCGACTGGCAAGGACTACCGCGCCTCCGCCCTCAGGTTTCTGAACTGGTGCCTCTGGACCGCCAGGGACTTCAAGAACAGGGTCGAGCTCGACACGATCCTCGTGGTGTTCTTCGTCCACCTCTTCCTCGACGGGCACGACAGTGCGACGGGCCGCGTCGCGATGGCCTCTCTGAAGCACCATCTGCCGTCGATGCTGATGGGCAGCCGCCCGCTGCCGCGGGCCTTTCGGGCCCTTCAGGGTTGGGCGAAGCTCGTGCCGCCGCAGATGAGGCTGCCGCTGCCGAGGGTCGCGATGTTCGCCATCGTGGGCGTGCTGCTGTCTCAGGGGCTTTTGTCGCAGGCGGTCTTCGTGAGGATCGCGTTCGACACGTACCTCCGCCCCAGCGAGGCCTACCGTCTCACGGCGGCCCCCCTGATCGCGCCGAGGTCGGGCGCCACGGAGGGCCACCAGCACTGGGCACTGTTGGTGAACGACGCGGCGAGCGGGAGGCCTGGCAAGACGGGGGTCACCGACGAGAGCGCCGTCGTCGACGATCCGCTCCTCTGGCCTCTCCTCGAGGCGCTTCGGCAAGGACGCCGCGCGGAGGAGAGCCTCTGGGCCTTCGCGCCGCACCAGCTGCGGCGCGCTTTCGCGGAGGCCCTGGTCCAGCTCGGGATCTCCGACCAGCAGACCTCCCTCTACTCGCTGCGCCACGGGGGGGCCTCCGACGACCTCCTCTCGGGTCGCCGCGCGAGGAAGGAGGTCAAGGGCCGCGGCAGGTGGAGGACGGACCGGTCTCTGAACTGGTACGCCAAGCGGGCGCGCATGCAGCAGCGGCTGGGTCAGCTCGACCCCGCGCTGGTCGACTTCGGGCAGAAGGTCGAGAGCGATCTGCTGGGCCTGATGGACGCGATGGCGAGGACGGGCATCTTCTCGCTGCCGCTGCCGCCCCTCAGGCCGGCGTCGGCGTCGGCGCTGGCGCAGGCGCCTCCCGCGATGACCGACGAGTGGCTCTTCGTGTGAGGCGCCTGTGGCTACGTGCGCGGGCGCATGCCACAGTGATGCCGTGCCTCATCATGCTCTGCACCTGTGTCCCCGACCGAGTTCGGCGAGTGTGCGAGGCCCGCGGGCTCGGCACCGTTGCGGTGAACGTTGCTCGACATCGCCTCGACGACCTCGCTGACCCTCAGGTTCTGAAGGCTCTGACTGGCTGGGTGCGCGCCTCGGCTGTGCTCGGAGTCTAGGCGTCCTTGCCCTGGGGCGCCTGGGCGCCAGGGGCGTCGCGTGTCCGCAAGTTTGATTCTCTGCTGCACGTGAATAGAGCCTCAGAGGCCGCCTGTCGCGCCGTGCGAGTGGCAAACGCGTTGGCTGAATCCACCTTCAAATTGATTGCGGAGCGTATCTTCCGCAGAGTCCCGATCATTTTTATGCACCCTGTGTCGAGCCTCATTTGGAGGCATCCCCGCCTGTCCCCTCTCCTTGCCTCTTCCTCCTCCTCCTGCTCCCTCGACGCGTGCATGCATGCGGGGCGCGTGAGACAACGAATCCACCTCGTCGGATGGGGCGTGCGGGATCTTGATTGCCTCGCTCGTCGTTGCCTCTGCGCCCACGGCCTCTGCGATCGCACTCTGAGACGTCACCTGGGAGGCCTGGGACGTCCAGCACTGGGCGCCGTAGCTCGTGCCTCTGCTAAGGGTCCCCCCTCGGAAGTGGCCATTGCTGGCACTGAAATGATAGTGGCCGAAGCTCGTCATCTGTCCCGCGCCGCGAGATATAAGAAAATGTTTGGTCAATGAGTAATTCGGCTGTGGCCACCTGGGTAGACTAGCGCGTGGTGCCCTGTCTGCGCTTCACTGCTGGCGCATCCCTCGAGGCCGCCCTCCGCCGTTTGCACAAAGAAGAAACAAGATGGCCCCGAATCGTCCACACACAGCGACTTGTCGACATTTGTGGCAACACCGCGGCCGTATTCCCTTGCTCAAGTTCTACCCTGGGCCCCGTAAGGGTGGTATCTTTGTGTAGGTGGCTTGTGTGTGTGTGTTTCCTGCTTTATCGCCCCCTTCCACTGTCCCTCTCTGTCTCTCTCGCTCCCTCTCTCTCTATCTCTCTCTCTCTCTCTCTCTCTCTCTCTCTCTCTCTCTTTCTATCTCTCTGAATTGAATTCTAATGAGATTCCAATTGGATTTCAATAGAAATGCGACGGTTCCGCATCAATTGGGTTCAGATTGAAATCTAATTGGGTTCTAATCGGATTTCAATAGGAAGGGAACGGATCCCAGATCCAGAGGATTTCCAATTGGATTCTAATTAGATTCCAATTGGATTTCAATCAAAAAGGGACGGATCACGCATCCAGAAGATTTAGATTGGAATATAATTAGATTCTAATAGGATTTCAATAGGAAGACAGCGGATCCCAGATCCAGAGGATTTCTGATTGGATTCTAATTAGATGCCAATTGGGTTTCAATACAAAAGGGGCGGATCACGCATCCAGAGGATTCACATTGGAAAATCAATAAACACGTTATGTTTTCAAGCTTTTTAGTTAAAGACTAATAAAAACGCTGTGTTTTCAATGCTTTTAACTTAAAAATCAATACAAGCATGGTGTTTTCCAATATTGTTATTCAAAAATCCATAAAAACATTGTTTTCCAGCTGTTTAAAACAAGAACCAATAACAAAAACGCTGTGTTTTCTAATCTTTTTAATGGAAGTCAATAAAAACACTATGTTTCCAGTTTTTTTATTAAAAAATCAATAGCAACATTGTGTTGTGTAGTTTTTTTTTTTTTTTTTTTTTTATAAAAAAAAAAAAAAAAAAAAAAAAAAAAAAAAAAAAAAAAAAAAAAAAACACAACGTTGTGTTTTTTTTTTTTTTTTTTTTTTTTTTTTTTTTTTTTTTTTTTTTTTTAAAATATATATATATATAATACACACACGTTTTGTTTTCAAGCTTTTTTCATTGAACATCAATAAAAACGTTGTGCTTTACAGCTTTTTTTTTTTTTTTTTTTTTTTTTTTGATTTTCAAAGGAAGCGTTGTAAATCACAGCGTTGTTTACAGATTTTGATTGGAAAACATTGTAATTCCAATGGTTCAAATGAATTCTAATGAATTCCAATGAAAATCATTGTAATTCCACTGTTCCAATGATTTTTTAGGTTTCCAGAGGCGCGCCCCCCGCCGGATCCCGAGACATCGAACATCATTGGAACATTAGAATTACAATGATTTTCATTGGAATTCATTGGAACTCATTGGAACCATTGGAATTACAATGTTTTCCAATCAAAATCTGTAAAAACGCTGTGCTTTACAGCGCTTCCCTTGGACATCCAGCAAAAACGCTGTAAAACCTAACGTTTTCATTTATTTTCAATTGAAAAAGCTTGAGAACACATAGTTTTATCAGTTTTTGAATGAAAACATTGAAAAACATTATGTTTTTATTGATTTTTATATAAACAATGGAAACATAATGTTATATATATATATAGAGAGAGATAGATTTTTAATTAAAAATGCTGGAGAACACAGAGTTTTTTTTTTTTTTTTTTTTTTTTTTATAAAAAAAAAAAAAAAAAAAAAAAAAAAAAAAAAAAAAAAAAAAAAAAAACACACACAGCGTTTTTATTGGTTCTTGTTTTAAACAGCTGGAAACCACAATGCTTTTATTGATTTTTGAATAAAAATATTGGAAACATAATCTTTCTATTGATTTTCAATTTAAGAACATTGAAAACACAGCGTTTTCAGTAGTTGTTGAATGAAAATATTGAAACTCACATCGTTCTTATTGATTTATTCTGAATGTAGAAAATTAGACAACACGGTTTTTTTTTTGATTGATTTTTTGTTCAAACAATAGGAAAACACAGCGTTTTTATTGATTTTGGATAAACATAATGTAAAACACAACGCTTTTATTCATTTTCAATTAAAAGCATGGAAAACACAACCTTTTTATTAGTTCTTAATTTAAAAAGTTGGAAAAGACAGTTTTATATATATATATATATATAAAACAAAACTGACAACGCAATCTTTTTTTATTTATTTTAAAATAAATTACCCTGCGACGCACCCAACCCACGTGCATCAAATGGCAAGAGGAGTATGCCAACATTAGCAGGAACAACGACAGTGTAGACGCGGCGATTTGCTGTGCAAGCTACATGGGATGCGCATGCGTTGCACGATTCACAGGACGACGATCGAAAGAACGAGGCTTGAGGCCCCAGGATCGAAGAAGAACGGGTACGGGAACGAGGGGTAGGAGAGGGATGGAATGGAGGGCGGGGGGGGGGCGAAAGGCCATCGCGGAAGCAGCAGCATGCATGGAGAAGGTGAGGCGGGGAATAGGACGACGATGAAAGTGGCGGGAGGAGACAGAAGACTGCCGCGTTTTTCAAGTGCGAGCTAAACCCGCAGCGCTGCCTGCGCCATGTCGTCGCAGAGTTCCACATGATAAAACTTGTTTAGAGTGCAAGGAACGAGCGAGGCGTAGCTCGCCCGCTAGCTTCTCCGCCTCCTTCCCGCACATTTCAGCGCGGGAGCTGAACGCTCGCAGGCGCGCCGCCAGGTCTGCGGGCGGCCCGCGGGAAAGAAACTCAAGGCCGGGGTCGCGCATCATCAATCGGTTGTCCATCGTCCAAAGTTGCACTGGCGACGTACTGGTTGAACGCGGAGCGAGCAGCATCACGCGCGTGCCTGAACGCCACGCAGGCGCAGTGCACGCGCGATTGGGACTTCAGGTCGATCACGCGCGTCTCCACCAGGCTTGGCAACACCGCGCGACTGAGGATCTCACTGCGGTCTGCCATGCTGCTGTCCGCGAATGCAATGCGCTGCCTGCAAGTAAGGCGGCGGCGTCCACTTGTCTCAGAAGATGTTCCCGCGGGCCCGAAGGGCGACCGCCAGCTCGAGCCGCGGCGCCGGCAGGCCAGATAAGGATCATGCAACAGCAAAGACGATGACAGAGCAACGAGGTATCGGCGAGTGCATGACCGGCCTCCGTTTCCTGCACTTCTTTCCTGTAGTTCCCCTAGCTCATCGAGCTCAGCAGATGTTTCTGCGGGTCCGAAGGACGACCGCCAGCTCGAGTCGCAGCGCCGACGAGCTGCATCCACATCAGGCAACACCCCAGGAGACACTGGCACACAACGATTTGACGTCAGTCAGTGCCAGACCACTCCATGTCTAGTTCCTCGCACACATACAGTCGATCGCAGATGCGGGATAATCGAAGTAGAATGACGGGTCCAATCTGCGTCCGCGTAGGACGTCACTATGCTGGACCCCGCAGCAGGTCTCGAAAGTGGCGACAGTTTCATGGGCCCCACAGCAGCCCTCGAAAGTGGCGACAGTTTCACAGATCGTAGCCCCCCAGCGCTGGCGAGGTCTAATCTGAGTCCCCGTAGGACGTCACTCCGCTGGCCCCCCAGCAGCCTTCGAAAGTGGCGACAGTTTCACAGATCGCAGCCCCCCAGGGATGGCGAGGTCTAATATGTATCCCTGTAGGGCGTCACTCCGCTGGGCCCCCCACGCAGCCTTCGAAAGTGGCGACAGTTTCACAGATCGCAGCCCCCCAGGGATGGCGAGGTCTAAGCTGAATCCCCGTAGGGCGTCACTCCGCTGGGCCCCCCAGCAGCCCTCGAAAGTGGCGACAGTTTCACAGATCGCAGCCCCCCAGGAATGGCGAGGTCTAATCTGAATCCCCGTAGGGCGTCACTCCGCTGGGCCCCCCAGCAGGCCTCGAAAGTGGCGACAGTTTCACAGATCGCAGCCCCCCAGGGATGGCGAGGTCTAATCTGAATCCCCGTAGGCGTCACTCCGCTGGGCCCCCCAGCAGCCCTCGAAAGTGGCGACAGTTTCACAGATCGCAGCCCCCCAGGGATGGCGAGGTCTAATCTGAATCCCCGTAGGGCGTCACTCCGCTGGGCCCCCCAGCAGGCCTCGAAAGTGGCGACAGTTTCACAGATCGCAGCCCCCCAGGGATGGCGAGGTTTAATCTGAATCCCTAAACTCCGCTGGGCCCCCCAGCCCTAAAGTGGCTCCCCGTAGGGCGTCACTCCGCTGGGCCCCCCAGCAGCCCTCGAAAGTGGCGACAGTTTCACAATCGAGCCCCCCAGTGATGGCGAGGTCTAATCTGATCCCCGTAGGTGCGTCACTCCGCTGGGCCCCCCAGCAGCCCTCGAAAGTGGCGACAGTTTCACAGATCGCAGCCCCCCAGGGATGGCGAGGTCTAATCTGAATCCCCGTAGGGCGTCACTCCGCTGGGCCCCCCAGCAGCCCTCGAAAGTGGCGACAGTTTCACAGATCGCAGCCCCCCAGGGATGGCGAGGTCTAATCTGAATCCCCGTAGGGCGTCACTCCGCTGGGCCCCCCAGCAGGCCTCGAAAGTGGCGACAGTTTCACAGATCGCAGCCCCCCAGGGATGGCGAGGTCTAATCTGAATCCCCGTAGGGCGTCACTCCGCTGGGCCCCCCAGCAGCCTCGAAAGTGGCGACAGTTTCACAGATCGCAGCCCCCCAGGGATGGCGAGGTCTAATCTGAATCCCCGTAGGGCGTCACTCCGCTGGGCCCCCCAGCAGGCCTCGAAAGTGGCGACATTTTCACAGATCGCAGCCCCCCAGGGATGGCGAGGTCTAATCTGAATCCCCGTAGGGCGTCACTCCGCTGGGCCCCCCAGCAGCCTCGAAAGTGGCGACAGTTTCACAGATCGCAGCCCCCCAGGGATGGCGAGGTCTAATCTGAATCCCCGTAGGGCGTCACTCCGCTGGGCCCCCCAGCAGGCCTCGAAAGTGGCGACAGTTTCACAGATCGCAGCCCCCCAGGGATGGCGAGGTTTAATCTGAATCCCCGTAGGGCGTCACTCCGCCGGGCCCCCCAGCAGGCCTCGAAAGTGGCGACAGTTTCACAGATCGCAGCCCCCCAGGGATGGCGAGGTCTAATCTGAATCCCCGTAGGGCGTCACTCCGCTGGGCCCCCCACGCAGCCTCGAAAGTGGCGACAGTTTCACAGATCGCAGCCCCCCAGGGATGGCGAGGTTTAATCTGAATCCCCGTAGGGCGTCGCTCCGCTGGGCCCCCCAGCAGCCCTCGAAAGTGGCGACAGCTTCACAGATCGCAGCCCCTCCCGCAAGAGAAGAGAGGAGGAGGCGGGAGGGGGCGGGAAGGAAGGAAGGAAGGAAGGAAGGAAGGTGGAGACCGCAGTGCTCTATTCAAAACAAGTACCCAACCAAGGAGGGTTGGGGAAAAATGGAAAAACCTTGCGTTGTTATTGATTTTTGTTTGATCCAACTAAAACATATAACGTTTTTTTTTATGTAATTTCACATAGAACGATTGGAAACCACAGCGTTATTATTATTTTTTTACGGAAACGCTGTAAACCACAGCGTTTTCATTGATTTGCAATTACAAAAAAAAAACTAGAACACACAGCCATTTTTTGTTTTTGAATGAGAATATTGGAAAACATATCGTTGTCATTGGTTCCCTTATGTTTCACATAGAACACCAACGAATCTCATTAAGAACAATAAATACATAACGTAATAGTGTGTTCGCGCGTTTACGCATTCAATCGTTTCTAACACGTTCCCCATATGTTTCCACACTGTAGCGCATCTGTGGCGCCGCTGTTTTTTTCTGGCATTTAATGTTTTCGCGCAGATTCCCAAATAATCTGATTAAAAACAATAAATACATGAAGTAATAGTGTGTTCGCACGTTTAAGCCTTCAAGCGTTTCTAATGCGTTTCCAATACGTTTTCACACTTGTGGCGCATCTGTGGCGCAGCTGTTTTTTCTAGCACGCGTTGCTCTCACACGAACCCCCTGAATAATAGTGTTAGAAATTGTAAATACATGAACTAATAGTGCGTTCGCACGCTGAGGCCTTGAAGCATTTCTAATGCGTTTCCCATATGTTACCACGTGGTGGCGCATCTGTGGCGCCGTTGTTCTTCTGTCATTTACTGCTTGCACACGTCACCATCATCATCATCATCGTCATCATCGTCATCGTCATCATCATCATCATTATCACCGTTATCATGTTGGTCGTCGCTCTCGAGTACGGCCTTCGGTGCCCCTTCAAAAGGGCCGCCGAACATGCTGGACTGGAAAGGCGGCGGGACTTGCCGCAGGCAGCTAGATATCACCAGCCATGAAAGATGACAGAAAGAGAGAGAGAGAGAGAGAGAGAGAGAGAGAGAGAGAGAGAGAGAGAGAGAGAGAGAGAGAGAAAACTGAGGAGAGGGAGGGAGAAATCGATGCGATCACATAGGTCGACGCATGCGCAACAATAATCCCCAAGACGGCACAAGAGGGCCTCAAGACAGCCCAAGATCGCCCCGAGAGCCCCAAGATCGTGGCGAGGCGTAACGATGCTCTCTGTTTGACACAACGATGCTCTCTGCGCCCCGAGAGCCCCAAGATCTCCGTCTTGGTTTTTAATGAGCCATGCGCCGAGCCTGGCAGCGATTCCGAAGTGGATGTACAAGCGTTCTACCGCAACAAGAGAAAACGATATCATGCAAATCCTACACACCGCGCATCGAAAGCAAGCTAACCGTCGCTGGAGAGGCGGCGGCAAGCGGCCCCGAAACAGCAAAAGCAAACAAGCGGCAGGCAGGCAGAAGCGGCAGCGGCAAATATAGCAGCGCGAGAGGCGCCACGTTTGTTTCTCACGTAAACGATACAGCGATTCAGTCTCCATGCGCAACAGTTCAAAAACGGTGACCTGGACCCCATATCACATGGTCCCCGCAGGCTGCTCTACATAGGCTATCCAAGGCAGCTCCTTAGATGCGAAAAATCACGGGCGGTGCGCAGGCTGCTGTGACCAGGTGCCCCCCGACGGACGCGAAGAGGTCCGCCCAGTCGGGGGGCATCCCGTCCAGGTCGCTGGCATACAAGTAAATGTAGCCAACCACCACCTTCGGTAACACCCGCAGCAAGTTGCTCCATACCTGCGGTGGCACCGTCGAAGCGCTCGCGTCGGCAGCGCAGCCGAGTCACTCCTCGGTCGCCGCGCCGACCGCGCATCGGCCAGATGCCGCGTTCGAGGCCAGGGCGGCGCTCCGAGGAGCGACTCGGGTGAGCCGCCGATGCGAGCGCTTCGACAGCAAGCCAGGCGCCTCCGAGGGGGCCCAGCCGAGGTTCGCCGCAACCAGGACCCACGAGGCGAGGTGCTGGTCGGACAACCACTTGCTCGCCTTGGTGCGCGGGCAACGAAGCTACGCGCGAAACCGACGTCGACCATCGATGGGGCGGCGCGACACATGAAATGCAATCGTAAGATTGCATTTCGTTACTTAAGAAATCATGACATCGACCGCACATGGGTCCCGCCTCTCCGATCGAATTGTATAGACCAGGGCGATGCCGCGGACGTCAACGGGCATCCACGCTCGATCACCCGTGGATGGCACGTGGATGCAGAAGAACCCATTCAGCACGACATTGGAGGCGGCCATAGTGGCTGCAAGCGGGAAGAAAGGCGGGGAAAGGGCCGCCTGCAGGTCGATAAACGAACGGACTGGGCGAGCCCGGTGCGTCGGGGGAACGCTCGGCGAGCCGATCGGCCGCGACGGGAGAGGAAGGGGAGTGCGGCAGAAAGGCATGCGACCCCAACGAGCAGAACAACGCCTCATCGCGGATAGAACGGATTTGGCATCATGGGTACCAAATCCGTTCCGCAGGGTTGAAGGTTTACGTTCGGACTATTGGATTCGAACGCGCGGCGAGTCGTTCACAGCCCAGCCGGGCGCCAATCAAAACGAATTTCAAGCTCAACGAGCAGCGCGACCAAATGCAGAACGGATTTGACAACGCAGAGACCACATCCGTTCCGCGTGTTCCAGGGATCCCTTTCGGACCCTTCGTTTCGATGCAATTTCGATCGGGTTTGGCAACGTGAATGGCAAATCAGATCTGCGTGCCCCAGCGGCCACGTTCGGACGACTGCATTCGAAATTCCACGTGAATCGTCCACGGCCCAGCCGAGCGCCAATCAAAACCACATTCGGGCCCAACGAGCAGTGCAACCATTCATCGACTGCGGAACGGATTTGGCAATTCAAGGGCCAAATCCGTTCAATGAGCTCCAGCGATCACTCTCGGGCCCTCGGTTCCGATGCAGATGGGGCGGATTTGGCAATATGAGGGCCAAATCCGTCCCACGTGCTCGGATGACTAATTTCAAACCTGCGCGGACAACCACGCGGCGAACTGATCGAGGCCCAGGAGGGGGTTGTCAGTGCGACACTCAACTCCGACAAGAGAGACAACTACTCGTCGCAGAAATGGGGGTTCGGCAACATGCGAGGCGCATCCGCTCCGCGCGCTCGAGTGACCACTGTCGGACTCCATGCGACGCTCCTCGCATGGAGCATCCCCTCGCCCTCCTGCTCGTCCGCCCCGCGCGCCGTCGCTCGGGCGTGACTGATGCCCGCGCGACACTGGCGTCGCCCCTGGAAAACGGTTGCCTAGACAGGCCAGCCGCGCCATCGCGGCGAGCGCGATAGCTGCTGCTCGGCAGCGAGGCGGCTCGGCCCCGCTCTCAGCACGCGCCCCGCCCCCCGTCAGTCCATCTGCTCAGGATCTTCGCCGTGCTAGTCGACGATGTGGTCGCCCCCCTCGCCCTGCGACGCGCGGCTGCCCGCGGCGTCGGCGTCGCCACCCGCGCGCATCTTCTTGCTCGGCCCGCTCGGCGACGAGACGTCGTCCAAGTCGATCTCGGCGCCCCCTGCGAGGGAGAGGGGTCGCGCGGGAGCTGAACGCTCGCAGGCGCGCCGCCAGGTCTGCGGGCGGCCCGCGGGAAAGAAACTCAAGGCCGGGGTCGCGCATCATCAATCGGTTGTCCATCGTCCAAAGTTGCACTGGCGACGTACTGGTTGAACGCGGAGCGAGCAGCATCGCGCGCGTGCCTGAACGCCACGCAGGTACAGTGCACGCGCGATTGGGACTTCAGGTCGATCACGCGCGTCCCCACCAGGCTTGGCAACACCACGCGTTGCCGCCCAGACGGCGGTCGTGCATGCTGCCTTTGTATTGCTTGTTATGTTTTGTTGTTTTTTTTTTTTCTGAGTTTTGGTTTGTTTTTTTTTCCTTTAATGTTTTTTTTTGTTTTTCTTTTATTTTGTATGATTCCTTGTCTGCTTTTTTTTTTCTGACTTTAATTGTCCGCTGAATGCATTGCGCTGCCTGCAACGTAAGGAGGCGGGCGTCCACTTGTCTCTGTAGATGTTCCCGCGGAGGCCCCCAGGGCGACCGCCAGCTCGAGCCGCGGCGCCGGTTGGCCAGATAAGGATCATGCAACAGCAAAGACGATGACAGAGCAACGAGGTATCGGCGAGTGCATGACCGGCCTCCGTTTCCTGCACTTCTTCCTTGTAGTTCCCCTAGCTCATCGAGCTCAGCAGATGTTTCTGCGGGTCCGAAGGACGACCGCCAGCTCGAGTCGCAGCGCCGACGAGCTGCATCACATCAGGCAACACCCCAGGAGACACTGGCACACAACGATTTGACGTCAGTCAGTGCCAGACCACTCCATGTCTAGTTCCTCGCACACATACCGTCGATCGCAGATGCGGGATAATCGAAGTAGAATGACGGGTCCAATCTGCGTCCGCGTAGGACGTCACTATGCTGGACCCCGCAGCAGGTCTCGAAAGTGGCGACAGTTTCATGAGCCCCACAGCAGCCCTCGAAAGTGGCGACAGTTTCACAGATCGTAGCCCCCCAGCGCTGGCGAGGTCTAATCTGAGTCCCCGTAGGACGTCACTCCGCTGGGCCCCCAGCAGCCTTCGAAAGTGGCGACAGTTTCACAGATCGCAGCCCCCCAGGGATGGCGAGGTCTAATATGTATCCCTGTAGGGCGTCACTCCGCTGGGCCCCCCACGCAGCCTTCGAAAGTGGCGACAGTTTCACAGATCGCAGCCCCCCAGGGATGGCGAGGTCTAAGCTGAATCCCCGTAGGGCGTCACTCCGCTGGGCCCCCAGCAGCCCTCGAAAGTGGCGACAGTTTCACAGATCGCAGCCCCCCAGGAATGGCGAGGTCTAATCTGAATCCGTAGGGGGTCACTCCGCCGGGCCCCCACAGGCAGCCTCGAAAGTGGCGACAGCTTCCAGGTCGCACCCCCCCAGGATGGCGAGGATCAGTATCTGAATCCCCGTAGGGCGTCACTTCAGCAGGGCCCCCCCAGCAGCCCTAGAAAGTGGCGACAGTTCCAGAGATCGCAGCCCCCCAGAATGGCGAGGTTTAGTCTGAATCCCCGTATGGCAGGGCGTCACTCGCTGGGCCCCCAGAAGCCCTTCGAAAGTGGCGGACAGTGTCGCCAGATCCGCAGCTCCCCCAGGGTATGGCGAGGTCTCTAATCTGAGTGCCCCTGTAGGCGTCACTCTCGCTGGGCCCCCGCCAGCATCCTCGAAAGTGGCGACGGCTTCACAGATAGCAGCCACCCAGGGGTGGCCCCTGAGGGTCTAATCTGATCCCGTAGGGGCGTCACTCGCCGGGGCCCCCCCAGCAGCCCTCGAAAGTGGCCGAAGTTTCACACAGTTTCGCAGATCGCAGCCCCCCAGGGATGGCGAGGTCTAATTTGAATCCGCGCGTGGCCCTCACTGTGCTGGGCCCCCCAGCAGGCCGGCCTCGAAAGTGGCGACAGTTTCGCAGATCGCAGCCCCCCAGGGATGGCGAGGTCTAATCTGAATCCCCGTAGGGCGTCACTCCGCTGGGCCCCCCAGCAGCCTCGAAAGTGGCGACAGTTTCACAGATCGCAGCCCCCCAGGGATGGCGAGGTCTAATTTGAATCCGCGTGTGGCGTCACTGTGCTGGGCCCCCCAGCAGGCCTCGAAAGTGGCGACAGTTTCACAGATCGCAGCCCCCAGGGATGGCGAGGTCTAATTTGAGTCCCGTAGGTGCGTCACTCCGCTGGGCCCCCCAGCAGGCCTCGAAAGTGGCGACAGTTTCACAGATCGCAGCCCCCCAGGGATGGCGAGGTCTAATCTGAATCCCCGTAGGGCGTCACTCCGCTGGGCCCCCCAGCAGGCCTCGAAAGTGGCGACAGTTTCACAGATCGCAGCCCCCCAGGGATGGCGAGGTCTAATCTGAATCCCCGTAGGGCGTCACTCCGCTGGGCCCCCCAGCAGCCTCGAAAGTGGCGACAGTTTCACAGATCGCAGCCCCCCAGGGATGGCGAGGTCTAATCTGAATCCCCGTAGGGCGTCACTCCGCTGGGCCCCCCAGCAGGCCTCGAAAGTGGCGACAGTTTCACAGATCGCAGCCCCCCAGGGATGGCGAGGTCTAATCTGAATCCCCGTAGGGCGTCACTCCGCTGGGCCCCCCACGCAGCCTCGAAAGTGGCGACAGTTTCACAGATCGCAGCCCCCCAGGGATGGCGAGGTCTAATCTGAATCCCCGTAGGGCGTCGCTCCGCTGGGCCCCCCAGCAGCCCTCGAAAGTGGCGACAGCTTCACAGATCGCAGCCCCTCCCGCAAGAGAAGAGAGGAGGAGGCGGGAGGGGGCGGGAAGGAAGGAAGGAAGGAAGGAAGGAAGGTGGAGACCGCAGTGCTCTATTCAAAACAAGTACCCAACCAAGGAGGGTTGGGGAAAAATGGAAAAACCTTGCGTTGTTATTGATTTTTGTTTGATCCAACTAAAACATATAACGTTTTTTATGTAATTTCACATAGAACGATTGGAAACCACAGCGTTATTATTATTTGTTTACGGAAACGCTGTAAAACACAGCGTTTTCATTGATTTGCAATTACAAAAAAAACTAGAACACACAGCCATTTTTTGTTTTTGAATGAGAATATTGGAAAACATATCGTTGTCATTGGTTCCCTTATGTTTCACATAGAACACCAACGAATCTCATTAAGAACAATAAATACATAACGTAATAGTGTGTTCGCGCGTTTACGCATTCAATCGTTTCTAACACGTTCCCCATATGTTTCCACACTGTAGCGCATCTGTGGCGCCGCTGTTTTTTTTCTGGCATTTAATGTTTTCGCGCAGATTCCCAAATAATCTGATTAAAAACAATAAATACATGAAGTAATAGTGTGTTCGCACGTTTAAGCCTTCAAGCGTTTCTAATGCGTTTCCAATACGTTTTCACACTTGTGGCGCATCTGTGGCGCAGCTGTTTTTTCTAGCACGCGTTGCTCTCACACGAACCCCCTGAATAATAGTGTTAGAAATTGTAAATACATGAACTAATAGTGCGTTCGCACGCTGAGGCCTTGAAGCATTTCTAATGCGTTTCCCATATGTTACCACGTGGTGGCGCATCTGTGGCGCCGTTGTTCTTCTGTCATTTACTGCTTGCACACGTCACCATCATCATCATCATCGTCATCATCGTCATCGTCATCATCATCATCATTATCACCGTTATCATGTTGGTCGTCGCTCTCGAGTACGGCCTTCGGTGCCCCTTCAAAAGGGCCGCCGAACATGCTGGACTGGAAAGGCGGCGGGACTTGCCGCAGGCAGCTAGATATCACCAGCCATGAAAGATGACAGAAAGAGAGAGAGAGAGAGAGAGAGAGAGAGAGAGAGAGAGAGAGAGAGAGAGAGAAAGAAAACTGAGGAGAGGGAGGGAGAAATCGATGCGATCACATAGGTCGACGCATGCGCAACAATAATCCCCAAGACGGCACAAGAGGGCCTCAAGACAGCCCAAGATCGCCCCGAGAGCCCCAAGATCGTGGCGAGGCGCAACGATGCTCTCTGTTTGACACAACGATGCTCTCTGCGCCCCGAGAGCCCCAAGATCTCCGTCTTGGTTTTTAATGAGCCATGCGCCGAGCCCGGCAGCGATTCCGAAGTGGATGTGCAAGCGTTCTACCGCAACAAGAGAAAACGATATCATGCAAATCCTACACACCGCGCATCGAAAGCAAGCTAACCGTCGCTGGAGAGGCGGCGGCAAGCGGCCCCGAAACAGCAAAAGCAAACAAGCGGCAGGCAGGCAGAAGCGGCAGCGGCAAATATAGCAGCGCGAGAGGCGCCACGTTTGTTTCTCACGTAAACGATACAGCGATTCAGTCTCCATGCGCAACAGTTCAAAAACGGTGACCTGGACCCCATATCACATGGTCCCCGCAGGCTGCTCTACATAGGCTATCCAAGGCAGCTCCTTAGATGCGAAAGATCACGGGCGGTGCGCAGGCTGCTGTGACCAGGTGCCCCCCGACGGACGCGAAGAGGTCCGCCCAGTCGGGGGGCATCCCGTCCAGGTCGCTGGCATACAAGTAAATGTAGCCAACCACCACCTTCGGTAACACCCGCAGCAAGTTGCTCCATACCTGCGGTGGCACCGTCGAAGCGCTCGCGTCGGCAGCGCAGCCGAGTCACTCCTCGGTCGCCGCGCCGACCGCGCATCGGCCAGATGCCGCGTTCGAGGCCAGGGCGGCGCTCCGAGGAGCGACTCGGGTGAGCCGCCGATGCGAGCGCTTCGACAGCAAGCCAGGCGCCTCCGAGGGGACCCAGCCGAGGTTCGCCGCAACCAGGACCCACGAGGCGAGGTGCTGGTCGGACAACCACTTGCTCGCCTTGGTGCGCGGGCAACGAAGCTACGCGCGAAACCGACGTCGACCATCGATGGGGCGGCGCGACACATGAAATGCAATCGTAAGATTGCATTTCGTTACTTAAGAAATCATGACATCGACCGCACATGGGTCCCGCCTCTCCGATCGAATTGTATAGACCAGGGCGATGCCGCGGACGTCAACGGGCATCCACGCTCGATCACCCGTGGATGGCACGTGGATGCAGAAGAACCCATTCAGCACGACATTGGAGGCGGCCATAGTGGCTGCAAGCGGGAAGAAAGGCGGGGAAAGGGCCGCCTGCAGGTCGATAAACGAACGGACTGGGCGAGCCCGGTGCGTCGGGGGAACGCTCGGCGAGCCGATCGGCCGCGACGGGAGAGGAAGGGGAGTGCGGCAGAAAGGCATGCGACCCCAACGAGCAGAACAACGCCTCATCGCGGATAGAACGGATTTGGCATCATGGGTACCAAATCCGTTCCGCAGGGTTGAAGGTTTACGTTCGGACTATTGGATTCGAACGCGCGGCGAGTCGTTCACAGCCCAGCCGGGCGCCAATCAAAACGAATTTCAAGCTCAACGAGCAGCGCGACCAAATGCAGAACGGATTTGACAACGCAGAGACCACATCCGTTCCGCGTGTTCCAGGGATCCCTTTCGGACCCTTCGTTTCGATGCAATTTCGATCGGGCTTGGCAACGTGAATGGCAAATCAGATCTGCGTGCCCCAGCGGCCACGTTCGGACGACTGCATTCGAAATTCCACGTGAATCGTCCACGGCCCAGCCGAGCGCCAATCAAAACCACATTCGGGCCCAACGAGCAGTGCAACCATTCATCGACTGCGGAACGGATTTGGCAATTCAAGGGCCAAATCCGTTCAATGAGCTCCAGCGATCACTCTCGGGCCCTCGGTTCCGATGCAGATGGGGCGGATTTGGCAATATGAGGGCCAAATCCGTCCCACGTGCTCGGATGACTAATTTCAAACCTGCGCGGACAACCACGCGGCGAACTGATCGAGGCCCAGGAGGGGGTTG
Organism: Prorocentrum cordatum; assembly: GCA_963575745.1. Taxonomy (NCBI): domain Eukaryota; class Dinophyceae; order Prorocentrales; family Prorocentraceae; genus Prorocentrum; species Prorocentrum cordatum. The sequence goes on along the minus strand of CAUYUJ010021671.1, from coordinate 549,192 downwards.
TCAGTGCGACACTCAACTCCGACAAGAGAGACAACTACTCGTCGCAGAAATGGGGGTTCGGCAACATGCGAGGCGCATCCGCTCCGCGCGCTCGAGTGACCACTGTCGGACTCCATGCGACGCTCCTCGCATGGAGCATCCCCTCGCCCTCCTGCTCGTCCGCCCCGCGCGCCGTCGCTCGGGCGTGACTGATGCCCGCGCGACACTGGCGTCGCCCCTGGAAAACGGTTGCCTAGACAGGCCAGCCGCGCCATCGCGGCGAGCGCGATAGCTGCTGCTCGGCAGCGAGGCGGCTCGGCCCCGCTCTCAGCACGCGCCCCGCCCCCCGTCAGTCCATCTGCTCAGGATCTTCGCCGTGCTAGTCGACGATGTGGTCGCCCCCCTCGCCCTGCGACGCGCGGCTGCCCGCGGCGTCGGCGTCGCCACCCGCGCGCATCTTCTTGCTCGGCCCGCTCGGCGACGAGACGTCGTCCAAGTCGATCTCGGCGCCCCCTGCGAGGGAGAGGGGTCGCGCGAACGCGGGCCTCCTCTGTGATGGGGGTGGCGAATGCATCTCCTCCTTCACATCCGCGCCAGCGGCGGCAGCGCTGCTGGCCGAGCCGCCCCCAGACCACAGCTTCTTCTTGAATAGCTCGAGTTCCTCTGCCTCCATCTGGGTTCTCGCGGCCACAGGGATGAGCTCGCCAGTCTTCTTCCAGCGCTTCAGGATCTGGAGTGCCTCGTCAGTGATGAACTTCGGCGTCTTGAGCTCGTAGCGCTCGATCTTGACCTCGTCGCAGACTCCAGCGGGGCGCACGAAGAACGACTTCTCCGTGTTCACACATACTTGCACGCGTCGCAATACGGCATCAATGTCAGGCTGGCTCATTTCCACGTGGAACGCAGGCCGGAACATCTTGGCGAAAACCTGGTAGGTAATGCCAGTGTACCCGAAGCCCTTCGACTGTGGATGCCTTGCGGAAAACCGATTTCTCTGCTGCAGGCCCTCCCCAGAGCCACGTCTGCGAGTCTTGCGATCGCCGCTGGCCAACCGATCTGGCCCGCCGAAAGCAGGGGCCCACCTGCCAGCGACGATCGCAAGCGCACTCAACCAGGCTCCAGTCAGAGGGGGCAGAGAAACTTGATTTCCGAAACGGCAACTCCAACCTCTGACCGTCGAGGGTGATGTGGGGCTCTGCGTCCAAGTCCACCTTATTGTCCCCCGCGCTGTGATGCTCCTTGCCGTCGAACTTGGTGCTCGAATACCTTTCCGTTGTCATATGAGACTTTTTCTTCTTATCGAAAAATGCCTTTATCTTTCTCGGAGGCATTCGGTCCAGATCGCCATCGTCGAACATGGTAGAGATGTGCGGTTGGCCAGCGTCCTCGCGGAAGTGGTCGAAGTCCGTGGAGGAGCGAACGCCGGCCGTCGCGCCGACGAGGTCCATTTTGAAGATGCGGTAGCGCGCCATGGCGAAACCGACGATGTACTGCACGCTGGACTTGCCGCTCCCGCCGATTCCAAGCCACAGCTGCGCGTCCTCGTCCCATTTGTCCATGTGCTTTTCGAGGATGGCCTGGAGCCACGGCTGGATATGGCACCAGAATAGCGGATACTCCTCCTCGGGCGCTGCCTGGGCGTCCGCTTCCTTCAGGTCCTTGATGGCAGCGAGGACGCGGCCGACGTTCCAGCCGAAGATCGGAGATTCCTCCCTCTGCGTCTCTGTGTCGACCCAGCGGCGCATTTTGCAACCTCTCTTGGTGAAGAAGTGCTTGTTCTTCTCGATGAAGTCGTAACCGTCGGAGATCTGCTGCGCCGTCTCCATCCTGTCGGAGCGCTTGCCCGACTTCGTCCTGAAGGTATGGCACGTAACCTGGAAGCCGCCCATGCGCTGGAAAAGGTAGATGAAAGCTGACGGTCCAAACCTCTTGTTTGCTCCGAAATTCACCAAGATCGCGCCACCCTGGCACACGCGCCGCGCGATGTCGAGATGGGGCTTCCCGTCGAACACGAAGTGCTTGAACACCTCAACCTTGTTGTTCTCGGCTGGAAGCATGCGCAGGTTCATGTGGAAGTTGAATGCTATCACGGCCTTCGGGCGGAGAACGCCTGGGAGTTGGAGATGCTCGTGGTTCTGCATCAGGCCCAGCACGGCGACCTTGTCGAAATCGTCATCGACGCCCAAGCACACGTCGACGAGGTGCGTCACGGGAAGCGTGCCTGGCTTTGCGCGCGAAGTGAGCTCGTCCATGAGCGGCAGGTGCACCGGCTGGATGGCCCGCCGCGGGCCGTCGCGATGGTCGGGCTTCTAGCGCGCCCGTCACCTTCACCGCCAGCTCGAAGGAGATCGGGCTATCTTCTTCCTGCTCGTACTGCTGGGCCAGCGTCGATGGCGCGCCCGAAGAGGACTGCGCGCCTGAGCTGGCGGCCATCTCGCGCCGACCTGGCGCGGCGGCGAAACAAGACCAGACCGCCTCGGGCTCGGCACCCCGATAAGACTTGAGCCCAAACCTACATGAGCACCGTTGTAAAGTATACCGCGGGCGTGTTTTAGATGTTGTCATTACCACTGCGCGCGCGTACCAATGTACGTGATATATATATATATATATATATATATATATATATATATTATATATATATATATATATATATGTATGTATTACACGCGCACGCGTGGATATGCATATGTTTGTTTTCCTGCAACGCCAAATCTAGAAACCATGGCGCTTCTGCCCGCGCTTTCTGCAATGATTCCAAGCTGTCTTCAGCCCGAGAAACCCGCCGACTCTCTTCCGACCGCTCCCGCTCGGCTCCCGCGAAGCTCCTCTGGCGAAGCACGTTTCGACCAGATCCCGCAAATATTCCATTCGCGCTCGCATGACAAAGTGCATGATCACTGGTATCTTTGGATAAACGGCGAACCCACTTGGACCTGGAGGCATGCAAGAGAGAGAGAGAGAGAGATAATGAGAAAGAGAAATGCATAAATATACCGAAAACGAGAAAGGCAATGAGGAAGCAGAAAACGCACAAGCCACCTACACAAAGATACCACCCCCACCCCTGGCCCCCCCCTACCCACTTGAGCTTTTAATGTTTCACCGTGTCTGTGCTTCACTGCTGGCGTATCCCTCGAGGCCGCCCTCCGCCGTTTGCACAAAGAAGAAACAAGATGGCCCCGAATCGTCCACATCATCATCATCATCATCATCAGCATCAGCATCAGCATCGTCGTCATCATCAGCATCGTCATCATCATCAGCAGCATCAGCGTCGTCAGCATCATCAGCTTCATCGTCATGCCCATAGTCACAGTCATGTTCGCTATTATTCCGTCGTCATCATCACCACCATCAGAAACACCATCGCCATCATCACCAGCAGCATCATCATCATCATCATCATCATCACAATCATCATCACCACCATCAGCATACTCATAATTCTCATCGTAGAAGTCAGAGAGGATAACAGCGGGATTGGCGAGGCAGAGACAGACGGTCGAGGCGGCTTACATGCAACAGCGCCCAGTTGTGTATATCCTGACGAGCGGGGTCTGGCTGGCGTATTTCTGTCCAGCGAGGAATTTCCCGAGCAAACATGTCGCGTCGGTGCTGGTCCCCAGGACGCCACCCAATACCATCGACGTTCTGCCTCCCGTCCTCCTCCCGAGCAAAGTTGAAGCCACCCCCGATCAGATCCAGAGCGTTCCCTGCGTCTTTGAATGCCTTTCGATGCACCGTGGAGAACGACAGAAGACCCGAATGGGCTCGCCAGAAGTAGGGAGATGGACATTGAGCACCCAGAGACATCCACGTGTACCAGTGCATTTCGGTAAGAGAATTTCCCAGGATTGATAACAGAGTGCCGGATGCCCGCGAAGAGGGAACAGAGAGGGGCGGATAAGACGGTCAGAATTCCACCTGCAATCTCAAAGACACGCCCAGAGAACCCAAGATTTCGCTCCACGAAGATCGCGACGCAATGCGTTTGCAGTTCCAGTTGCCCCATGGGTTTCCTGCTGGCAGAGAGCGTCTGCCCAGCGAGATTTTGCCGAAAGCATATTGCGCCGCTATGATGCACGCAGGGGGAAAGAGGTGATGGCAGCGAAGAGCCCCTAGCGTTCCAAGTGAGAGAAGAGAAGGAGAGGCATAATACGGAGGGAAGAAAGGGAGAGACCACCTGGATGGCGCGCCCCCGCCATCGTGAGAGGCATTGCTGGGCTCACCCGACTCCGAGTCCGAGCGACTAGAAGAATTGGTGACAGAGGCGAAGCCTTCTTCACCAAACACATGCTTCAACAAATTGGGGCCCCGACCAAAGAAGGATTAGAGCGACCTGGTCGGTCTGATTCATCTTCAAAAGTGGCGCGGGAGAACCGCGTCGAGCGTATCCTTGTTTTTTGTAAGCAAAGCCTCAGGCCAAGCGCCGGATGCCATCATCTTCCAAGGATTCGCGAGTGACCCGGAAGTTTTGCGGGCATCCCGAAAACATTTCCGCCGATCCCGTTCGACTTAGCCGGGGGGCCCTCCTTACCGGGCTATTCCTGGGCAGTGTGACGGGCCTCGCCCATCTTGAACAATGGCGCGTTTCTCGATGAAAATATTGCGTCGAACACGAAGCGGCGTCGTATCGGCGGGGCCCCCAGGATTGGCCATCAGGCATGCCTCGCTGGGCTTCCGAAGTTATCGGAGGAGTTGGACGCCGCGGCTGGGGATGGGAATTCAGCGCGATGCTCTTCTGGAGGTCGCAAGCGCAGACGCGAGCTGGTCTTCCTGCTGTCTCTGTCTCTCACCTCGAGACGATGTCCTGGGCAATTCGTCTCGATCAAGGGTCTGCGCCGCGAGGCGGCCCCTGGAGCCGAGGGCGAGGAGCCGATGGGCATCTTCGAGCGAGGCCGAGGTTGCCCTCGGCGCCCGTCGAAGCATCCGAACGAAAATAAAGTGCGCGCCGCTCGCCGAGGACTGAGCGAGACGCGGGGGCTCGGGGGGCAGTCATCTGCGGGGCGCGCCAAACTGCGCCCGACCGATCCTGGGCCGCACTCTGCTGAGCAAGGGCGTCGTCGAGCCCGGAGCTCAGTCCCTTGACGGACTGACCGTGGATGGCGGTCGTGGCACTGGTGCCCGAGGTCGTACCGTCTGGCATCTGTCCAGTCGGATGCAGGAGGTGCAATCTCACAGCTCGAACGGAGCTCACTCTGAAAGGATTGCGTATTGGCGCTGGTCGCAGGGGGCGAGCCGACGGCGATCCAGCAGCGGAGAGCTTCCGATTTCTTTCAGCAGGTGAGCGGGAACGAAGCATATGGTGTGTGAAACAGAACGGCAGCATCATAGCGACTCGCCTGCTTAGCTTACGCGGGAGGGGGGGGGGGACGGGGGAGGAAGAGAGGGGGGAGGACCGGAGCGGGGCAACAGTAAGCAGGCAAGCCCCTATGAAAGAGGTGAGCGGGGCAGAGGTCATTTCGGAGTCCATGCCCGCCGCTCCTGCTGCCATCCAACTGGCCAAGGATCCTTGGACCCCCCCCCTACCTCCGCCGCGTTTGCCAGTGGGGGCCTGGGGCCGTCTCCCCCGCCTCGCGGAGCCTCTCTGGACTCCAGGGGCCCTGGCCCAGGTGCGCATGTGGGTGGCCTAGCCGCCTTCCGTGAACTTGACCATGGGCCGATTCAGCAGGGCCGTGTAGTCATATGTCAGAGCTGCGCGTGCTACGTGATCTTGCCCGATGGGAGATGCAACGGCCTCGCGAAGCGTTGCCCGGCCCCCCCCCCAGGAGCAGAGCGAAGCGCGCAGCACATGCGCGCGCATTTTCCGTTGCTTGGCGGGAAAGCACCCTAGAACGAGTGGTAAGACATGGGTTCCGCGGCTCAACCAGAAAACCTAAAACGTAAGGTTCCCCACTCGCCCCGCAGGTAATGCGGCGAGGCTCAACTAGAGCCGCCGCCAAAGGAAACTGCCTCAACTTTTCCCCCTTCAAAATGAACTTCGAAACTCGGAAACGAAACGCTAGCGCAAGTAGCCTGAATTTCGGCAAACGAGAGCGATGGCTAGGAGGAGGAGGAGGAGGAGGAGGATGAGGAGGAAGAAGAGGGGGAAGGAGGAAGAGGAGGAGGGGGGATGAGGAGGAGGAGGAGGAGTGCCTGCCGCTCAAGGCCCTCACGCCCCTCGTTTTGCGGTTCCTCACGCCCAAGAGGAGGAGGAGTAGGGAGGAGGAGGAGAGAGGAGCTCTCATGTTCCTCCTCATCATCCCCTTTTTTACATCATTCCTTATCCTCCTCGCTTCTCCTCCTCCTCCTCCTGCCCCTCCTCCTCCTTCTTTCCTCCCTCCTTCATCCTCCTCCTCCTCCAAATCCTATTCGCACTCCTCCTACCTGGCCCTCCTCCTCCTCCTTCCCCCCGACCCTGCGGCGGGCGTCCTGGCGCCGATCCAGCAGGCGCAAGCAACGTCTCGGCGGGGCGGCGGGGGCTCTCTCTGTCCCTCCCTATCTCTCTCTCTCTGTCTCTCTGTTTCTCAATATTTATCTCTCCTGGTTTCTCTGTCTCGTGCCCCCGTCCCTACATCTCTCTGACTCGTTCTATAATATCTAACTCTCTATCGCTCTCTCTCTCTCTCTCTCTTCTGCTCTCTCTCTCTCTCTTTCTATCTCTCTGTCTCTCTCTCTCTCCCTCTCTCTCTCTCTCTCTCTCTCCCTCTCTCTCTATCTCTCTGTCTTTCACTCGTTCTGAACGAGTGAGAGTTTACCAGGGCCCCGACAATGCTCTCCCCCTGGACCTGGGGGCTTTGCACAGTCCGCTCCCGGCCAGGATGGGCCCTTTCAGCGAGGAATCGCGTCGGGTGCTTGCGGCGCTGCGCCTCGGGGAGGCCGCCATGAGATAGTCGGGGGCGGAGGCGGTGGACGTGGACTCGGGGGGCGGGTCTGACCGAGGTGGCTGCGCGACGCTGCCACCCACGCTGTAGCAGCTGTCGCTCGATGCGACCAAGCCCGCGCGACTCGCCGCCCCTCGGCGCCTGGCGCGCGCAGGGCTGGGCGCCCGCCCGCCCTGCTCTCCCTCCCGGGGGGCGGGCTCCTCGGTCCATCCTACTCCTCCTCCTCCCTCCTCCTCCCTCTTCCTCCCTCCTCCTCCCTCCTCCTCCCTCCTCCTCCCTCCTCCCTCCTCCTCCCTCCTCCTCTCCTCCTCCCTCCTCCCTCCTCCTCCTCCTCCTCCTCCTCCTCCTCCTCCCCAGCCGTCGGTTCGACTGCTGCTGCGCCGCTGGCGCTCCGGTCCCCCCCCCCCCCCCTTCGCTGGGCGGGCGCCTCCGCGGCTTCGCCCCGCTGCTTCTGCACAGCCCAGGGAGAAGGGGCTATGGGCAAGAGGTTTCAACGCAGCCCTCAAGAGGGCATCCAAACAGTTAATTTTCAATCAAGTACAGCATTGTCGGGCGCTGCATAGCAGCAGCTGCGCAACAGGTGCCAAGCTGAGGGGTTTCGATGCCAGCGGGCTCTGCCCATGCTGCAACCAGCTGGACACTGCTTACCGTAGGATTTGGCAATGCCCTTTTTTTTTCAGGAGGTCAGGAACGAACATTTAAGGGGCTTTCAAGCTATTGCCTTAGCCCAAGGGCCTGAGGACATGTTCTTTAGCAGGTTGTGGGCACCTCGGCAGATATATGATGAGCCCATAGACGACTGGGACATATCCCATTTTAACGGCAGCGGACGATGTTCCCCAGGCAAGTTTGACAGTGACTTACCTATTTTCACGGATGGCAGCGGGCTACACCCAACCTTCCCTGGCATAGCCAGAGCGGGGTGCGCAGTCATCCAACTTAGCCCAGACTGGGAACTTTTAAGGGCCATCAGGTCACCCCTGCCCAGATTTTATCCCCAGAATTCTGGGGGCGCTGAACACGGAGGTCTGAGTCTGGCAATCGAGTCTTCAGACCCCCCTTAGACCAGAGCCCGTCGTAGCGGATGACGCAGGTTCATTCAAAGGGGAATCCCCAGCCAAAGCGCTGGTGGGCAGCAGCCAGTTCGGAGGGCTCTGGGGGGCCATGGCAAGGGCTGTAGGGCCTCAACAGTGGCCAGAACTGTTATAGGTAGAAGCCCACCGCAATACCTCCGAGGCTGCTTCAGAACAAGAAAGGTTCCTAACCTTGGGCAACAAGGCGGCGGACTGGCATGCTGGGCAGGCAGCCAGGAGCCATGAACTAGACCCAGACACGGTAGACGAACATACCTCCAGCATGGAGGCATACAGAACCCCGGCGAAAGTGGCAGGCCGCATGCTGGACTTATGGCCCCGCAAAGACGAGTTGCATGGGAGCCTGCCCAAGTTGTTCAAGGACAGGAAACACAACTCATTTGTAGAGCACAACCAACCTTGCTGGACGGGGGCCAGCTACAGATGCGCCCGCTGCTTCGCAGCAGTGGGGCCCCGCACAACCAAGCCATGCAAAGCTCAGCCCCTGGCCCTTCGACAATCCCTAGAATCAGCCAGGGGGCCCAAGCATTCCCTTCAGGTCGGCTGGGTAGTTAGGTCACGCATTCCTTTCCTGGTCTGTACTAAGTGTGGCGCGTTCGCAACCAGATCCAGATTTGGCAAAAAGCTTATGAAGCACTGCCCCAGTGCAGTGCCATCGGAGCTGCGGAAGCTCCGCAGGGGTAAAGGTCCCGCAACTACAATAGAATTCGAGAATGTGGGACCCATGCAAGGCTACGAGCCCTGTCCCTCCCTTTATCATCTCCCCTCTTCCCCGCTATAGTCCACGGGCCTGCCCTCGCGCTGCAAAGTTTTGTTTGCCCG
>CAUYUJ010021671.1:522931-535431 GCA_963575745.1 Prorocentrum cordatum | reverse complement strand
GGCAACGGCGTTTCGAGCAGCTCTGACTTGGACTGAGTGCCAGCCCGCCTGGCTAAACGCAGGGCAAGTAAGGATTTGGGTTTCATCTTTATCAAGGGATAATAGTATGGATAATACTATATAACATTACTCGCCCTACAGCTCATAGGAGTAGACTAGGTCCTCCTAGGCACTGTTTGTGCCAGCTCAGTCACGCAGCCAGGCTTCTCTTATACTTAATAACAAAGGGGCCCTCTGTGTTATGAGGAATGAGCAGCGGCAGGAGGAAGGTCAGTAAGAAGAGTAGAAGGGCTCCGCTCCCCCCGCCCCCGCCCACAACGTGGACTTCCACGAGTGCGTGCTGCTGCGCAGCAGCGCCAATGGCAGGGACTCTGAGGATGGAGGGAGACCTGCTTCCCACCCCCTCTCGTCTCTCTCTCTCTCTCTCTTTTCTCTTTTTTTTTTTTTCTCTCTCTCTCTCTCTTTATTTTTCCCTCTCCTTTCTTTCCTCAAGGTAGGTTTGAGCTGTCTTGACATTTTGCTTGCTTTTTGCGCTGCGCTCGCCGACCCTGCTTGCTGCGTCTGTGTCTGAGGAGACGGGGGAGGAGGAGCGGGGGGAGGGGCAGGAGGAGGAAAAGTAGGAAGCTCTCCCCCCACACTGGGGATCGGACTTCCAGGTTTCGCTTGGCGTCTGTCTGCATGGGGCCTAGCTTTGCGCATCCTGGAGCGCCCTCGTCGCCGCGGCCAGAGCCCCCCCGACGCTCTGCCCGGAGCGCGCCCCAGGATTGGTCCAGCCGTCGAGGAGGAGGAGGAGGAGGAGGAGGAGGAGGAGGAGGAGGAGGAGGAGGAGGAGGAGAGGAGCGGAGGCGAGGCGGAGGCGGAGGCGGAGGCGGAGGCCGGAGGCGGAGGAGGCGGGAGGAGGCGGAGGAGGCGAGGGCGCGAGGAGGCGGAGGAGGCGAGGAGGCGGGGAGGCCGGGAGGAGGCGGAGGAGGAGGAGGAGGAGGAGGAGGAGGAGGAGGAGGAGGGAGGAGAGGGAGGTAGGAGGAGGAGAGGAGAGGAGGAGGAGGAGGAGGAGGACCCTGGGGCCCCGAGCCAGCGCGCTCGCGAGCTGAAGGCAGGTGGGGTCCCGAGGGGCACCGAGCTCCCGGGGTCTGCTCGTCCACTTCCGGGGCTCCCGGGGCCCTTCTCCGCGGGCCCCGCGGCCGCTGCCCGACGACTCGGGGAGTGGAGCTGCCCTGGGGGCAGGGGGCAGGGGGGGGGGGGGCCCAGGTGCGCGCGCAGGACCCGCTTTCCTCTTTTCTCCCTTCTCGGCGGTTTTCCGGCGTCCCGCGTTCTGGGTTGTGGACCGCGCGCAGAAGAGGGGGGTGGGTGGAGGGGGGGTTTCTTGGAATCACGTTTGCTCCCTCCCTCCACCCCCTTGCCATGTGGAGGGCGATCAATGGAGAGCAAGCATGTTGCCAAACAGTTTTCAGATGTCTAAATCGTGTCTTACGCATGTATTAAACATGTTTAGAATATGTTCTTATCTTTTAAACACAGCGTAAGTTCAATGATAGGACTGTTAGGGTGTCAGTCGTCGTAGCATCCACAACCCTTCTTGCGCACCGCCAAGTTCTGGAGGCTTCCGTCGCCACGGCGGGCCCGCAGCAGGGGTGGTCCAAGGGGGGCGAGTTCGAGCGGACGGGGCCAGGGCGGAGGAGTCGCCGTGTCTCGGCCGGCCCAGCCTGGGCGAAGGGGTCCCGCGGGAAGCAGATCAAGAATTAGGGGCCCACCCCGGGGGGATGGGGGAGAGGGCCCCGGGGGAAATGGGATGGAGAGGGGGGGGGGGAATTGGGGAGGGGGAGGACAAGCTAGGTGCGCTCGCGTCATATCTGACGTCCTACCCCTCCCTCCCATCCCTTACCATGGCTCTGATTTTCTCTATCCGCGGACGCGTGTCGTAGCGGACCTGTGGCTCCGCGCGCGCGTGCGTAGTGGGTGGTGGTGCATGTGCGTGCGTGCGTGCGTGCGTGTGTGCGTGGTTGTGGTGCTGGTGCTGGTGCTGGTGCTCGTGCTCGTGCTCGTGCTCGTGCTCGTGCTCGTGCTCGTGCTCGTGCTGGTGCTGGTGCTGGTGCTGGTTGTGATGGTGGTGGTGGTGGTGGTGGTGGTGGTGGTGGTGGTGGTGGTGGTGGCGGTGGTGGTGGTGGTGGTGGTGGTGGTGCGGCGCGGTGGTGGCGGGCGGATGGGCGCGCGAGAAAGAAGCCCGCGCTGGGGCGAGAACGCCATCCTGAACGACGGAGGCCAAACACCGATCCGAAAATGAGGCCCACGCTGCAGCGGGAGCACGATTCGGAACGATTCGGGAGCAGAAATGAGGCCGGCGCCTCAGCGAGAGCATCATTTGGAAAAAAACGCAGGCGAAAATTCGTTTCCCGGGAATCCTGTGTGTAAAAAAACAGTACGCGGGGGGCGTTCGGCCCGAAAATGACGCCGGCGCCTCAGCGAGAGTCGTTTCCCGGGATTTCCCGGGAATCCTGTGTGTAAAAAACAGTACCCGGAGGGTGCGCGGCCATCACCCGGACGCCATCAGGGGAAGAGGGAGAGTATTTTCATATTGAGTAATTGTTGGTGAGCAGGGGACAGGAGGAAAAGGGGAGGAGGAGGATGGGGAGGAGGAGGAAGAGGAAGCGGAGGAGGAGGGAGCAGGAGGAGGAGGCGGTGGACGAGGAAAAAAAAGAGGATGAGGATCTGGATGAGGATGAGGATGATAATGATGATGATGATGATGATGATGATGATGATGATGATGATGATGATGATGATGATGATGATGATGATGATGATGATGATGATGCCGATGATGATGATGATGAGGAGGCGGAGGAGGACGATGATGAGGATGATGCTGATGATGATGCTGATACGGCTGATGATGATGAGGATGAGGATGAGGATGATGATGATGAGGAGGATGAGAATGAGGATGAGGATGGTGGAGGTGATGATGATGATGGTGGTAGTGGTGGTGGTGATGATGATGAGGAGGAGGAGGAGGAGGAAGAGAAATAGAATGTGGGATGGGGAGGAGGAGGAAAAGGCAATGAGGAGGAGGAACAGGACGAGGCGGAGGACGAGGAGGACCAGCGTAAATCCAAGACTCATCAACGATGTTGGAATATACCCTCCGTCCAAGCTCCCTCCTGATAGGCTCCTGCAAAATTCCATATCCAGTAAGGGCAGTGCCCCGTTGCGAGGCAACTGTCTGAAGATCTTGAAGTTTGCCTAAGCACTTTTCTCATGGTCTCAACGCCACGAGTCAACCTGACTGTTGCGCCTTGACGATCCAGAGTTGTGCCAGAACACCATTCCTGGGACTTCAACACCGAACGTATTTGTTGTTGGGCCATGACAATCCTGAGTTGTTCCAAAACACCCTTCCTGATACGTGAGCCAGGAGAACAAGTGAAACTTTTGCAAATGCGTAAAACGCATGCGCGCGGCGCTAGTGAGAGTGCCGCATTTTGAAAAGGAACCGCCCCGAATGCGTGAAACTCCTTGTGAAAGTTCCCCAATCAGTGCTTGCACTGAAGGGGTCCTAGCTCCCAGCGGATCTTGAACAATTTGGCGAAATTGGGCGGCCGATTTCGGTAGGCCACCGGGTTTCCAGATTCCCTGATCCAGGTTTTTGGCTCCGGGTTCGGGTCGATTTCGGTGGCCGGCGGGGTTCCCGGGTTTCCGGGTTCCCGGGTTCTTGGTCGATTTCTTTATCGATGGGTCTCCTTATCGATCTCATTTCCCACCATTCTATCTGATCTCACTATAGATCGCACGGTCGATCTCACGATCGATATCATCATCGATCTCGTTGAATCGAGTTCATTATCGGTCTCAGGATCGACCTTGCTATTATCCTCACTAATTAACGATCCCACGATCGATCTCACAATATATCTCACAATCGGTCTCAATACCCATATCAGTAATGTGCAAACCATCCACTGATTGGGGTTTCTTTGTTACAATGTTAACGAATGGACGCGGCGCTATAGCGAGAGCCACATGTTGAAAACGAACCGCCCTCAATCCGTGAAGCTCTTACACATGTGTAAAACGAACGTGCACTGCGCTAGTGCGAAAGCCACATTTTGAAAACCACGTGTCCTCAATCCGCAGAACTCTTGCAATTGTTTGAACCGAGTGTGCGCGGCGCTAACTCGAGAGCTACATTTTGAAAACCGCCCGCCCTCCATCCGTGAAGCCGTTGCCAGTCTTTGAGCTTCAGGCTTACAATTGGTAAGGAGGTCTCAGACGAAACGCCTGGCCCGCAACCCGTGCTTGACTGGCCTCGGGGCAAGACAGGGCGGATTCATTCGTAAGGAGAAGGAGTGCAGGAGGAGCAGAAACAAAAATGAGGAGGGAGGAGGAGGAGGAGGAGGACGGAGGAGGAGAAGGAGGAGGAGGAGGAGTTGGATGGAGGGGGAGGAGGAGGAGGAGGCGGAGGAGGAGGAGGGAGGAGGAGGAGGAGGAGGAAAAGGAGGAACATGATGATGATGATGAGGATGATGATTCTGATGATGATGATGCTGCTGCTGCTGATGATGATGACGTCAAAGATGATGCTGATGATGATGGTGGTCCTGATGCTGATGATGATGCTGGTACGGATGATAATGAGGTTGATGATGATGATGATGAGGATGCGGATGATGATGATCCTGATGATGATGATGTTGATGATGATGATGCTGCTGATGATGACGATGGCGATGGCGATGGCGACGATGCTGATGCTGATGCTGCTGGTGATGATGATGCTGATGCTGATGCTAATGACGATGCTGCTGATGATGATGATGTTAATGGTGATGGTGATGGTGATGGTGATGGTGATGATGATGATGATGATGATGATGATGATGATGATGATGATGATGATGATGATGAGTATGATAATGATGATGACGATGATGATGAAGATGGTGATGGTGATGATGATGATGGTGGTGGTGATGATGATGGTGGCGGTGGTGGCGGTGATGATGATGGTGATGCTGCTGCTGATGATGATGATGAGGATGATGATGATGATGATGATGATGATGCTGATGATGATGCTGATGCTGATGACGATGATCATGATGATGATCATGATGATGATCATCATCATGATCATGATGATGATGATAACGATGATGGTGATGGTGATGGTAATGGTGATTGTGGTGGTGATGGTGATGGTGATGGTGATGGTGATGGTGATGGTGATGGTGATGGTGATGGTGATGGTGATGGTGACGGTGATGGTGATGGTGATGGTGATGGTGATGGTGATGGTGATGGTGGTGGTGGTGGTGGTGGTGGTGGAGTGGTGGTCATGACGATGAGGAGGAGGAGGAGGAGGAGGAGGACAAGGAGGACGAGGAGACGCGGGAGGGAGCAGGAGGAGGAGGGAGCAGGAGGAGGAGGGAACAGGAGGAGGAGAAGGAGGAGGAAGATGACGAGGAAATGGAGGGAGGAGGAGGAGGGCGAGGAGGAGGAGGAGGAGGAGGAGGAGGCGGTGGATGAGGAGGCGGAGGAGGTGGAGGAGGAGATCCGCGATCCGTGCTCGACCGCACGCCATGTCGGCCGCCCGGCCCTGCCTCCCTGCCGCACCACGGCGCCAGGACGGCGCCGCGGCGGAGGAGGTCCGGGAGCAGGCCCGCGCCCGCGGGCCTGGCTCCGCCGCCGAGGAGGAGTCCGCAGGAGGAAGAGAAGGAGGAGGAGCAGCAGGAGGAGGGGGAGGAGGAGGAGGAGGAGCAGCAGGAGGAGGAGGAGGAGGAGGAGGGGGAGGAGGACAAGCTAGGTGCGCTCGCGTCATATCTGACATCCTACCCCTCCCTCCCATCCCTTACCATGGCGCAGATCCCCTCTCTACTCGCACAGTCGGATGTCGAGCAGGGCAATGATCCCGAAAGGGTACGCGATGCATTGTAGAGCACGGCATGGCATGGCGTAGAAGAGCACCGCGAAGCGTAGTATCAACCTAGCATTGCATTGCATGCCGTGGCATGGCACGGGAAATGGCGCCAGCGCTGCAGCGGGAGCACGAGTCGAAACGAGCGGAAGCGCGGAAATGAGGCCAGCGCTGCAGCGGGAGCACGATGCGGAACGAGCGGAAGCACGCCAGAATCGGCCCGGGAGCCGGGCGCCAGGAGCAGAAATTCAGCATCCTCAAAAGAAAAATGTGTATTGGAATAGCCTTTTTTCGGCGCCGCCTCGGAAAACGATTTTCCGGCGCCGGCCGGAACCGGCTCCGGACCCGGCCCGGGCGCCAGCCCGGGCGCCGGCTCGGGCGTGGCCCGGGCGCCGGCTCGGGCGCCAGCCCGCGCGTCGGAATCGGCCCGGGAGCCCCGGGCGCCGGAAGCAGAAATTCAGCATTTTCATAAGAAAAATGTGTATTAGAATGGCCTTTTTTCGGCGCCGCCTCGGAATTCGATTTTCTGGCGCCGGCCGGAACCAGCTCCGGACTCGGCCCGGGCGCCGGCCCGGGCGCCGGCTCGGGCGTCCGGCCCGGGTGCCAATTCGGGCGCCGGCCCGGGCGTCGGAATCGGCCCAGCCGGAAGCAGAAATTGAGCATCTTCAAAAGAAAAATGTGTATTAGAATGGTTTTTTTGGGCGCAGTCTCGGAACTCGATTTTCCGGCGCCGGCCGGAACCGGCTCCGGACTCGGCCCGGGCGCCGGCCCGGGCGCCGGGTCGGGCGCCCGGCCCGGGCGCCGGCTCGGGCGCCGGCCCGGGCGTCGGAATCGGCCCAGGAGGCTTGGCGCCAGACTGGATGGGGGTGGGGCGTTTTCGGCTCTTTGCCGTGACCGCTGGCCCTCAATTCCTCTTCCTTCCCCTCCTCCCGCCCCTCCCTCTTCCTATACATATGCCATATGCATGCTCCTCCTGATCCTCCTCGTTCCTCTCCTGGCCCTGTCCGAAGATCAAAACAATAGCGAAGGGGCACCCGCCCCGTGGCAGAGTGAACGCTCGGTGGGAAGTACTCAGCACGGCGGCATCGCACGGGTTCTCTGTATAGTGACTGAGCATGATCTCGCGCCCTGCATGCTCCCCGAACCCCGCGCGCCACGCGGCCCCCGATGTCGGGCCCCTCACCAGCCCTGGCCTACTTCGAGCACAAAGCAGCGAAGAGGTCGGCCCCATGGCGCCTGGCGCGCCACGCCCACGCGTGGACGTACTCGGCGATGCGGTCGTGGTCGGCGCTCTTGATCGCGGACGGGAGCGCCGTCTTGACCTCGTCCCAGCTGCCGTCCGCCGCCTCCGTGCCGTGCTTAATCTTGACCATGCGGACGTTGCCGTCGTTGTCCTGCACGCGCACGGCCTTCACGACCGCCCACTCCTCCTTCTTGTGGCTCACCACGCCGTGCGGCAAGGCCAGCCTGCGGTAGTGGCCGCGGAAGCGCTCCCGCCCGTGCCGTGGCCGCGACCCCAGGCATTGCTTGGCGGACCCTGCTGCCCCCGCGCGCTCGAGGAAATCCTTGCGGTCGCAGCGGGACGAACATATCAAGTCGCCAGCGGCGAAGGCCTCGTAGGAGTCGGCGCCGTCGGTCAGGCAGATCGCACCGCGGCCGCGGTGCTTCCTGACGGCCTCGTCGCACTGGGCCCCGCGCAAGGGCGCGCCGCCGCCGCCAGCCATGCTCCTCTCCCAGGGGAGCTGGATGAGAACCATGTTGGCCCTGTTGCTGCGCTCGACAATGATGAGCCAACGGTTCCACAGCAAGCGGTGGCCAAGGCATTCAGGCTTGCACTTGTCGCACGGCTTCTTGCAGCTGACACGCTCGGCCCTGACGCCGCACTCGTCGAGCTCCACGAGCATGCCGCCCTTGAACTTGATGCGGGCCTGCTCCTCCAGGCTGAGCTGGGCCATGCGGCGGCGGACCTCGTCCAGGTACATTGCCATGGAATCCTTCGACATGCCTTGCACCGCGGCGCAATCTCCGCGGTTCGGGTGGCACGCAGCCCACGGCGCGCGCGCCAAATGAACAGCGAGTAGCCCTTCTCCCGCGGGTGCTCTCCCGTTGCCGCCGAGAGAGATGGGGGCGCCCTCCTCGCTCTCGACCGCGATGCCCCTCTTGTTCCCGCTGCGCGTCCAATCGCCGCAGCGGTACCTGCACAGCGTCGGGGCATTCACCTGGAGAGATAACATAATGCAAAGCCCAACTCGCATAGATAACTGCCCCTCCCCACATGCCCTGCCCGATAGCTTTGAAAGGGACAGGGCGTGTGGGGAGGGGCGGTTGTCTATGCTAGTTGGGCATGGCATTGCGATATCTCGCGGGCGCCTGCGCGTCGCCCACGTTCACGGACATTCAACGAGAGCCCCTCTCGGCGAACACGTGGAGAGACAACTTAGCGCCGCATTCGTGCGGGCGCTTATTGCCCTCCATCCGCGGCGCGTACCCCAGCTCCACGCCAATCCGAACCCTGTGCGCCGCGTCAACGCCGCAGAACCCTCTGAAGTCGATGCGCCCCCCCTTGGCCTTGCAGGCGAGAGGAAGGCGCGTGCGATGAAACAGCTTGAGCCGATCGAGCACTACGGAATTTCGCGGAGGGAATGTGGGCAGGGGTGGCATAACATGCTCTCCCATCAAAACAACATGTCGGCGTCGGCTCCTTGTTGGATGGCAAGGGGCATCCCGTTTAAGGATGCCCTTGTATTTGATGAGCGCTACTATCTTATGTCTGATTTGAGCATAGTAGGCGGAGCTGTTCCACATGTGGCCGATAGACATGAGGGGGCCACGAGGGGGGGCCATGAGGGAGCCGCGAGGGAGCCACGAGGGAGCCATGAGGGATCCACGAGGGAGCCATGATGGAGCCATGAAGGAGCCATGAGGGAGCCATGAAGGACCCGTGGGGGAGCAATGAGGGACCCATGAGGAAGCCATGAGGAAGCCATGAGGGATCCATGAGAGAGCCGCGAGGGAGCCCCGATGGGGGCCACGAGGGAGCCACGAGGGAGCCATGGGGAAGCCATGAGGGATCCATGAGGGAGCCCTCACGGCTCCTTCATGTCTCCCTCATGTGAAGCTCGTTGCTGGAATCAAGAGATGGTCGGTGGCGGGGTGGAGCCCTCCCAAAACTGGATTACCCCCTGCCCTCAAGTCCTCGCCAGCAGCCAAACGCTGAGCCTGCGTGCGCCCCACCCTGCGCCACGCCGCGTCGGGCGGCAAGACGTGGCCAACGTGGCCAGGCGCGCCGCGCTGCGCGAAAGCGCATTCGACAGCCATGGGTAGAAGCCTACCGCGGAGAACTTTGAGGGGGTCTGAGCACCCTGCAAAGGCCTGGGCGCTAGCGGCAACGGGAGGCACCAACGGCAGCGCCATCGTATGCGGTATGCTTGCTGTCCATGCACATTTCTGGTTGCGCAATAAATCAAGTGCAACTGAGATGTGGGTTTCCTGGGGGCGGAGGTGGTAACTCATTTTTTGAGTCCCCTTATTTTCCTCCCTTGGACCCGCACATCAAAAGCGTTACCCCTCTGCCTCTCTCCTGCCCCTCCCCCCCCTCTCTCGCCCTCCGCGCCGCCCTTCTGGGTCCCTTTGCTGGGTTCCTTGCTGCGTCTCCTGGCTGGGTCTCCTCCTGGGCCCCCTGCTGGGCCCCTTTGCTGGCCCCCCCTGCTGGGCCCCCTCATGAGCCTCCGCGGGGGCATCCAAAACTGGGCGCCCCTTGCACCGCAGAAGGCGCGGTTTATTCTCACTGATTTTAGGTCGCCCAGCAGCGCTGAGCTTCCTCAAGGAGAGCGTCGTCGCGCCTGGAGCCCTTCCAGGGGACGCCCAGCGGAACTGCGCTCCCTCAAGGAGAGCGTCGTCGCGCTTCGGGCCCCCCCCACAGGAGCAGCAGGAAGAGGAAGAGGAGGAGGGGCAGCAGCAGCAGGAGGAGGGCACCTTTCCCGCGGATGGGGGCGGCTGGGGGCGGCTGGAGGAGCACGTGTGCAGCGTCGCTTCCTCTTCCTCATCAGAATCCCTTTTCGGAGCAGAACCGCAGGAAACAATTTTGACAACCAAAGAAGCAAAAAAAAAAAAAAATCCTGGCGAAGGGCCCAACCATATGCAATTGTGAGTGCCGCAATTGTGAATATCTTCTTCGGCGGCGCTCCCTATGGGGCCACGAACCGTGTGAAGGTGTGCCGAATTGTGTGGCGTAGCCTCTGCAGGGGGCTTCCCTGGGGACCCCGAGGCAGCGCCCGCGCGCCGCGACGCCCATGTCGGCGCGCCCCACGCGAGGATCGCGCCCGCTTCCTCCATTTCCTTTTTCCTTTTCCTTTGCCCGCGCGCCCCAAAGTCCAAGACTGCGGGCGCAGCGCAAGGCGGAGCCTTCGCGACGCGCGCAGGTCGCCCCGAAGGGGTCACAGTGACGCGCGCGGTTCGCGCGCTGCGCGGAACACAGCTTGCTCGTTGGCTAACTGATAGCGCGCGCGGCTCTGGCCGCCGGGCGGGGCGACGACGAGCGAGCGAGGCGCTGGGCAGAGCGCGGCGCGGAGTTCGCGCGACGCGCGCTGATCGCCCCGAGAGGGCCCCAGCGACGCGCGCAGGGCGTCCACGGCGCGAGGCCAAACAGTTGGACAACCGAGAGAAGGCGCGGCTGCGGCGGGCCGCTCCTCAGGTCAGGCCTAGCGGATAAACTCGGGGGCACGCAACGTGCGAGGGGTGTGCCGAAATGGGTGCGCGGCACGCATGCGGGCACATCCGCTGGGAACTTCCGTGGAGCTCCGTATGGGGCCACGAAACGTGTGAGTGGTGTGCCGAAATTGGCGTGCGGGACGCAGGCGGGCACGCCCACGGGGGCCTTCGGTGGAGCTCCCTATGGGGCCACGAAACGTGTGAGGAGTTGCCGAAATTGGTGTGGGGGCGGCATGCGAACGCAGCCACTGGGGCCTTCGGTGGAGCTCCCTATGGTGCCACGAAACGTGTGAGGGGTGTGCCGAAATGGGTGTGGGGGCGCATGCGAACCCAGTCACTGGGGCCTTCAGTGGAAATCCCCATGGGGCCACGAAACGTGTGAGGGATGTGCCGAAATGGGTGTTGGGGAGGCATACGAACCAGGCCACTGGGGCCTTCGGTGGAGCTCCCTATGGGGCCACGGAACGTGTGAGGGGTGTGCCGAAATGGGTGGTGGGGAGGCATGCGGACCCTGCCACTGGGGCCTTCGGTGGAGTTCCCTATGGGGCCACGAAACGTGCGAAGGGTTTACCGAGATGGGTGTGCGGGACGCATGCGGGCACACCCACTGGGACCTTCGGTGGAGCTCCCTATGGGGCCACGAAACGCGCGTGACTTGTTTGCCGAAAGTGGTGTGCGGGAACGCATGCGGGCACACCCACTGGGACCTTCGGTGGAGCTCCCTATGGGGCCACGAAACGTGCGAGGGGTGGGCCGACATGGGCGCGCGGGACGCATGCGGGCACACCCACTGAGACTTTCGGTGGAGCTCCCTATGGGGCCACGAAGCGTGCGAAAGGTGCACCGAAATGGGTGTGCGGGACGCATGCGGGCACACCCACTGGGACCTTCGGTGGAGCTCCCTATGGGGCCACGTAACGTGTGAGGGGTGTGCCAAAATGTGTGTGCGGGACGCATGCGGGCACACCCACTGGGACCTTCGGTGGAGCTCCCTATGGGGTCACGAAACGTGTGAGGGGTGTGCCGAAATGTGTGTGCGGGACGCATGCGGGCACACCCACTGGGACCTTCGGTGGAGCCCCCCATGGGGCCACGAAACGTGTGAGGGGTGTGCCGAAATGGGTGTGCGGGACGCTTGCGGGCACACCCACTGGGACCTTCGGTGGAGCTCCCTATGGGGCCACGAAACGTGTGAGGGGTGTGCCGAAATGGGTGTGCGGGACGCATGCGGGCACAACCACTGGGACCTTCGGTGGAGCTCCTTATGGGGCCACGAAACGTGTAAGGGGTGTGCCGAAATGGGTGTGCGGGACGCATGCGGGCACACCCACTGGGACCTTCGGTGGAGCTCCCTATGGGGCCACGAAGCGTGTGAGGGGTGTGCCGAAATGAGTGTGCGGGACGCATGCGGGCACACGCACTGGACCTTCGGTGGAGCTCCCTATGGGGTCACGAAACGTGTGAGGGGTGTGCCGACATGGGTGGTGATAATGATGATGACGACAGATGATGATGACGATGACGATGATGGGGATGATGACGATGATGATGAAGATGGGAGGAGGGAGGGGGCAGCGGGAAGGAAGGAACGCGGGGCGACGTCTCTTCAAAACGAGGACCCAACACCACAGGATGGTTGGGAACAAAAACAATTCTGATTGGGGCGTTCGTCCTGTCCGCGGTGCCCCCCCCGTCGGCCCCCCCTTTCGCGCCTCCGATGCTCCTGGCGCCGCTGGTACTCCGCGCTGCCCCTGCCGCGGGGGGCGCGGCGCGGCCGTTTCCACGGCCGCTGGGGCGCCCGAAAGCGGGGCGGGCGCGCGCGCGCACGCACGCGCGCACACGCACGCACACGCGCACGCACGCGCACGCACGCGCGCAC
>CAUYUJ010021671.1:497931-517931 GCA_963575745.1 Prorocentrum cordatum | reverse complement strand
ATGTTTTTATGTTTAAGATTAAAGCTTAAATGGCAGATGCAGACAAAATTGAAACAACACACATGCACAGTCACATACGCACACACACGCACACGACACGTGTTCAGTGAGGTTCAATAATTTCCTGGCACACGCACGCAGAGACACACACACACATCACGAGCAAGCTCAATGGCACATATTGCAAATGCAGCACCGGAGATGAATTGCCCGCAGTTGCTGCGGGCCCGAACAGAGATGTGGGCAGAGAATGCTGCGCGCGAAAGCGAAACGAAGAACTAGCTGAGGCGAACCCCCCTCCATTGGGGAGGGACGCGGCCGCCGAGAACCGTTAAGTCCCCGCGTTGGAAAGGCGGATGCTGGGGCGGCCGCGGGCTCGGTGGAGCGGGCGGCTCCGCCGCGCGCTGCTCCGCCGCGCGCTCGGCGCGCTCCTCGTCAGCCACGTCCTGGAAGCGGCTCCGCCAGCGCCTGGCAGGGTCGAGCCGCGGGTCGGGGGCGCCCAGCGGCAAGCCCAGCCGAATGCCTGGGGCCGAGGGGCCGCGCCGGAGCCTCTTGAAGGCTTGGCCGTCCGCTCTGCGCCCGTCGCTGGCGGCCTCCGCCGCCCCCGCGGGCCTGGGCGCCGCGGCCCGAGGCCCGGCCGCGGCCCCGCCAGGGGGGCCGGCCGCCGCGGCCGCCGGGGCCGCCGCGGGGGGGGCGGCGCCGGGGCCGCCCCGCCGGCGCGCCGCGGCGGAGGCGCCGGCAGCCCTCTTGGCCTTCGCCCTGGCCCTCTCGCGAACGGCCTCCCTGCGGGCCGCCTTGGCGAGGGCTGCGTCCCGCCGGGCCCAGGGGCTGCCCGCGGGCACCTCTGACGGGGACGGACCCTGCAGGGAGAGATCGGCGGCCCGCTGCGCCCGCAACGCGGCCAGCGTCTTGCCCAGGTGCGTGAGCATGTTGGCGGACGGCGTGGCGCGGCAAGCCCACTGGTGCACCAGCACGGCCTGCTCCACCGCCTGAGTCAGGGACGTGTTGACGCCGCGGTGGGAGCCGCCCCGCCGCAGGTTCCGCCAATGCCCGTCGACGGTCTGCGTGCCCCCTACGCGCCACGTCCACTCAGGGCCGCCCCACTGCCCCGCGCGCGGGTCCACCTCCTCGACAGCCGACACGTCGTCTGGGTGGACGTGGACGAGTCGCATGGCGGTGAACTCCCGCTCCACGCGCCCCGCCACCTTGCGCGAGTGGCACACGGAAGTGTGGCAGAGGCGCAGATGGCGGTACTTCGCCGCCCACTCCTCCCGGCGGTCCCGCCAGTCCCGCCGCTCCGCCGCGCACCGCGCCAAGCACTCCCGGAAGGTCTCCCGCCTCCACTCCCCGGGACAGAGGTTGGCGGCCCCCACGACGTCCTCCTCGGAAGCCGGAAGCGGCGCGTCGTGCGCCGTCCGCCAATCCAGGTTCCGGTACGCCTTCGCGCCGTCAGTGTGCACCATGGTCCCAGGGCGCAGCAGGGGCGGGCCGCCGGACTTCGGCCGGAGGATGAAGTCGTGGAGCTCCTCGTGCGAGAGAGCCCCGCCACCTCCCTGGCCCTGGCCCGAGGCGTACCTGGGGGGGAGCGCCATCAGGACCAACTTGCCGCCGTGGCGCTCGTGGGCCGCGATGTACCGGTGCCACTCGCGGCCCCATGTGCCATCGGCGCCCTCGGCCCAGCGGGCGCGGAAGCAGACCTCGTCGATCTCGACCTCCGCGCCCGGCCCGCCCAGCTGCTCGGTGCAGTTTTGCCAGAGCTGGTACTCGGCAACGGTGGCCCGGGCGCCCTGGACCCAGCCCTCCACAAGGCGCTTGTGGTCGAGCCAGCAGTCCAGAGCCAGCTCCTCCGTCGACGGCTCCAAGCTCTTGGACCACCGGCAGAAGAGCGACGCGTTCTGGCGCAGGGAATACTTCCCGCACCAGATCTCGGCGTCCAGCCCAACGGCGCGCTTGCCCCCGCAACGCCCGCACCGGTAGTGCGCCGTCTCCTTCCGCACGGCGACCTCGCGCCCCCCGATGCGCACGGCCTGCGGCCCTCTGTGCAGCGCGGCCCTCTGCCCCGCGCCCCTCTGGGCTGAACGGGCCGCGTGCTCGCTCTCCAAGACGCGCACGTCCTGCGCGGCGCCCGGCGCGCCACAACCCGGCGCATCGCACGCGGCCCTCTGCGGGAGGATGCCGCAGTCCTCCAGGACGGCCACGACGTCCCGGCCGTCGACCATGTCCGAGAGGACCTGCGCGCAGAGGGGGCGGCCAGCCTTCCCCGCCCGCGCCAAATGCCCGTGGCGCACTCGGCCCGCGGCCGTCGGCCCGCCGTGCGGCACTTTGGCCGCGCACGGGCGCATGAGCCGGCGGGGTCCGATGGACGCGCGGGCGCGCGCCACCGCGTCCCGCCGCGGCTCGGGCACATCCGCGTCTGCCGCGTCCAGCAACGCCACCACCTCGAAGGGGATGGCGTCGTCTGGGTGGGGAGCGGCGGGCTCCTCCGCGTCCTCCAGCCCTTCGGCCTCGTCCCCCACGGGCGCCACCCGCCGCTTGCGGCCCCCCCGCCAGCCGCCCTGGCCGCCTCGACGAGGCAATTGCAACTCGGCGGCGGCCTCCGCCCACGCGCTGGCAAGGTCAGCCATGGCGTCGTCGCCGCTACCGTCGCCGTCGGGGCTGGCCGCCGCTTCCCCCGCCGCTGCCTCCTCGCGAGCGGTCGGGCCGAACTCGACGCCCGAGTCCTCGACGGCGGCGCCCCCGCCCGCCGGCCGCTCCACAGGCCTCCGCCCGCTCGCAGCCCCGCGGGCTCGACACTTCTCGGCGCGGCGGACGCCGCGGCCGAGCAGCCCCCGATGCGGCGGGCCAGGAGCCGCCTGGCCCTTGGCCCTGGCCTTGGCCTCGCCCTGGCTCTTGGCCGTGGCCTTCCCCTTGGCCTTCGCCTTGGCTTTGCCCTTCGGCGCCGCCGCGCTCGGCGGCGCTGCGTCCGGGTCGTCCGAGGAGCTGAAGTCGCCGAAGAGGTCAGCCATCGGATCGGCCTCCGCCACGGCGGCGGCCGCCGCCGCCACGTCCACGGCCGACGGCCGGCCCTCCAGGTCATCCGCCGCCTCGTCCTCCGTGCTTGCTTGGGGCGTGGGGTCCTCGGCCATGTCGATGGCCTCCTGCACCGCCAGCGGCAGCAACGGGCTGTCGCTGTCGCTGGCCACGGGCGCGGCGCCGGGCGGCGCGGCGGCGGCAGCGCCCGCGGCGGCGGCCGCGCAACTGTGGCACATCAGCGCCCCGCAGGGCTCGCAGTGCTGCAGCCAGCCGCCCTTGGCCCTCTCGTGGCACTTGCCGCAGGTCTCCCGGGCGAGGGTCCGCACTGCGCGGAGCGGGCGTCGGCATCCCGGGCAAGCCAGCGAGGCCCCCGAGGCCGCTGAACTCTCCCGAGCGCGCTGGTGGCCAGACATGAGGGCCAAGAGCACAGCTTGCGAGATTACCGAGAGCGCAAGCGGGAAGAGGCCCCCCCACTGCGCGAACCCTGAGCCAAAATGGGCACGGCAAAGCGACGGTGATGGCGATCGTCAAGACGGCTGTGCGATGCAAAGGATCGCGCAGCATCGCCCAGCAATTTTACGCAGTGCAAAGGAATGCAGGGCAATCACGACTACTACTACTACTACTAGAGGCCAGGGTCTTCCAGGGCTCGGGGCGCCTGGGCGCTCCCACGGCCCCCAGGGCCCCAGGCGCCAGGGCCTCGCTGCCCCCGCGGCTTCCCGAAGAATCTGGGGCCGAAGCTGCTAGAACCCTCGGAGCCTTCAAGGACCTTGAGGCATGCTGTGCACGGGGCGTCCTTGGCCCCTTGCAGCAGGCTTTCCTGGGCTCCTCGCACGAGGCCATGGTCGGCCCTATCCACAGGCCTTGGCGGGGCCCATGCAGAAGGCATAGACGGGCTCCATTCACAGGTGGCCCTATTGGGCTGGCCCCTTGCAGGAGCCCCCGCCGGGTTCTTCCCAGCAAAGAAAACATGTCAGGGCTCATTCCAGAAGGCGATACTTGGCAACGTGCAGGGCGCCCCATTGGGCCCCGCGCAGACGGGGGGCGGGGGGGGGGGAGCGGAGACGACAGCGTGGGGACAACTCTTTTTTTGCGCGCTGTCAAGCCTTTCCCGGGGAGCGCCGGGTGCATCGGCGGGGCCGCGCAGTGAATCGGCATTTTTACTTGAGGGGTGCGCGCAGCCTAGACGCTGAAAGGAGGAACGCGTTGGATTCGGAAGGGGCTCGATGTTGCAGTCGTCCTTCCGCGGTTGTTCCTCTGGCCCTTCTCGGTCGCCCAGGCTTTTCTGGAAGCCACAGAGGGGTTCCGCTCAGCATCGTTGCGCGTGAGGAGGGGGATGAGGAGGAGGAGGAGGAGGAGGAGAACGAGGGGGAGGAGGAGGAGGAGGAGGAGGAGGAAGAGGAATGCGAGGAACGGGGGAAGCAGGAGGCCAAGGAGGAGGAGGAGGAGGATGACGATGAGGAGGCGGAGGAAAAGGAGGAGGTGGAGGAGGAGGAGGAGGAGCAGGAAAAGGATGAGGAAAAGGAAGGGGAACAGGAGGAAAGGGGGGGAACGGGAGGCGGAGCAGGAGGAGGAGGAGGGCGAGGAGGAAGAGGCGGTGGAGGAGCGAGAGGTAGAGGAGGAAGATGATATTCGGAGCAGGAGGAGGAGGAGGAGGAGGAGGAGGAGGAGCAGCAGCAGGAGCAGGAGCAGGAGCAGGAGCAGGAGCAGGAGCAGGAGCAGGAGCAGGAGCAGGAGCAGGAATATGAATGCGAGGAAAAGGAGGAAGCAGGAGGCGGAGGGGGAGGAGGAGGCGGAGGAGGAGGAGGAGGGGGAGGGGGACAAGCTAGGTGGGCTCGCGTCATATCTGACGTCCTACCCCTCCCTCCCATCCCTTACCATGGCGCTGATTTTCTCTATCCGCGAACGCGTGTCGTAGCGGACCTGCGGCTCCGCGCGCGCGTGCGTGGTGGGTGGTGGTGCACGTGCGTGCGGGCGGGCGTGCGTGTGTGCGTGGTTGTGGTGGTGCTGGTGCTGGTGCTGGTGCTGGTGCTGGTGCTGGTGCTGGTGCTTGTGCTCGTGCTGGTGGTGGTGCTGGTGCTGGTGCTGGTGGTGGTGGTGGTGGTGGTGGTGGTAGCGGTGGTGCGGCGCGGTGGTGGCGGGCGGATGGGCGCGGGAGAAAGGGGCCCGCGCTGGGGCGAGAGCGCCATCCTGAACGACGGAGGCCAAACACACGGGCCTGCGAGCCCTCGCGCAGCCCCAGGCGTGGGGCGCCCGCAGCAGCGGTGCCCCCAGCAGCGCTGCCCCCAGCCATCCCGGGCTGGCTCGCACGGGCGCGCCTTCTGTGGAGGCAGGGGTCGCCTCCACAGGGGCCAGGGCCACAAAATGAACGATATCGGCGGGGCGATCAGATCTTCTCGACTGCATGGCCTGACCGATAAGGCGTTAGGACAGAATCTGCACTTCACAGGTTCAAATCCCAGTAGTACTTCTTGCAGGTCTCAGTTGGAAAAACATATATTCGGAAAATTTTTCTGGCCCCTTGAGCTAATCTCCTTGAAAAACTGCGGGCATTTTTTTTGTCTGCCCGCACTTCGAAGGGGGGCGGGCATTTTTTTCCGGCCCGCAGAGCTAATCTCGTTGAAAAACTGCGGGCAGTTTTTTTCCTGCCCGCATTTCGATTGCCCAGAGGTGGCAGGGGGGCGCGGGCACTTTTTTTCCGGCCCGCAGAGCTAATCTCCTTGAAAATTGCGGGCATTTTTTTTCGCGCCCGCAGTTCGATTGCCCCGAGGGGAAACTGTCGAGGGGATTGGGGCGTCTGCGCCCCTGTAGCCTCCATAGAGCCAAGGCCTTGGCGGATTTGAGGCTTGCGAGGAGGCCCTGGGACGATGGCGCCAGGGCGCTTAGGGCCTCATGGCCTTCACCCCTGGGAATTTGCCGGGAGCCTGTTTCTCGGAATCTGCTGGTAATGTAGTGAAATGACACAATTCAGTGGAATGGAGCAGGCGAAATATGCCCAACCCTCCCAGATAAAATAATGTTAATGTAGTGAAATGGGGCATCCATGTTCTCACAATCTGACCTTCTTGGGTTCAATTCCTGGTGGGGCCTGAGCAGCCTACATGAAGGGACGTGTTCTAGCGTTGCCATTGTCATTGCGGGGGAAATCACTGTAGAAAGGATTCTGTGCAAGTAAGGCCGTTTACATGTATTTACAGCTTTGCATACTCAGGAATTCAGAAATTTAGAATTGCCATCGCCCCCATTGCGAAAGCCAGCGCCACCGCTGCCGCCGCGGCCGCCAAGCCAACCCTGCCGCTGCCTCTGGCATTGCCAACCAGGCCCACCACCGCCGCCGCTGCTGCGCCGACAGCCACCACCCCCCCACCCCCACCCCAGCGCGACCCAGCCATCCACCGCCACTATCCAGCAAGCAAGCAAACGCGCCTGCCCCAGGCACGCCGCAGCCAATACCATCACCGCGGCCACCGCCCCCCCCCCTCCCGCCCCCCGCCCAGCATTGCCCCACCACTATCGCTGTCCCCGCCGCTGCTGTTGCCGCCCCCACCAAAGGCACCGCCGCCCACACCGCGATCGCTCCCACTGCCACTGGCTGCCCAGCCGCCACCACCTCGGCCGCCGCTTGTTTGAAGCACCCAGCGCCGCGGCTCCCAGTACCTTTTCAGCCCCCACAGCGGCCGCGCTCGCCGCAGCCGCTGTTGTCGCCACTGCCACCGCCCATGCAAAGCCACTACCAACACTGCGGCGACCACGGCCGCCCCCCCCCCCCTCGCGGCTGCGCCCACCGTTGCTGCCGCACTGCCACCGCGCACACAACCGCTACCCCCGCCACCGCTGCCGCCGCGGCCGCCAACCCTGCCGCTGCCTCTGGCATTTCCAACCGGGCCCACCACCGCCGCCGCTGCTGCGCCGACAGCCACGACCCCCCGCCGCACCCCCACCCCCCCCCCAGCGCGACCCAGCCCCGCCGCCACTATCCAGCAAGCAAGCAAACGCGCCTGCCCCAGGCACGCCGCAGCCAATACCATCACCGCGGCCACCGCCCCCCCCCGGCCCCCGCCCAGCATTGCCCCACCACTATCGCTGTCCCCACCGCTGCTGCTGCCGCCCCCGCAAAAGGCACCGCCGCCCACACCACGATCACTCCCACTGCCACTGGCTGCCCAGCCGCCACCACCTCGGCCGCTGCTTGTTTGAAGCACCCAGCGCCGCGGCTCCCAGACCTTCTCAGCCCCCCACAGCGGCCGCGCTCGCCGCCGCCGCTGTTATCGCCACTGCCACCGCCCATGCAGAAAGCCACTAACAACACTGCGGCGACCACAGCCGCCGCTCCGCCCCCCCTCCCCCCCCCTCACGGCTGCGTTCACCGTTGCCGCCGCACTGCCACCGCGCAAGCCACCGCTACCCCCGCCACCACCACCACCACAACGACGACGACGACCACCACCACCACTACTAGAATAGGGGACGTGCCATAGAATAGGGCAATCATATGCCCTCCTTCCCCTGTATGTGCCGAATTGTAGTAAAATGGGGAATATTTCTTCCCATAATCTGACCTTCTTGGGTTCAATTCCTAATGGTGCCTTTGGGGCCTGCTTGGGGGTAGGGTTTCCAGCGAGCTGCGGATTGCCCGTGCACCTCCCACCCCCTGGGGGAAACCGGAGCTTCGTGGGGGCTGGGCTGGCTCTGGTGGGGCGGGGCCTGCAGGGGCTGGGCGCGGCCCTGAGGCAGGCGCGGGGCCACGCATCTGGAAGCGGAAGCGGGGGCAACGCAATCAAAAGACAAAAAACCATCGAACAGCCGGGCTTGTAAGACCACGCCCGGCAAAAGAGCAAACCAAAACGTCGACCTCCCGGCCTTGTAAGACCACGCCCGGCTACAATGAAGCCCCAAGTAGGAAAGGCTGGCCTTTTCAGTGATGAGCTGTCCTCTTGGAGCTGCACACAGTTCCAACGCAAATCCAGTCCCACTTGAGCTCCAGCTGCAGCAATATGATCTAGGAGATGCTGGAGGCAGTCTTGGTTCCCCCCAGTGAGCAGGTGTCGTTCCCAACGATAGTTAGTTCGGATATTTCTTCGTCGCTGAGCTTGCTGTCAGCGTCCCGCACCAGAATTGTCCTCAGCATGACGAACAGAAATGGTGATAGAGGGCGCCCCTGAGAAATTCCTGACATCCGCGCTCGCCCAGATGACTTCGCCGCGCCCTCTGCCACGCACAGCAGCCTTCCATCGGAAATGTCCCCGATGAGCGCGAGCAATTTGGGGGCGCCCCGAACCGGCGCAACGCAGCCAGCAGAGCATCGACGTCGATCGAATCGAATGTTGTTCCCCAGTCAGAGGCGACGAACGAGGCGCCGCCATCTTTTTGGCACGCGCGACGCGCGAACTCTGAGAGACGGCGCCCTTCGTGAATTGCGTCGGCGGCGCCTCGCCCGCGTCGGAAGCCGCGCCGCGTCTGCGACAACCGGTCTGCTGCCCCTGCCCGTTGGAATCGGGGCGGGGCGAGGGGGGGGGGGCGGCCAGCAGCTCGCGGGCCACGCGTGACAAACTGATTGGCTGGTTATTATCGCATAAACGCACAAGCCCTTTATCATTGCACATCGCGCTGATACTGGCGCGCCGCCACGCGCCCAGAATTTTCTGCTCTGCCCGAGTCGCGCGACGCAGCTCCGCAGTCCATTGCAAGACGCTGCTTTCCAAAACTCTGCTGGCATGTCGCCCAGCCCCCGCGCCTTTCCCCATTCGAGCTCGCGGACTGCCGCCCCCGCATCTTTTGTCGCGAAAGAAGATCCGTCCACAGAGAGGCAAGGCCCCAACGGCTCATCGCCCACCGAGTTTACTGGGCGCACTCGCCATTGAACCTGTCTCAGAAAACCTGCCATCGCATCAACTCGCTCGCGGCTTGCAACTAGTCTCCCCTGCAGATTTTGCAGTCTCCCGCGTTTGCGATGCGCGGGCGACAGCGCGTCCGCGCGCCCCTCCAGTTGCTGGCGGCAATATGCTAACCCACCCATGGCGTCTCGTCGCGCTTACAAGATGTTCAAAAAAGCGGCGCTCTCCCAAGCGGTTGCTGCGGTTGCGGGCTTGCCCCCTGGATGGAACTAATCCCAACGTGCGCTCGGGCGCCCAAAGCCGCTCGGGCACCTCCTGACTCCCGGGGGCCACTGCTGCTTCATCTAAAGCTACTTTCGCCCATTGTTCTCACGGGGTGCCAGCGTCGGGATATTCAATCGCATCCTTGACGATCGTCTACAAGTGCGTCGGCGTACAATGATTGCACTTCCGGGTCCCGGAGCAGATGTCTATCTCTCGGGGGCATCCGAGACTTTGGAGCATCAGCGTGGGAGCGCGCGATGTCCAGGGTTACCAAGTTGTGGTCTGTGGAGAGAGCTGCTTGGCGATGGCCGCGCAAAAAGACCGCATCCATCCAAGCGCGGGGGCGCTGCGCATGACTCAGCCCAAAATATTGCATTTCTTCTCTGTGAGGTCTCCCAGCGGCAGCGCCCCGGCCGCCCTGCAAGTGGCGATCTGCCCCAAGGGCCGGTCAAAATAAGCATTTGCTAATCGGGGGCCCAACCCAGAGCCGCGCTCAATCAGCCGCTCTCGACTCGGGACTTCGACTTGGCGGAGTGCTCGCCGTCCCCGCGCACGTGGCCCTCCGGCCCCTGATGATCGCGCGCCCGCCGGCCCTATTCTCGCACTCGTGTCCCTCGCGATGATTTCACCGGCCGTCGCTGAGCAGATGCGGAACTCGGAGCCCCGGGCTCTCCAGGACTCTCGCCCCTCCGGCAAGGCGTTCAGATTGTGGGGGGCGCGCGCGCAGAAGATCACGAACGCGCGAAAACCGATCTTGATTTTGAGTTGTGCCATTATGTATGAGATTTGCCTTTCCGATTTGATGAAGGGCGCATGGTTTGGCGAAGCGATGAAGCCAAACGCGTCCGCACCTGAAAAGATTATGCGGCCCCCTGTGCTTTCTTCGTCCTAATGCTTAACTTTCTTATTCCGTCTTTCCTGCGTGCATAAGATATGGGTAGCACATTTTTCCGCGTGGCGGAATAGCTCTATAAGTTCCAGGTCGGTGAGGCCACGAACGCGCCAAGTAGCGCAGAGTAAACGCTTCGGAGGCTCGCGACTGTGACTGTTTGAAGCCCCAGAAGAATAGGTGGTATATTTCCCCTGCTTGCCCTTCCAAAAACAAGTCGATCTGGTCTATCTTCCGGAAGCAGGAGTCCCGGAAGGTGACGCGGCCCTGCGCCCATGGCACCATCGTTTTCCTTTCCCCGCGCATTTGCTCATCATTCGAGCCCGGCTTTGCTCGAGACGGTCTTTTTTTCTTTGTGCTGGACGTCTTCCCACTCCTGCGATCTATGAAACTATTCCCGCGTAAGCCAATCCAGATCAGGCCATTGGGCGGTAAAGTCATGGTTAGCAACTTTTCCAATCATGACAGTTTCCCCACCGTTGTCCGTGTCGACCTTGGAGAATCAAT
The DNA here is from genome assembly GCA_963575745.1 of Prorocentrum cordatum. Taxonomy (NCBI): domain Eukaryota; class Dinophyceae; order Prorocentrales; family Prorocentraceae; genus Prorocentrum; species Prorocentrum cordatum. Next base: position 507,425 of record CAUYUJ010021671.1, on the reverse strand, counting down.
TGTCGAACCCCCATTGCGACAACAAGTGCCGCAAACTCAAAAACAAAGAATTGGCAATTCGAACTTCGATCGGGCAATCAAGGTTGCACCAAGCCCGCCGGCTCCCCTCTTTAGGCTTTGCGATTTGGGAGCAGAGGTCCTCCGAATCTGTCTGCGCCTTCTGTGCTGCCGTGGCCGTGCCGAGCTCGATCAACAGCATGCCCCAATGTTCTGCCTCTTGGAGTGTAGGGTGAGGTAAGCCGCCCAGCACGATGATCAATGTATCCTCCGATAGTGCCGATAGCTTCCGAAGCTCAGACTTGGCGCTCCAGGTCCTGGAGCTTGGCTTCGAGCTCCATGTCCCCCGATCGCGCAGACATTGCAGAGGCGCTTCTCGCCGAAGTTGGCCTGGACGGGTTCGTCTCAAGCGCCTCGCCCCTCCTCGTGATGTCGTCCACCGCGGCATTCAGCAGGTCCACGGTTTCCTAGAAGTCCTTCTGGGAAACTCCGTGCGGCTCAATGGCCTCGATGTCCACCTGGATCGGCCGCAACTCCTGCTTCAGAAGCTTGCCGAGGGCCTCCATGGTGACGAGCGTCCCTGCTGAACCAGCCATGCTGGCGCCGCTCGCCACCCCAGCTCCAGCAAGACGCTGTTGGAAATGCTCTCGCATAGCTCGAAATCCCTCTTCGTCAACTTTGAGTGGTGAGCTTCCCGTGCGTGGTACTTTATCTGCTGATTTGAGTAACCCCCTTCACTGGGGTCCCCACGTGGTGTTTTATCGCCGGCATCCTCACGTGCCAATCGACACCTGCGTGGTAGTAGAAGGGGAACGTGGGGGATGTAGGGAAATGTAGGGAATGCAGGGAATGTAATATCTCGAACGTGTCCCAGCGTGACCCTTGGCTTGAGCCAAAAATGCCTTGAGCCTAATTAACGTTGCCCTTGAAGACTGCGACTCGAGAAGCGCGATCCTCTTCGCGCCCCCGCGGGTGACGCTGGATGCCCTCGATCCTCGAACCTCGAGGCCTCCATCCTCGAACCTCGCCACCTCGAAGCCTGGATCCTCGCCACCTCGAGGCCGAGGCCCTCGGCGCCTCCGCGGGCCCTCGGCGCGCCCCCGCGGGCCATTTGCGGCCGCCCCCCGCGCCCTCCGCGCCGCTCGACGCCTGCTACCTGGCAAGGGCCTCGACGCCCGGTCTGACAGGGCGCCGATGCCCCGCAGGCCTGCGATGCGGCGGCCGGCTGCCCCTCGCGCCGCTGCCGAGGGGGCCCGCTGGCGGCCCGCCGAGGGCCTGGCAGAGGGCCGACGACGGCCCCGTGAAGGGGCCGCCGACGGCCTCACGAGGGGACCCGGTCGGCCCCGCGAAGGGGCCCTCCGACGGCCCCGCGAGAGGCCCGCCGAGGGGCGCCCGAGGGCCCCCGCGGCGGGCCGGCGGAGGGCCGCCGAGGGGCCCCCGCCGGCGGGCGAAGCGGGCCTGCGGCGCGCTGGCGGTCGCCACCTCCGCCTCGGTGCCGCTGCCCGGCGCTGCGGGGGGCGGCGGCGCCGCGGCGGCGGCGGCGGCGCTGTCCGGCACGTCGCCTGGGCACGGGGCTCGTCGCCTTCCTCGTGCAGAGAGCAGAAAGACTGCCCTCAGAATTGGCACCCCGACACGCGAAGCCGTTGAGTGAACGCGCCCGTGGCAGGAATCGGACAGGGCGGGGCTGATGAGTGAACGTGAACTATGGAGGTCGGGTGCCTTTTCCTCCCAAAATCTGAAGGGTCCAGCGCAGGCGGCGCCGGCAGCCAGCGACGGCGACGGCGGCGACGCCGCCGACGACGACGCCGACGGCAGCAGTCGCTGACGACGGCGCGAACGAAGGCGGCGACGGCGTCGATATCAGAAGGTCGAGGCTCCATATCTGGGGCCAACGCATCGGGGATGGAGGGAAAAACATAATCTCGATTTTGACGATTGCTCCCATCCCTCCTGTGTTGTTTGGTCCTCGTTTGGAATCCGCATCGCGTCGCGTCTCCCTCCTCACCTTAGATCCTCCCGTCCAACTCCTGCTCAGCGCATGTCCTGGCTATTTCCCGATTTGTGGCCCCATAAGCTGGAGTCAGTGACCACGACCGCACGGTGGCACCGCGCCCATTTCGGCACCCCTCTCACGAGGACCCCTCACCAGAAGCTCCACCCACGACCTCAATGGCAGGTAATTAAGACGACGATCACGCTGCCGACGCCGACGCCGACGACAACGACGAACCACGACGACGAAGACGACGACAACGCCGACGGACCACGCTGCCGCTGACGCCAACGCCGACGGACGACGACGACAATAACTCGGGTCGGGCGAAAGGGGGGGATAGCAAAGGGGGGTTTGAGAATCAGCTCACGTAGCTGATTTTCCCGGCGCCTCCCGGCGCCGGAGGCGGCTATGTATCGAGGAATGGGCTCCTCGGTGAGGCCGAAACCAGCTGCATGCAGCAAATGTCGTAACCCCCCCTTTCCCAATGCCCCCCCTCTCGCCCGAACCGACTAACGCCGACGAGTGGCAGACGCCACCAAAGGCCGATGGCCGACGGACGACGACCGAGCCGACGGGCACCTCGCGGCCGATCGCCGGGCTGCCCCGGCGCCTGCCCCGGCGGGGCCGGGCCGCCCGCCGGGCCGGGCTGCGCCACGGCGGGGCGGCCGCCGCGGGGCGCCTGGGCGGGGCGCTCGCCCGCTCGCCGGCGGCGCTCGGTGGCGCTGACCGCCCGCGGCGGCGTCGTCGGCGCTCGTCGCCAACGTCTGGCTGCTGGCGGGGGCGGTGCCGCCGTCGACGGCGGCGTCGTCCGCGTCGTCCGCCGCCGGCGCTGGCGTCGTCGGCGTCGCCAGCGCTGGCGCCGACGTCGGCGTCATCGGCGTCGTCGACGCCGTCGTCGGCACCTTCGTCGGAGGATCGTGGTGGTGAAGGCACGAGGGGCAACAGGGGAGGGGCGGAGAGAGGCTTTCGGGCGTTCGCTGGCCCTGTCTGGGCCTTTGGAAGCCAGGTCATGGGACGAATTACCCCCTGTGAGACTCGTCATTTAATGATGCACCTTTTTCTTCTTCACTTCGCGTTTCGCTTCCAGTCTCCCCTCTTTGTCTCTTTTTGTCTGTATCCCCCCTCTCTCTCTTTCTCTCCCTATTTTTGTTCCTCTCTCTCTCTCTTTGTCTCTCTCTCTCTCTCTCGTCCCTTCTCTGGCATCTTCTCAAACCGGTGGAGCTTTGGAGGGAACTCGAAAGCACTAGATCCCACGAGAGTCTTCTACTTGGAGTTTGGAACATTATGAAGCAACCTTTCTCCCTCTCTCTTTCCTTCTCTCGCGCCCCCTAGACCACAACAACTACGAAAAGGCACTCACGAGCACTCGAGAACCTGCTACACCCCTCTAGGACACTTTAACCCCACCAGCCTTTTGGGTGTGATTGGTTTAGCGAATTTATTCCTCCATCTTCCATGTTCCTCTGCGGGGAGGGCACCCCTTGACCAATACCTTCCCAAACGAAACGGGCCTTCCGCAACATGGCGGGCCTCAAACACAACGGCCGTACAAGGCATTCCGCAATAAGGCCGGTTCCCAACGTTGGGGCCGTACTGGGCCTTCCGCCCTTCCGCAACGTGTACCGCGCCTTCCGCGACATGCACTGTGTCTTCCGCAACACGGTCGGTTCCCAACGTAAGGGCCGCACCAGGCCTTCCACAACATGTACCAGGCCTGCCGCAGCATGGTCGGCTCCCAACGTAAGGGTCGCTTGGCTCCCGAACATGTACTGGTTCCCAACGTCAAAGACGTAACGGGCCTTTCGCAATACTGCGCCTTCCGCAACTTGTACTGGGCATTCCGCAACATGGCCGGTTCCCAACGTAGGGGTCGTACCGGGCCGCGCAGCATGTAGTGGGCCTTCCGAAAGACATGACGCCCATTCCGTAACGTGATCGATGCCGAGACGCCGTACCAAGCCTTCCGCAACGTGTACCGCGCCTAACATGTACCCGGCCTTCCGCAACATGCGACGCGCCTTCCGCAACATGGACAATTCCGATCGTAGACGCCGTACCGGGCCTGCCGCAACATGTGCCAGGCATTCCGCAACAATGGTTGGCTCTTGAAGCGGATGCCATACCAGGACTACCGCAACATGCACCAGGCTTTCAACAACATGCAGCGAACCTTCCTCAACATGGTCGGTGCGACACCGTACCAAGCCATCCACAATATGTACCGCGCCTTCCACAACCGTGGCTGGTTCTCAACGTAAGGGCCACGCTGGGCCTTACGCAACACGAACCGCGCCTCCCGCATTATGAACCGCGCCGTTCGCAGCACAGTTGGTTCGCAACCCCGGAAAATCAGCGATTTTCCAAACATATGTTTGGCACTTCGGCGTGTCAGCGGCCTCCAAGAAAACTAGTTGGTGGTTTTTGTTTGGGTGTCCCTTGGGGCCTCCGTGGACCGTCGTGAGGCCATCTGAAGCCATTTTCGAAAGCTGTTGGGCTGCTCGGGCTCATTTGGAGCGCTCCTATCCTGGGCTGTCTTGGGGCCGCTCTGGACACCCCCTCTGTGCCCTTCTTGATCGTCCCGGTGCCCTTTTGGGCCGTTATGGCCATTCTGATGCCCATCCTGGGGGGGGCCTGTAATATCAAGGATCGAGGAATAATAAAAAGGAGGATGATGATGATGATGACGAGGAGGAGGAGGAGGAGGAGGAAGAGGAGGAGGAGGAGGAGGAAGACAAGGGAGGAGGACGAGGACCAGGATGAGGAGCAGGAGGAGGAGCAGGAGGAGGTGGGAGGTGGAGAAGCGATACGTATGGGATATCGACCCTCAACGGGCGATGCTGAAACGAAGGCCTTGGCCCAGTCCAAGGCAAGTAACGCAGACCACCCTTGCTTCGTTGTCAAAACATCCTCAATGACCCGTCTTGTCATGAAGATAGCGCCAACCGCTCCACGCCCAGATCACAAGCCAAATTGCTATCGCCATATCTGGTCTTCGGTCCCTGTCTCTTTCAGCTTTCGTAGCGCGACCGCGACGCACGTTCTGCATCCGATTGGGAGAAGGCCGACGATTCTGTGATTGTTGCGCGCCGACAAGCCGCCCTTCCCATATATCCGCCGATCCGGCGCGTGAGTTCGGGGGGTGCCGGGGCGGCTCTGCCGGGGGAGGGGGGGGCGGGGCTGCCCCAATTCAGGTTTCGAGGGAGTTCGGGGGGTGCCGGGGTGGCTCTGCCGTGGGGGGGGGGGGGGCTGCCCCAATTCAGGTTTGGAGGTTTTGGCGGTGCCGGGGCGGCTCTGCCGGGGAAGGGGAAGGGGGGAGCTCCCCCTGTTCAGGTCTGGAGGGGGCGGGGGCGAATGCCGCAATGCGAACGGGAGACGCGCGAGCAGGAGGGGAACAGAGAAAATACGAAAAGCGCAAGAAACAGAAACGCCACCGGATGGGCGGCACTGGCTGGAACAAAATTCCAATCACTTGAACTCTGGCCTCGCGCCGTGCCTCTGGCGCGCGAGTTTACGACTGCGGGCGCGCCACTTTTCGTCCTCGCGGCCGCCCGAATCCCTGGCTCGAGGGCGGGGCCGTGCCTCGCGGGCAGCTCCGGGTCCGCCTTTTCGCGGTCGGGGAAAACGGCGGCTGGTCGCGCCATCCGTCGGATGCAGTCTCTGAATCTGCGCTGAATCGTCATCTTTTGTCGTTCGCTGTAGCCAGCGCGCGAGATCGCACGCGACTGATGCCTCGATCTGCCTCGCAATGTTTTTTCTTCCAATGGATCTCCCCGCCGTCTTGCCTCGCGTCTGCAGCTTGAGAGAACGAGACTGCAGCTGCTTGTCCATGGGCGCGTCGTGCGAAATCGCCCCTCGGAAAGAATCGCCTGCCCCGCCTGGCCAGGATCAAGCTGCATTCGCGCCTCCACGGTCGGGCGCTGCTTCTTCGCATGGTCCCCGCGCGCGGCGGAAGCATTGCGCGGGGGGGCGCCTGGCGCGGGACCCCCCTACATCCACGGGCTTGGGTTCGACGCGCAGCGCGCACGCGCAATTTGCCCTCCCCATGTCAAGCGACGCGCACGGCAAGGATTGGCGAGGGGGTAGCGGGGCGCGCGCGAAGGGCCGCGCGGCTTCAACCTCATGAAGCGACTCTTGCTCGAGCGCAAGAAATCCATTCACGAGTGCGCGCGCGCCCGGGCCCCCAGCCACGCGCCCGACAATATAGCGCGCGACCGAACTTCCGCCGCGCGCAAGAGTGGCCCAGAGCGACCTTCGGCGCGCGGAATGAGGGGGAGCAGAGAAGCCAAGTCTAAGCGCGCGAGCAGCCAGCATAGCATCGCGCGCAGCAATCGGGTGGGCCCTGGCGAGCCCGAGCCAAAGGTCACCCCGGCGAAGGGCCACTCTCGCGCGCAGTTGAAACTGCCGAGCGGGAGCGGGGAAAATGCGCCGGCCAAACGCACGTCGAATTGGGCGCGCGCCCGCGCTAGCAGGCGCCGGCGCGCGCCCGGCTTGCGATCAGAACCCAGGGGCGCGAACGCACGCGGCCCGACCGCGCGCGACCCCCCGACGAACTGCTCGCGCAATCTAGCATTCATGTCGCCCGTGGTCATCTTGGACCTATGCGCAAATGCATTGCGAACAGACTTGGGCAACTCCTTGAAAACTTCGCCTCTGGAGAAAACCCATCGCCGCTGCGCGGGGCGCGCGCGGACGCCGCGGCGGATTCCCCCCCCGACAATTCGCCGCCTCAGCGATGTGAGCCTGGATGTCGTCTGACGGAGAGCAACGACAGATCTCCGCGCCCGCGATGCTACTATGATGAAGCCGACGCCAACGCGATCATCAAGATCATCTGGCCAGCCTTCGGCGCCCCCTGACAGCGCGATCAAGCGCCCCGTGTCCGCGACGAAGGTGTCGGATAGTGCTTGTCGCTTCTCTTCGACGCATAAGACGCCGATGCCCTCTTGTTCCAAGGGCTGTTCAGCTTCCATTTGCTCTGCAATGGTGCGCCCCTCAACGTCACTTGAAACAATCGCGAATTCAACGCTGCAAAGAAGCAAACGACCACCCTTGACAACTAAGTCGACGTACTGGCTGAGCCAATCGGCGCAAAACCACATGCAATAGTATGAAGAGCTGCTCCGAGATCCGGGCACAGGGTCAGATCCTTCAAGATCTGCTGTGAAACGCCTCTGCTTGCGCCCGGCTGGCACTTCTATATGCTGTGCTGTCCTGGAATTGCCCTGTGGGTCTACCTTTTGCCACCATCTTCCCGATGCCCCTGAAAGCGCCATGTGCGAGCCTGCCGGTCAGCCTGGACACGAGGTCGAGAAAACCCAAAGCACGCCCGGTCGTTCAGCCCAAAGCCCCAGCCGGGACCGTGCGTCGCCCGGAGCGTGCCTCCTTCGATCGCTGTGTGGGAAACCATCTCCGTGCCCAGCCACACCTTGCCGTCCTGGGGGTCTGCCCACGCCGCCTTCGCTTCGTACCCCCATTGCTTCATTTGGTACTTCAGCCCAAATGCGAACGAATACGCGATACGCTTCTCAAGGGGCTGGTCCGGTTTCGCCCAGACATTGTTCCCCCCTTCCCGGGTAGAAACTGCGACATGGGCCCACCAGCAGGTCCCGATCCGCCCCGTGAGAAAATTTAGCGAATACCACTCCACGAAAGTCCCCTTTCACGTACACCTCGTCGGTCTGCGGCCCATACAAATCCCAAAGCTGGTTCCCCAACCAGTCCATCACTTCCTCCAAGCTCCCGAACGACTGCAATCATCCTATCACGGCTATCCTGCCCATGTCCAAGTTTACGGGGTTGTGGTAGGTCGTGTTCTTGAGCATCGATACTTCGATACTTCCATCTCCACGGCTTTGATGTGGTCTCAAGCTTCCGTGTTCACGCTTCTGGGAAAAACCAGCGCGCCTGTATCCCCAACCCTGTTCTCCAGGCTCGTGGGGCGAACGTCTATGTTCGCAGTTTTGTTCTCCACGTCGCCGAACTTGCCGTCGATCTTCATGCTCATGTTACTGAGGCGATTACCAGAGCTCGCGATGGTGGTGCGAATCGGCTGGACCTCCTGGCGGATGATCGCGGCGATCTCCTGAAGCGATGGGGACTGCTGTGCTGCTGCTGGTGCTGATGCGCCCCCTCTGCGTGCATCAGGAGACGCATCAGGAACCCGAACTGCCGGCGAGGAGATCTGGTGCACCTCCGATCGATCCTCCGCTCCGGGCTGGGAACCGAGGAAAGCAAAGTCGTCCATCTCGTGGAGCGGATTGAGCAAACGCTGCGGGACGTCGCGCTCAAGAAATCCAATAACTGGCGTTCCTACAAGCCTCGTCAAAAATATTCAGAAATGCAATTGGAAATCACGGCGATCGATATTTTCGAGCGGTTGTTAGAAACTGCGTTCTTCAATGCTGCGAGGGGTGTGCCGGATTTTTGACACCCTCGCGTCCAAGTCACTTATCTGGTGTCAGCATTAGAGTAGCGCTGACCATACAAGTATCGAAAACATAATACTTCTGCTTATGTTTGACGAGTGTTGTAGGACTCGCGTGCCCTTGCTGGCCATCGCAAGATATGGGAAAGGGAAATGGAAAGGGTGTCGTGGATACCAGCTGTGAGTGAGGAATACAACGTGGTTCAAATGCAACCGATGTTGAGGCGATCTTGGGCCAAAAAGCACACTTTGAACGACCGATGTGCAGGACTGGCCCCTACTTCCTAAGTATCCGGGAGCCACACTCTGCGGCCATTCCGAGACTGGCGCGGCCAGTGTGGCCATTCCTTCTCTCCCCTTCCCTTCTCCCCCCCCCTCCCTCCCCTCCCTCCCCCCTTGCCCCTCCCTCCCCCCTTCCCTCTCTCCCCGCTTGCTGTCGTCGTGCCAACTCGGCTCCAATGCATCCCTCGGCCGTCTCCACCGCTTCTTGAACCCACGCTGCCGCTGAACAAGAAAGCTTGCTGCCGTCGTCGCGTCTGTCGCGCAGGGGCCTGCCGCGTCGGCGAGGCCTCGGCCGAGCTCTCGGCCTCGCGCAGCTGCCTCCTCAGGCGCTCCACCTCCTCCGGGGCGCGCTCCCAGGGGAGGCGGGGGTGGGAGCTCGCGGGCGGGGGGGGGAGGGAGTCTCCTCCAAGGGGGGGAGCCCCAGGGGAGGAGGAGGAGGGAGGTGTGAAACGACCTCATTCCTCTTCCTGTCCATTATGTCCCTCCTTTCTGGTCTTCTCTCCTCCTCCCCATTCCTGCTGCTGCACTGCTGCTGACCGCTGCCTTTTAGGGCCCTTGAGCCGCTCGCCGCGCCGCCCCGTGGAAAGAGCCCGCGCACGGCCCTCCCTGGCGAGCCCTGACGGGCATTCCATCTCCCGGAGTTCTCGTGCTTGGATGGCTTTCGTGGGGGACATCCTCAGGAGGAGGGGAATACATGTAGGGGGGGAGGGATGGGTGGGGAGGAGAGGGAGAGGGGGGGGCAGGCTTGGTGCGCTCGCGCCACATCTGACAGCCCAACCCCAACCACCCAACCCC